>CM065053.1:60288850-60755216 GCA_032883995.1 Coronaproctus castanopsis
AAACTTAAAAACTCATCAACTGAAAAATGGGTAGATGCCTAAATGACTCTCATAATTGCCACCATCGATGTTAGTGGATGAACACTACTTTGTCAAACTGCTAATACGAGATAATTCACATAATAATAATATAGTAATAATAATCGTCAAATCGATATAATTCGTAGAATTTTCAAAATAATACACCAGTAATTAATAATAGTAATTTAAATGGAAAAAATAACATATTACTCTACTCGCGTTTACAAAATCCCAGTTATGCGCGCAAAACGTTCAGTTACGATTATTTAGAATTTAAATACATTTTATTGCTTAACCGTTAATTACCATCTATGCTGCCGGTCACGAACACTCTACATCTGTTCACTCATTCTAAACAATATCAGATTAATTCTCTTGTGTCAAAATCAACTAAATCATTATATTTGATCCATGTATACCAACATATATAAAAAAATCTAAGAAAATAAGCGTAATATCCTTTATGAATCATTCGATTAAAAAATCTACACTTACTACTTAAATTCGTAATAATAGTAAGAATAATAATAGTATTAATTATAATAATAATAATAATTCGAATTTATGGACATTATTTAATATTCGGCAGGTAATCCGGGTATGTTGGAATAATAATTCCTGTTTTAGACCATACACGATTCGGATTTATATCAAATAATGATTTTAAATCCTGTTCGATTTTAAAATTCATATCAACCGATATTATAACGATCGAATATAATTAAATGTAGCTTACCTTAATCTTTTTAATATCCGCGGAAACTGAATACTTATATCGCACAGGACGATTTTTTTTTTAACAATGTCGAAATAATAAATAAAGAAATAAACAAATTAATTGATTAATTAATTATAACGAATTTATCGTCTCGAAATTATAATAAAACGATATAATACGATTTTTTAACGTAACGAAAACACGTTTACAACTAAAACTGTTTACGAACTTCTAATCGAACTAGTCGGAAGATGGTCAGTTATATTCTATAACATTCGCAGGTTGTACGCATGCGCAGATACCGTTAAACCGGGGGAAAATCCGGGAAAATTTTAAACGTACGTATTGTAAAATTTACTACGGAGGAAAAAGGAAGTCCATTAATTATTATTTTTACTATTATCATGATTATCAGATTATTATTATTATTACTACGATGAAAACAAGGTCGTAGGTGAGAAGTTTTATATAACACATATATATATATATATATATATATACATATATATATGAAAATATGTATGTATGTATGTATGTATATGTGTTTGTGTGAAACGACAACACATTAGATAAACTTAGATTGCTCGAATAAATAGATGCTAGGAAGTGTACAAACAGTTCCGATAATTTAAATAATCGTCTATTTCTGCGTATATTTACCTTGATAACATTGAAAAATCGTTAACAAAAAGTTTAGTACTCAATCGATAGTCTGTCGAAATTTAATTCGGTATATGAAAACAATTTCAATAACGAACGAAGAAAATTATTTTTATCAATTTAAAGAAATATCAAGTCTATCATATATTGTGGTCTCAAATTGAGTAAATATATATATATATATATATATATATATATATATATATATATATATATATATATATTTATATATATATTTATATATATATTTATATATATTTATATATATATTTATATATATATATATATATTTATATATATATATATATTTATATATATATATTTTAAAAAAAGTTGTTATAATCACTAAATATATAAAGAATATTTAAGTTTATATATGTACCAAAAAATTAATATTCGCCAAATTAAAAAATTTTACACACAGAAAAACAAGTAAAAAATTAAAGTATTAAAATAAAGTGACACAATTATAATTGATTAAAGTGAATGATAAGTTTTTATGAAGAATTACTGTTAATAAGTTTATTATAAATTTGATCAATTTTTAATATTAGACGAAAAGTTTTTATTTTATTCTGACTATTTAGAGTGTATATTTAAAAATTTTATATTGCCGATTTGCAGAGATAGTGCGTCGTTTACCACATTCACTATGGGATTATTTTATAGAATAACTGTTTTTCATGTTACTATTTTTTTGCAATATTGTACGTTCGAATTAAGGTTTAGATTTTTTTTTGTATTAAATTTTATATATTAATATATTTCATTCAATTTTTTTTACGTCCACTCGATAATGGCTTAATAGCCGAAATGTCTCGTGGTCTTTTTATATAAATTTTTAGTGATTTGAATTACTGTTTTTTCGTTTATTTGTTAAATATCACTTTTATTTCATTAGGAGTATTATAATTTTGCTGTTGTTGATATTAATGATTTCTATTTTTAATGTTATTCGTATTAAGTAACGTGCCGCGTGAGTGTAGTTTAGTTTTATTTTATTCGTACTTTTATTTTATAATTATTCTGTAAGTGAGTACCCTGTAATCTGCATTTTGCTCTTGTATACGACGCTTTAATGTTTTGTAAATAAATAAATAAATATTATGCTTTATTACAGAAAATAATCCGACATTACAATATATATATATATATATATATATATATATATATATATATAATCATCATCATATTCGTTGGCTCGGTCCGAGCATCGTGAAATTATGAGTTCCAATTCCTTTCAAAATTGTTCGCCATATGTCCCTATTTTCCGGGAGTCTTATAACTTGCTGGAGCGATGAGACCGCAGTTAATTGTTTAATCCTATCTGTGTACCTGGTTTCTGTCCTTCCACGTATCCTTTTGCCTGCTACCATCCCTTCAAGAATTAATTTTTCTATTCCATTCCGACGCACCACATGTCCGAAATACCTCATTATGCGTTGTATTACTATGTCTCGTAAACGTAGATCCGATCCTATATCGTTATATATATATATATAATTATGATTATCAAAATTTGATCGAAATTTTAAAAAATCTCTTACAGTATATGTATGAAAATGTTTTATAAATACTCACGGTGATGTTAAACACTCGAATTGTAATTTAAATGGAAATTGGAACGTAAATAAAGGAGACAAAAATTCGTATGGAAAAAGACAAAAAAAAAAGACAAAAGCCAAATCGAACAGAATAATATGGCGGAGAAATTTAAATCTGAAAAGTTCCTTAGTTGGCCGTTTCTTTTTTCGAGACCGTTATGCGGTATTGGGAAACGTCAACCGAAGCTGGGAAGTCGACTTCGTACGACATGATAACCTAAAATACGTCTCATTGTTCCAACGAATAAAAAACCAGCTCAATAATAGAGAAGCGCTCGCTTATGAGTGGTGCGTGAGTTCGATTAAAAATTATAAGAACGACAAGAATTAAAATGCCTTTTTCGAGTTAAGTGGACGCAATCTAGCGTATGGAGGAAAAATGGGAATACTCGACAAATTGTTTCGACACTAATAGCGCTAATTAGCGTTAGAACGTCTGCTGACAGAACGTTAGCCAATCCTACCGTAGCTACGAAGACGGTTTTAACGTCCGATATATTTCGATATATTTATAACGGACTTCGGATTCTGTATATTAATTAAACAAAACCGTATACAATTAAACCTTCCAGATATCGTTAATGACGAAATATAATTATAATTATGGATTTCACGATAAATAATTTAACATAAACGGCGACTTTTAACCTCGACCGTAGGTGAAATTTTACGACTTACTTTGTTGTATAGATTATTTCCGTCATTTTTCCAGCGGAAAATGAATAATTTAATATTTATCTTATTTTTTTTTAATTATTTTATTTTTTAGAATACACCGCCGCTACGGCCAGAAGCGTGCGAATTATTGGATATTATATAAATCGTATCTATATTTTGGAGAACTTGAAGGACTACTTGTACCGCAATCGAGTTATCGGTTAAAACTTCTTGTAGTGATTTGCAACTGAAGTTTTGAAGTCGGTATTGTGGACACTCGAGAAATAAATTATCGGAGTGTTAAGGGTGCCTGGATGCAAAGAGAGCGCACGACGGTGGATTTGTTTTATTTATAATGTAGCCACGAGTCAGACAAATGAGAATACGACTTCCTACTATGTAAAAATAATCTCCGAGGAAAAGGAGGAGAATGGATAGCTGTCAGGTGATTAGTTGTAGGAATAATATTCGATAATAGCGGCTGCTAGCTGTTTTGTCTGCTAGTTCATTTGCTGGAAAACCTGTATGACTCGTGATCCGTAATAAGATTATATTAAGAGTATACGTTATAAAAGATTTCAGATTTCTATAGTGTTGGTAGATTTACAGGCATACGATAGAAGAGATAAAATCGGAAAATGTTACAAGATTTTTGTGGGTTTTAGTGAGAGGTATATTGCGTATAGTTCGGCAGAAAATACCGAGTATTGAAGTGGCAATAGCGTAGGAGATTATCGCCTGAAAGTGCAGGACAATCTCAAAGTTGGTTAAATTATTGGTCGGTATAGATTTTAGTGTATTTATATTTGTTTACAGTTTGTTCGATGTGATTATTTATTTAAACTGTTGACATTTTTCGATGTTAGAGAAGTGTCCAGTTGGATGATGAATCAGTGCCAAGAAGGATATTATTTTTATAAATTAAACGGAAAATTTCCGGAATAGGTAAGTTATCTCCGGAAGTTGAGAGAGAATGTTCAAAGATGTATATAAAATTTTTCAACGCGGTATTCTCTTCTTAAAAACGGAGGCGCCATTTTTCAGCTTCATAATAACGGCTTTTGATTGGGCGGGTTCGAAAAGCACCAGTGGCTATTTGAATTGCATACGATATCAATTACGTTATTGTAATTTTTAATCGCTTAGGCTTCATCTATGTACTAAATAAACAAGAAATGAATTGAAATAAGGAAATGTTTAAGTTTTTCGGCTATATTATCGGGTGAACGTAAAGATGTAAAAGTGTATAATATAAATGTATAGAATAAGAAATGTAAACTGTAAAAATGCTAATTTAGATATAAACAAAATGTAAAATAGTTAGATATTGCGGTATATTAATTTAGATAAACGATTTATCGAAAAATTAACGAAACGAGAAATAATATTCATATAATAATCCGTTTTTGTTGATTTTTTTTTTTTAAATAAATCGTATATCTAAATTAGTACTTTTTATATTTCTTAAAGGCAGATCGTGTTATTCTACTAACAGACTATTTTTCATTTTGTTAATTTTTAATTATAAATTTTATATTTAAATTAGTATTATTTCATTCTATAATATACATTGTATATATTTATTATATATTTGTATATTTTATTTTACGTTCACTCGATAATGGCTTAATAGGCGAAAATCTTTTCGCGATTCTTATAAAATATGTAACGATTTTAACTCGTTTCTTATTGTTTATTTTATTTTTAAATCACTACACTGTATACTTTTCAAATTTAAACGCTTGTTCTTTAATTATTAATTACGACAAAATTTTCGATACGGAAAAGAGTAAAATTTAATACACGTATTCGGAGATATATAAATACTTTTTATTTTATTTATAAATTTTTCGTTTGGGGTGGTCAACGTCGCGGAAAATATTAATTTTAAGTTTCTACTTCTACGTCGTCAGATGAGATTTATTTACTTCGGTGCATTCTAATTTTACGAAAATAATGACATATATGGAAAACAACACTAACGAAGACCCCTTTATAAATGTATAACAGATTGTGAAGGAGGACCCGCGATGAAAGAATGGAGAAAATAGAGCAGATGCTACAAAGTAATCATCCTATATATATATATATACATATATATATATATATGTGTGTGTGTACGTAGTTAAGATATAGAGAACAATTTCAAAATGTAACAGTGTGTATCACGACAATTCTTACGTAATTTTAAAATAATTATCGGAGATCTATAAATACGCTAGTAGTATTATCCCTACTTGAACTGAGCGAAATTCGATTTGTTGATTAATAACGGTTAAGTTCCGTTTTCTAGAATTTCCCATTTGTTCCGGACTAGAACTAAGTAATTTCCGAAGATGTTAGTGGTTTTGACGACAGACCGAATCAGTAATCTGTTCAATTATCGAACGCTTTATTATTAAAAATTATCTGTAGGTGTTCGATGACTTAGCCAATCAATAGGTTGATCATCCTACGTAATTACTTGGAAACTATCTTCTGTCGAAAACACATATATGCTCGTGTATATATATACATACATACATACATATATATATAATATATATATATATACTGGATACGCATATTATTATAAGTAAAAAACAGCTTGAAAATTTAGTTTCGTGACAATATGGCGTGCGCATCGCGCTAAGAACTAATGAACATTTTCAGTATAAATTCAACAAAACTGATTAAACACGTTTGTTATATATATGTTTACGTGTGCATATATATATATATACACAATTTAACAAATAAATGTAGTCAATGATGATGGTCGTACGAATATGATTGAGACGGTCACGAAATATTATTACATTCGATTAGATCATCGATTCGTTCGTGAGACAGATCAAGGAAGATAGTAACCCGATTGTGGGAAAAAATGGGCATATAAACGTATTATAGGCTAATATTTTAATACCACTACAAATAATAGCAATAATAATGGTAGTCATAATAATATAACCGTAGAATCCATAAACTTATACGAGCCGGTCAATAGTCGACCTTCAATGACCCAAAGCCGGTCAAACTAGTCGATTGACCTCTATGCCGCCTATCTGAGCCAAGATTCGCTACTATTACCGTTCATCTTCGTATCTAGTGCATACATATATATATATATATATATATATATATATATATATATATATATATAATACTTGTGTACGGGGTATTTTAGTTTGGGTCAAAGGAGAAATACGCATTTTTCTGTTTGTTTATTTATTACTGTACAATAAAATTTATTATCCTCGCTTGTGCGAGGAGTTGTTACATATTAAACTGAATATATCTATATATATCTATATATATATATATATATATAGATATATATATATATATATATATCTATATATATATATATATATATATATATATATATATATATATATATATATATATATATATGTATATATATTTGTATATATATATATATATATATATATATATATATGTATATATATATATATACATACATATATATAGGGAGAGAGAGAGGAAGAAATCGTTGTTAGGAACTACATCCGGGATTCTCATTACACTTGTACGCATAATTTCATACACACACATAAACATCCATAATACGTATATATATATATATATATATATATATATATATATATATATATACATTTGTGATAAATGCATCGGAAAAAATGACGTCATTTGTTACGAATTATATCCTTGATGCATCGGATACGCATTCCATAAGCATCGCGCATCTCCGAAGCGGCGAACCTGTGTTAAAAAAGCGTATAAGCAAGAAGGAAACCCGCACATAGGATATCCATTTCAACAGGTTTCCGTTGTTAAACTAGATCTCCTCGGTAGGTCCGACGCGGTCAATTTTATGTTGTGTACATCATATGGCGCTATACGTATTTACATTAACTCTGACGTCAATTTTCTTCTAAATATCCACTATACGATGCACCAACTTCTAACGTGCTAACAACATTTTTTGTTTTTTCGGTTGACGCGATTTTTTTTTCTTTTGAGGTAATCTGCTAAAAACATCATCTATGACAGAGTTCTATTCGTTTAGTAGTAAGGTGTTCTCTAATGAGACTCAACCTTAATCGTTACATTATGTGTAGTGGTATTTTCCTTTTCAATCTACGTTTCTGTTGAAGGTTATGATTAATTAAGCTTAGTCGCTAGCAGTTTCGGATGCGATCTTAGGCGTTGAGCATATGTTTCACTGTATATCCTTGTTACATCTTTCACAGTTTCAGGTCTCTATATATGTCATCATTTCTAAAATATCAGGGTGCATTTATCATGATACATATAGATCTTTATTGGAACCATTCAATTTTAGAAATATTCGAATTGGATGCCGTACCCCATAATTGAATACCATACAACGATACTGAAGTTTAAAGATAGTTTTGTACAATAGTAATTTATTTCGTATGGATAATGGTGATTTTCTTCCAACAATCTAGTGGTATTTACGAAATTGCAAGTCCAATTGCTTTCTTTATATTAATATGTCATTGCCAAGTTAGCCCTTTATCTAGGTGCATTCCTAGGTATTTTACACAATCAGTGGCTTTTTCTTTACTCTTAACAGTAATTGGTTCTGCATTATGTTTGCATTTTGTAAACAGTATATAATTTGTTAAAACTTATCTGTCATTTCTTAGTCTATTTCTCAATCATATTTACATTCTGCTGTAGTAGTCAATTGCTTCTAAAGGATTCTTGCTTATAGATAGTATAGCCGTATCATCAGCCAGGTGGGCAAGTCAGCTGTAAATACAGTACAGGATCCAGAACACTCCCTTGTGGCACGCCTGATTTTATTTCATGAAACGATATAACCTCTGCTTCATATGGCATTCGAAAATATCTTTCATGAAGATATGATTTCATGAGAATATTTATAGGGGAAAATACAAGGAACTCGTCCTCTTGGCAGATTACACATCAAATGGACGGACGCGATCACAAAAGCACTTGCAAAGTCAATGGCTGATTGTAAACGGGAAGCGGCAAATCGGATACAATGGAGAAGAAAAATTGGAGAGGCTGTAATATGAAAATTAAAGGGGATTACGACTGAAGATGATATATGTGGTAGTGGAGATGTTGTTTAAGTTTGTATAATAATCTTGTATGCCACATCTTATCGAACGATTGACTGATGTCCAGGAACAATGCAGCACAATAAATGCTTTTGCCTTGCTGTCCTGTTATACCTTTTTTTATCGTGTGGGTGTCTTGTGTTGTGCCATACTCGTCGCAATTTTCTTTTTTCAGAGATCTTGTTATGTACACCTTTTGGATAGCAACGATTGGCGGTTTTTCTATTTATTTTAGTTGTATGTGTTCCTAGGCAGCCTGATAGATTAATGTGGTAAAATTTTCTATTTCATTTTCGAGTTAAATTGGACTTTTTAGAGAAGTTTTAGGATTTATTTTACCGTTTATGATTTTTCTGAAGGATTCCCTGTTTTATCATTATACAGTTTAGCCCTTTCTTGTTTTTCTTGAATTGTAGTATTCAATGTTTCAATGACGGGAGTATGATCAGATGCTATATCATCGTTCGACTTTATATCCAGATAATTCGTGTTTATTGCTTTAATGATGAAGAAATCCAAGCATTCGGATTATTGTAGGCCAGTATGTTGGTGCACATGTTGACAGGTAATGCAGTCTAAGTTTTTTTGTGACTGCATACAGAATTTTTCCCCTTCCTGACGCAGTTAGTCGAGATCCCCAGCTAACACTTTTAGCATTGAAATCTCCTCCTGCAATAAATCGATTTTCGAGTTCATTATAGTAATTTGTAAATGAAATGTTATTTGTAGCATTAAATATGCGGCTGAGATAGTAAGTTGGCCTAGCCAGTCTTCAATAACAATATTTGTTGCTTGTATATGTGTCATTTCTACTGTTCCTAATAAATAGTTCTGTTGTCGAATTATTATTGCGGCTCCAGCACATTTTTTTCGTGAAGCGTCACGATGAACTGCATTATAGAGACTGTGTAGTGAGGTATTTTAAGATTGTAGTTGGTAGGCAAGTGTGATTCTGATATTAGCATAATGTCTACCTTATTATTAGTTAGAAAAAGCTCTACTTCGTGTTTATGGTTTAAGATTCCATTTGCATTCTAGAGTGCAACTTTGTATAACTTAGTATTTCTTGTTTTTGAGTAATTCATTGTTTATTTATTATGGCTGACATTGTTGATAATATATTATTTATCATAGCATTTTGTTGTTTGATCATTTCTGTAAAGAGTCTTTTAATTTCCACCATAAATGTATTTAGTATATTTGTTATATCATTACTTTTAGTATGTACTTGTTCATAATTTGTTTTTGGGACAACGAATTTATTAGATGGACTGTGTGCTTTTTGTTCAACTTTCTCGGCATATGTATTTTAGGTTCTGTATTGTATAACGTATCAGTAAGTAATTAAAATTCATCATTATTGATGTGACTTGTATGTATCGGATTCCTTTGTTTTAGTATCTTACCTGCTGATTTATTCCTTTTTTGCTAGCATTTCTTGGTATACTTGACAGCCTTTATAGTTGGTTGTATGATTTCCTTTACAAAGCGCACATGTGGCTGCAGTTTTATTGTCCTTATTGCACTTGTATGTCTCGTGATTTTCACTACATTTCGAACATCTGAACTGACGTGAGCATAATATGCTTTTGTATGCCCGTATAATTGGCAACTTGTGCATTGAACAATTCCATTTTTTGACTTGAGAGGTTCAAATACAACGTTCAAGAGATATTCAATAGCATAAATATCTTTATTATTATTATGTGGCTCTATATCAATAAAGAATAATGACAGACGGTGTTTTCCAATTCAGTGTTTTATATTAATTATATTTCTAACCTTATAACCCTTCTCAAGTAATGCAGATTTAATATCATTGTTGGATGTATATTTATTAGTACAACTATAAAAGCACGCTCCTGTTTTAATTGGTACGTATCATCGCGTTTTCTTCCCTACGCGTTTTAATTAATGCTCAATATTGTGCAATACTGTTAGATATTCTTTTAACTAGACCATTCACATTTAGCGTCTTATAAGTAAAAGAATTTTCTCCCAGTGCACTTATAATTTTACGTTTTAAAGTTGAGAAATCATCTACATTGGGTACGAAAATAGGAGATGGCTTTTCTGATTTCTCTGTCTTTATGTGAGTATCATGTGTACGTTGTCATTTTATTGTTTGTTGTAGCTTGTATTTTATGGTCCGCTTCTGGCGAAAGAGGACTTGTTGGTCTTAGTCTTTTTCTATTTAGACTTTTGTAATGTACAATTTGCCACACAGGACACCTTCATCTGATTTATTACTACTTTCTCTATTTGCTATTAATTTAATTGGCGTGACACTCTTGCAAGGGAATTGGATATTTTAGATGAAGTGTTGTTATTAGTAGTAATAAATGGAAAGAAATCGTCCGATTGTATGTTGGATGATTTAGGTTCACATCCATCATTTTCAGTATTTGTGTTCATCACACTGACGATGCCATCAATGATGTTCATAGTATCAGCAGTTCTAGTTGTAGTAGTAGCGGCGGCAGCCATATTAGTCGTAATAGTAGTGGTGACCTCACTAGCAACAGCAGCGGTACTCGCAGGCGGGTTGCAGTTAGCTGATAACGCCTAACCGCACAGATGGCGGGGCACGTCGAACAGCCCGACATAAAGAGCTATATGTCGACGACTTAACGATACGTGGTAGTATGCACACATACACACACGTGAATATGTATATACAATAGTCAAAACGTATAATACGAGAGCAAGTAATAAAACTGAGATTGAACTCAAGAACAAACGTACGAACAAAACCGCTTTTTACGACGTAGAATTTCAAAAAGTTTATTATAATTTTCTGATACCGCGTCTAGTTTGTTTAGTTTTTCATTTAGTTGTTGTCTGAATTTATTCCACTTTACCTTCTTAAAGTTAAATCGATTCTTGAACAAAGAATTTATTCTCCGTATAATTGGAAATATCGTCCGCCGGATCGGTCTATGTTGGCTTTTAGGTATGGGGTTCATAACATCTTTAGAGTAGCAATTTTTTTCGGACACAAATATTAAATTCGTATTGTAGTCTCTCTTCCACCGACAGCTGTTAAAGAACAGAGGTAACTTTTTGCATCGTGCATCAAATCGTTTTGTTTACTTATAGCCCATAAGACTTTTCATCATCTGTATAATGGATCCATTTTGCTTCATAGCTGTTGAAGTCTTCTACATCTATTTGTATCTCCTTGTTCTTAATGTTTTTAGTTCAAACTTATTTGCACGGGATTATATATAAAAGTCGTCGTGCAGTTTTCTAGTTCAAGTGTTATTACTTCCGTGTTGTTTTCGCAAGATTTGTGAACGTCTTTATTCTCGGACGTGATTAAACTGCGCTCCCATGCTTTCCACGCGGTATACTTGCAACTAGAGGTTCATATCATCGGTTTCTTGCAGGACAGTGATACTATAATTTTATTCTTTACATAAGTTAAACATGATCGATTTTACACGCGTTAATACTTAACATATGCGGAGATGATCGTCATAGCTGGCCTTACCGAGTCGATTTAACCAAAATCGATGTTAACGATTAGAAATGAAATCGTCCGAATTAATGCTGTCAAAATTTATGAAACTTCTACGAAATTTAAAAATTATATTGACTTATAGTATAAAAAGTGTTTAGAACGAAACATTATTGAAGCTGTAACGACCCGTACGATATACATATAAATACATATACATATACATACAGATCGTTAACACATATATATATACATTTACGTTATATACTTAAATATTCGGATATAAATATTAAAATATAACGTTACCGACTTTCTAATCTGCTTTGTTCCTTGAGGTATGTCCGGGATGCCACGTGGGTTGACCCACGACCGTTAATAGAATAAAATAAATTAATAAAAAGAACAAAAAACACGATTTCTATTTTATCGAAATTTTATTAATTTCAGTTAGAGATACAATTAATTACGAATCGAACGGGCCCGATTTTCGGCTACGTTTATTTTTAGTATTTAACTTTTTAAAATATGTATATATTATATAATGAACTTTTCTAAAAATTATGAATATAGTACAATAAACGGAACTGTCCCTAGCCTGGATGGATGGGCTTCACGATCGAAGTCCCGACGATCCATCCTCACTTCTTCGAAAACTATCCGACTTAACGTGACCGCTATTTCGACCTACTCTTAGACGACTCAAAAACTGACTGACTGACTGATTTAAACTCAACTGACAAAACTGGCGAACTAAACTCCGACAAAACTCGTCTTTTTATTACTCTCCAGGACTCCGGAGGCGACACAGGTATTTTATCATTATTATACTTATTATTTCTTTTACTTTTTACGAAATGCCGGTTTCTTTTCAATTATATTGTCGTCCGACCTTTTCTCATCCTTTATAGTTTTTTGTCCATTTTTGAGGAAAATAGTTGAACCAAGGAAAAGTTCCGTGGTCCCTTATATATTAGAGTTATATACTTCTACATATATACACATATAGTCTTATCCATAGTTATTAGTACGGCGGCCAGCATCAGGTAACATAACATATATATATACCTAACATACTCGCCTTTTTAGGAATTCTATAGATATTAGAAATTTCCTAAATTGACTGTTTTCGGCGGAATTCTCCGATTTCTCTTTTGGGATAGCCAATCAGAAAATTCGGAGCTGTTTCTTTTGGTCTTCGACCAAAATGCCGACTGAACCCGTTTTATGAGCTATATTTACCTTGCTCTTGCCATGTCGATTCTTAATTTATTATATATATATATCCTTTCGGCACTTTTTCTATACTAACTTTAATGAATCTTTTACAACCCTAATCTTACCGGCGCCAGTGTGCTTTCCCCAATACATATATATCTATACTTATATCACTCTAGCTTCATTCTATTTCTTTTTTATTATATTTCCTTTTTTTATTATACTTCCTTTTTTTTTATTATATTTCCTTTGGGAAAATCACGTTCGCGACACCGACCGTATGTACATACACACATACATATATAAGTCTACTATTTCTTTTTCTCGTAATTCACCTTCACGTACATATTAATAAATTTAAACTTCCAAATATACATTTCAATTCTAATTTTAATTTATCACTTTTAATTGCTCACTAATCCAAACAGTGTAACAAGCATGGTTGTTACAAAGCTAAGAATAAAAATTATTTCGATATAAAATTTTATAAATCATGAATAATTTATATGTACATAAACATATGCCAAGTATCCTTAAAGTTTCCGTAGTAGAGCTAAATACAAACGAACAACTTTACAAAAATAATAAATAAAATAATAGTGAAAATAGGAAAATTTAAAATTTAAAAAAAAAATTATTTTAAATTAAAATTTAATTTAACACGCATAAATATACTAAAAACTAGTTTAAGACAGATCCAATTGTATAAAATACCGCTTCAAAAATCTCAACCCCATTAGATGTAACATCATAATATGCAGGAACATCTGCGTCGCATATAAATAGTGCCTTGAATGCTAGGCTCATCTTGTACAGGAAAATAAACGTACAATAGTTAGTCATGGACGTTCAGCAACGAACAGTACGACGATGATGGTGAATAGTAACAATAATAATGATATAACGGTCTAATGATATGGAAAACATTCCTTTTTTTAATTATTTTAATTTTTTATAATGTGGAATGTAGTGATTTTTTAAATAAAAAAATTCAATTGAAAAATTAGTTAAATCACTAACATTTATTTTCTTTTGAAAAACACAAAGCTTTTCGGCATTTACGCCATTATCAAGTGAACAAAAAAAATTTTTTTTTTTTTAAATCATAATTTTAAAAGTATAAATTAAAAATAATTACTTGAAAATATTTGATGGCGACGGTGAAACAGACAAGCAGAATAAAATTTTATGGAATATAGTTTCACCGTCACCGTCAAATATGTTTAAGTAATTATTTTTAATTTATACTTTTAAAATTATGATTAAAAAAAAAATTTTTTTTTTGCTCGCTTGATAATGGTGTAAATGCCGAAAAGTTTTGTGTTTTTCAAAAGAAAATAAATGTTAGTGATTTAACTAATTTTTCAATTGATTTTTTAATTATGTATATGAAATTAAAATAAAAGAAATAAAACCGCCCTATGCGAAATAATGCACGAGCTGTAGCTAGATTATTATTATAGCATTCAATTGAATTCAATTTAAATTCAATTGAATTTATTTTTTTTAATTCCGATTTACATACACGTATACAACATATTACATACATCTCACCAGTTCCCATTTCGTACAATGCTTAGTACACATACAAACGCGATAATATTTGGAGAAGATAAATGCACTAGTTTGAAATAAATCACAATGCAATTATAAAAATACTTACATTCTTCGACTATAATAGCGCCAATTTTAATTTGTACATAGTTAATAGGCGAAATATTGTGTAACAATATTGTATTCTAAAATATGGTAGTAATAATTCAAATTAAAATATATTTTTTAATTCCGATTTACAAACTTACATATATGCAACACATTCAAAATTCGAAATTTATACAATACATATAAACATGATAAAATTTAGAAGATAAAGTAAATCACAGAGCGAATGTTAAATACGTAAATTTTTCGTCTATTCCACACAGATTTTATAATTTATACTCGGTAAATGCGCGAAATATTGCGCAACAATGTAATACTCCGAAAATGAATATACCTAAAATTGCGCCCAAAATAGTAGAACTAACATAAAAAAATTAATAGAAAAAAAAATAATAATAATTAAATCGAATAATTTTGATTTTTCTGGAATAATAGTTACGTATAAAATTATTAAGTTTATTAATATTGGCTATGCGCATAACTGCAAATTTTTTGGGGGCAGACGGAGGTTATTTGTCTAAATAACGCTGATAAAAATTCGCAGTAATCATTAGTTAGATATATTTGATTAGAAAATTAGATTATTAAATGACAATTAAAAGTAAAAGAAAAGAAATGAACGAAACGGCGCCATCAGTCGAACGTTTTTAGATCAATCGTTTGTACACGCAGCTACATAGTGAAGGTTCATTAAACTTTCTATTCACATATACGAAGTTGATTAGATTGATCTTTTATCGGTACAAACGTGCGCATCATTTCTCGACTATAATCATCTTCAATACGCCGCCGTAAGATGCAAATACTTTAATATTATTCTATATACATATTACATCCCTATTAGCATGTTTGTATCTCCCTACATAACACATGCACAGACACATATAAATATATACGTATTAATACTTGCTAATACAAATATTTATCTATTTACAGATATGGTGAAACCGATCATAGTAATATGTATACGCATGCGTTTGTGGATCTACTTAAAATGAGAGAGTGAAAAAAAGTCATAACATACGTAAGGTTACCGGATACGCTATACCCATGTAGAGGCCATTTATTTATTTATTTATTTTTTATAGTACCGTGTGTAACTGCCGAGGCTATTACGGCACTGATGACTTAGGCTGTTACATGTAGTAGAACTATTAGAGTGGAAACCAGATAGAGTATGCTATCGGATATGGGGTCGGTAGAGATAGGCTAGTGTAGTAAAATACGGCGAATAAGAGAGAGGTTTGGTAGAAGATATAAGTGGGAAAAACAAGGAATCGGTACGTTGGAGTAGGTGCTCTTGAGAGAGTGATATGTGTCTAAGGCGGGTCCTGCTGAGTGTTATATAGTTGGAACAAATTGACAGGTGGTTCCCCAAAAGTGTTTGGGTTCAATAGCAACAAGGAAGTTATGGTGGTATGAATTTCACTTCTGTTGCCAGTTAATGAGGTTTTTTTTTGAAGCTTGTAAATGCATGCAATTTGTTCGGTTGAACAATAGGCAGTATTGATCTGTTTAAAAGCTATAACGGATGCTTCCCAACGGTCGCTACCCCTTAATTTATCTTAGTATTATTATTATTATTATATAAACTAATTCGATCTGACTGCGTCTCTTCAGTCGTTGGAATTGCACGCCAGTGCGTAGGACGCTGACTGCTAGTGGATTGATGTGAGTTTTAAGTTGATGCAGGTATCTTCCAGCACAGCTTCTGATTACTTCTTTAACAGACGGTATACGGAGATCCGTGTGTATGTCGTCATTGCGGACATACCATGGTGCTGACACGATATTCCGCAATACTTTAGATTTTGAAATTTTTGTACTATGTCTAAGTTAGAGTTGTTTACCCCAAATCTGGATACCGTATGACCAATTTGTCTTCAAAACTGTTTTATAAAATAATACTTTATTTTCATGCGACAGTGTTAAGTATTTGCCCATCAGCCTGTACATATTTCAGCATGTAATGTTGAGCTGTTTACGTTTGGCGATAATATGATTTTTCCAGGTAAGCCGCTTATCAAGGTGTAATCCAAGATATTTTACGTTACACGATTCGGAAATTGTCCATTTAGCTTAATCGCTAAATTTTTGCTTTTATTTAAGGTAAATAAAACTCGCTTGCGTTTTGTTTCATTAACGTTGAATTTCGGGGCTTTATAAGTTGTTGCGGAAGACAGTACGGAACAGGCTGCAATATCCACCGTTTCCTTATGATCTTGAACCTACGAGGGGACTACTGGCTCTGTATCGTGTAGTTGACAAAGAAGGGATTGTACCGCGATTAACAAGAGGATTTGTTGATCTTGTGTTTATAAGATTTGAAGAACGAACGTACTAGGATAAAGAAGTATATCCCATGAAAATAAAAAAAATAATAATAAACTTATTCAAAACAACTACATTTCAGAATCTAAATATCATCTACCTAAGTAACATCCGATGTCTTCAGATTTCTTAATGTAATATTACGCAGTTATATATTATATATCATCATCACCGTCCTATTGTCCGTTGTCGAAAACGTAGTGACTAGCCATTATACGTTTTACTTTTACGTACAAAATGAGCTAGCATTCAAGGCACTATTTGTGTGCGATGCAAATGCGCGCATATGTTGTTATGTATATTTGGGTATATATATTGGATAATTTTTATAGTGACCGTACAAGATTCGTAAGTAAAAAATGATCGACAAATATTTTGTTGCGTTGAAGTGAACATATTATATTAAAAATAATTGACAAATGTTCAATATTGTCTCTCCATTAATAACGTCTAATACTTAATTGAATTATATATATGTAGTGGATTAAAAATTTCTCGTATATATTTTATACAACGTATACATAATTTTGCTCACGCTGCAAGCCACGCGTGTCATGTAACAATGTAGACTAAGGTGACATTGGTCCATTCATTTATATCCTTCATGACTACGCTTCTTTTTTCATAGTATGGCTGTCTTTTAGTAATGCGTCTAAAATATATTTTCTTTTCAGTTATCCATTTTTTCATTAACTTCGCCATTTCTGATCCTTCTATTTTTTTTCTTTTTTTTTTTTTTTAAATTTTATAAATCCGTGAGGTCTTGGATATTCTTTTATGTAACCCCATTTCACTTGCTTCGTATGATTTAATGTATCGCCCATTAAATGTTGGCGTCCGTATACCGTAGACTAATGTTAGACGTAACACTGGACCAGTCGTTGTCGTATGCTTAAATAGAAGAATCTATTGTACGGTGGGTTCTTCGTGTCGTTAAATGCTGATGAACTTAACCACATCTGCTGTTAACCTCGTTATCAAGATCTATCTCCTTCTGTTAAGGTGTAGCCAGTTATCTTAAACTGATCCACTCTCTCCCACCTTTTGTTATAAATTGTAATAGAAACGTAGTCAGCTTTGCAGATGCTTATTATCTATATGTCTTTTTCACATTAATACGTAACTTGTACGACGTCCCTACTGAGTTTAACTTATTAAACTAATGTTGTAGACTATGCAGGTGTAAATCGCCCTACCGAATATTATTAATTCTCTCCCATTAATCTTAATTCTATATTTCGAATAGTACTTACTTTTTTCGAAAACTTGCTTCACATACAAATTAAATATCGAGGGAGAAAGTAAGCACTTTGTTCTAACCTTGCTCCTAGTGTCTTCTTGATTTCCCAGAAGGGGATGTTGATTGTCACTAATCGGTATTGTGAATTGTATATGTCTCAAGAACTTCATCAGTTTTTCCGTATCTAATTATATATGTATTTATTTGTGTTTTTCGCTCATTACGAATAAAACATGTATATCTATATATGTATGTATATATATTATATATGCCGTTAAATTAATCGATGAAACTAAATATGGTGCAAACAACTTACAACAGGCAGTACCGATCGAAAAAATTAGAACTTTTGAAAAGCAAAAATATGAATGTAATAATGGGAGATTTAAACATAAAGCTTGGCAAAGGTAGAGATAAAAACCAAATAGGAAGGTTCTGGTTCGATGTAAGTAATGATAGGAACACATAAAATGTCGATTTCTGTAGAGAAATGAAGTCAGGCATAACGAATACTTTCTTCTACCGAGGATAACCTATCCCGTGTTAGGATACTAATTTAGAAATGCTGAGATGTTACACGTCCAGTCGTTATATGCTTCGTTGATTCTCAACAAAAATCGTTCGATGGTGTAATTAATTGAAGGATATTCTAAAAACAACAAACTTTGGATGGCAAAGATGTAAGCTTGATTAAAGTATATTTGCGTCGAAGATAAGAGACACAATCAAACAACGTACACAAAAGAAGTAGTACCGTATTTAGTCGCGCAAGACGCGCATTCGAAATTTTAACTTAAGTTCCCGGAAAAGAAATAAACGTACTTTTTATAATCTTCAATGAATTTTTTTACCTGCTTTTTTTAAAAATTTTCAACGCTATCGCTATTTGAATCTTCTCCAATTTCTGATGGGGGCACGATCATCTTCATCGTCCCATACGGCGCGATCTTCACTTCCGTCTAAGCTATTTGAAATGCAGCCTTTCTTGAAGTTCTTCGCAATTAAATTATTTGAAATAAGGTCCCAATTAACCAAGAACCAGTCGCATATTAATGTCACACTCGGATTTTTAGTTTTCTTGTAGGAGTCTTTTTGGGGACCGCAGTCGGCATCCACTCAGAATAAAAATGTTTCAAATGAACTTTGAATAGCCGTTTACTACAAGCACGAGTGGCTGTAATTTTGTCATTCAAGCAGGAATACAAATTTGCATTGTCGAAGTTTTTTCTTCACATTGTCTGTTACAAGTTCCAACACTAACATGATTTTAAGTTTTAAGCCGTTCCCACGCACATTTTGTCCACTCTGAAACTAGCGAGTTATCTATCCATCCCTTTTCTTGGCACCTAACAATAACACCAGCCGGTAATTTTTCACCCTTAGGTAGGGTTTTTCTTTTAAATATAACAAATGGTGGAAGTTTTGCAAGTACCGTCAACATGACTGTACAACGCTGTTTTTCATAACCATGAATAGCACAATAACAGTTATTCAACAGCACTAATTGTTGAATCTGCTGGCATGTCGAAGTAAACTAATGTCCGGTCGACATTTCCTATTTGCCCCATTAAAAGGCTACAATCGAATAACGTAACTTTGGAAGGTTGTTTTTCTCCTCATAAGTACCCTTTAATTATCAGCAAATAGATGTACCAGTTCGTGCCTGTTCATAAAACGATTTACCATCCTCAACTTAAATACGGTAATATGCAACGTAATAAGATGAGGTTTCAACTTGTTCTCGCTGCTATTTAATGTGTATTTTGAAAAAAAAAAAGTTTAGAAAGATTTAGAAGTTTAAACTGAACAAGAAAATAATAAATAGTGAAACAATTTCAACAGTTAACAATGTAAAGAAACTGAAACGATTAGTAGATGTGTATATATGACGATTTATTACTCCTAAAAATTTCTCATTCTATATACACGATATACGTCCCATTTTAGTCTAATGAGTAATATCTGCAAAACAACGGAAAAAACTATTCCCGCCGGAAGCCCCATCATCATTTTTTATGATGGTCTTTACAATCTAGTATTCCATCGAAATGTGTGTTCATCGCACAAAGTGAGCCTGTTCCGTATCCAGACAGGTCACACTCGTTTGAGTTATTCTTATATCCTATCCAAAACCGATCCTGCTACTTGTTCAACCTGTAATGTTCAAATCACTATAGCTCACATCTTACTCCGCTGTTCTCTGTATAACTCTGTTCGCTCTTCATTACAGTTTCCTAACACTCTTAATGAAATACTTAGACCTAAAATGAAAATACTCATAACACTTTCTTTGTTCGCACTAAATTATCTTCACGCCTATAATAACGGAATAATGGACTACGTGCTTTTAGCCTTTGCAGGTACAACGGAAGATTAAAAAAAATCCGAGATATTTTTTTTAAACTTTAAAACAATTAAACTGTCGTCCTCCGGTGGTATTCACCGATTACTCTAGAAAAATATATGTATAATTGTTGAACAATTAATGTAACCGCAATGTTACCATCTATTTAACGATACATTGTATATATATATATGTTTGTGTATTTGTGAGTACATTGCGTGTGTAGTCGCTGTATAATTAAATTTCAGGAAGTATCTGTCGTTTTTAAGACAAACGGAAAGAAGTATTGTAAAACTTAATTAGTTTTGCCACTTCAATGTGGTTCGGTTAAAAACAGATCGTCTAATAGTACCACGTTCGTTCCTTGCGGTTTTACAAGTAACAGTTACCAGAAATTAATTTCATCTTAGTAAACAAGGCAATTAGTCTACAGTCAATGACCCCTTTATTTATTGTGAACTACACAATTATATATATATATATATATATATATATATATATATGTATATATATATATATATATATATATGTATATATATATATATATATAACAAAATAAAAAACATTGCTTAATCACTACAAACAAAATTTATTTGGCCGAAGCTTTTCGAAAAATTTTTGTGTATGCTTAACAATGACGCAATTGTCGAAAAGCTTCACGCAAATAAAAAAAAATGTAGTGATTAAACTGTGTTTTCGTTTTGTTTCATTTATAATTAATAAAATCACTGCTCACTAGCTGACCTGACAGACGTGCTACAACAAAGCGTTAGCGGCTCATCTGAAAAAAAAGCTAAATGTGATATTAAAATTGAAAATTTATTTAAATATAGTTGAACCAAGAAAAAAATAATATCAACATTATATTAAAACAGAAAGGGATATATTATTGAAGAGTATGTAGACAAATGTTCAATATAACAAACTAAACTAATAGGAAAATGGGATATATACGTAAGTAATAATAAAAAATTTGTTAGTAGTAATCACTATTTATATAGAAAGCTTTTCGGCTATTGCGCTATTTTCAAGTTATAAATTACTTGAACAATAACAAAATAATTTATCGATAATAACAAAAAAAATAGAATTATATATAAAAAGTATACGTTTTTCTACAATACATTTTATACTATTCCCTCATAACTAATATTGCTAATAAGAAATTGATATGTGGTCGTAACAGGGTATAGGAGATAACCGTTTATCATCGATACACCCAGTTCAATCAATCAAATGGATGTGTGGAAGTCTAAGGAGTACAATGGTTCAGCCTACGGACGTCGTTGACACTATCCAGTAAATTAACCGCCAGTCGGTCTAGATAGCCTTCATGTAGATAGTTTCTCATGGTCATTGCCTCCATCCATTTTATTGTTAACGTTGTAAGATTTATAATAATATTGTCTATAATTTTTTTTTTTTTTTTAATATTATGTAAACCTACATATGCCGTTTGTAACTACCAGGGTTATTACAGCATAAGGTGACGTGTGTCTAGTTTATATATATGCTAGGAGTCCGCTTTCTCTTGCAAAAGCCAGAATACTGCCTATTGATTGAGGGTTGTTTGAGAGTATTTTGTGTATCGGGATTTGTATTTTGTGTTTTAGCCTGTGTGGTGTGAGTGTTTGGCAGTTTTAGATTAAGTGTGTGACTGTTGGTACTGTTAAATGTCCGCATAGGGGGCAGTTTGGTGGTGGGGTTTTTTGGTATAAAGATAATTGGGTGATATGGGTGTGTGACCCACACGTAGACAGTTTAGGGTACCATATTCTTTTCTGCTTGTGCCATCTGGAGGCCACCAAGGTTCTATGGTTGATTTTATGCTCCTAAGGAAGGTTGTTTGTGAGGTCCAGTCGGTGGTCCATTCCTGTTTACTGTTATTCATGAGTATGTGTACTAATGTTGATGGAGGTGGTGAGTGTTCTGGTACTGGTGAAAGTACCATAGACCGAGCTTCAAGGTCTACTTTATCACTACCGTGCATCTGACTTGGGATCCACAAAAAGCGGATTTCCCTTCCTTCCTTATGTAGTGTGTGTAAATTGTGTTGGATTTCTAATATTATGGTATTATTATTGTCTTGACGACATGTTAGTTGTAGAGAGGAGAGGGAGTCTGTTATAACCAATGCTTTTCGACATGGAAGTACAGCTGATCTGAAGTACTGAACACAGTACATAATTCCAAACAACTCTGCATCCAGAGAAGTGCAGCCATCGCTCAGTCGGATTGAGTGTAATATATTATCAATTTGGTAAGAGCAAGCTGCTGGTGAATTCTCGCCGCCTGCTGTAGATTTTGCTCCATCTGTGTATGCGTGTGTGTAGTTATTGTATTTTTGAAGAGTTCTTAATGCCGTTTCTTTTATATTTGTAGGGTGTGTAGATTTATTTTGCTGTGTGAGAGATAAATCTATTTTTGTTTCGGAAGGGTCCCAAGGAGGTATCATGTAATTCAATGTTGATTTTGGAATGAAGCTTATGTTTTTCTGATAATTGATATATATTTATTTATTTTTTTCTACTTCTCATATAAAAATACACTTTCCTAATTGAATAGTTAACATGTTCGTAATCGATTTTTCTATTACTATTTTTAAGAATATCTTTGTGTATAAATACTTTGTTTGCATTCCTTGAGTTATTTTATTCATTCTTGTCTTCATGCTTGTTTTATAATAAATTTAATTTTGATAATATAATTTTTTCCTTCTCTATGATGTTTAGACGTAACCTTTTTATTTATTTTTCTTTTTGGCTTGATCATGAACTTAGCAATATTACATTTTTTTTTAGTCACTATTTTAAATTGTATGCATATATATATATATATATATATATATATATATATATATATATATATATATATATATACAAGAACAATAATATATTTGCATATTTAAATATTTTCTGTTTACAAAAAAGTAAAGTTACCATTCAATATAATTTTCTGTACCGAATATATCAACGATTCTTTCCAGAAAAAATTAATACAAAATATAATCTTATAAAATATTATTTAAATTACGCCTTATTATACGATTGCAGGAAAAATTTTAATACAAAAAACCTGCTCATTTAAAATAACAGAGGGCGTACACTCTTACCGTATCAACAATATACTTAAAAATATCTTAGCTTATTTATTAACACTAGAACTAGGATTTGTAGCTGGCTTACTGTAGAAGGATGTATTTTATACGCCTATGCTTATATCTTTTATACCTGTGTCGTAAAGCTTGGTAATCGTAATACCCTATAGAATTTACCATTAGAATGTCGGAATATCTACAATCGGCAAAAAAATTTTTCGTTTTAATCATTTCCTGTACGAGAGGGAATTTTAACGCATCATGGAGAGATTTTATTGAAGTAAATCGAGGTTTATTCAAAATTATTCGAAGGCAATGGTTTTGCACTCTTTGCACGTGGTTTATATTACTACTGCTGGTATAAGACGATATTTGGCAGGCATAGAGTAGCTTTGGTAAAATTACCTTTTTGTATAATAAAAATTTGTTTTGCGTTGAAAGCGCAGATCTTTTATTAAATATAGGAAATAGACAACCCATTTTCCGTATTGTTCTACTTACATAATCATTAATATGTTTTGTAAATGTGAGTCTTCTGTCCATGATAACGCCTAAATGTTTCACATGTTCCTTCCAGTCAAGTTCAACGTTTTTTATTTTAACGAAACGATTTAATGAAGGCCTACGTCTGGTAAAAATTATTGACTCTGTTTTCTCATCGTTAACTTTTATTTTCCATTTATGGTAGAATTTAGACATGACATCAATTGCTTTAGTTAATCTATTACTTATAGTGTCTATTCTATAAGAAGATACCATTAGAGAGGTGTCATCAGCAGAGAGATTTATATCTACTCCTGGTATTGTCGGTAAATCATTAATATATATAATAAAAAAGAATGGGCCTAAGATACTGCCTTGAGGCACCCCAGCTTTAACGTACCTTATATCAGAGTTATGGTTTTTCAGTTTCACATAGAATTTTCTATTCATCAGATAAGCTTTAATAGTAAAAACAAGATGTGGAGGGAAATTATATTTAATTAATTTATATATGATTCCATCATGCCATGTTGTGTCAAACGCTTTTTCTATGTCCATCAAGACAACAACCGAATGTTTATTCTGGTTAAAGTTATTAGTAACCTTGTCACAAACACTGGCCAATTGGATTGTCGTACTTAGTTTTGGTCTAAAACCGTATTGCGAATCAGCTATGATGGATTCTCTGTCACTAAATGCCCTCAATCTTACTAGTATTATTTTTTCAAAAACCTTACTTATATTACTGAGTAAACATGTCTAACATTTTGAACTGAAGAGGAATCTTTCCCAGCTTTTGCCAAAGGTACCGTTACCGACACTCTCCACGACACAGGATAATAGCATAGGCGTAAACATGAGTTAAATAGAACCTCCAAGGCGACTATTGCTTTTGTTGGTAGATTTTTGATCATTTTTATGCTAATTTGATCGTGACCAACTGAATTTTTCAGCCTGAGAGTGGAGATAAGGCGTTTAACCTCTTTAGATGTTGTAAAATCTACGAGTGAAATCACTGCAGGAGTGTTAAGTGAGTAATTGTTTATCGACTGTTTCATCTTACGTTCATGATACCGGGTTGACATCAACACATTTTGACTATGAACAGTACTAAAATTCTCATCTAAAATTTCTGCCTTATCTTCAATGGAATAAGCTATCTTACCCGCATTAATTGGGACTTTAATAGGCGGTAATTCGGTTTGGCCTGCACGTGTACATATATTATTTTGTTTGTGTAACATTTATTTTTATATTTACATACATATGACACAAAACTCAATTTACACACATTTTTAGTGGTCTAAGGGACTATGTTCCTCATCCCTTATTCCATCCTATTTTTAAGAGTGAACTATCTCAAACTCCTATTTATATTTTGTATTCCAGCTACTCAACTCTTACACACAGTTACACATTAAGAATACTAGTTCCCTGCACCCTTATAAACATAAATTATTTAATACATTTTGTCGACTGCGTAAGCGCGGATTGGGGACCAATTAAAAAAAAAAAAAGTGTTTATCTTCAAAACTAATTCATCATCAAATATCGTTAATGTGTGTTTAATAATTTATTTTTGTATTTTTAATTTTAATATTTGTAATTTTTCTAATATTTTTCATATTTTTAATTTTTTCTTTCTATATAAGCATATAAAATATTATAGGTACCTATAAAAAAATAAACTGAAAAAGAAAATTATTTGAAGAATTAGAAATAATAAAATATAAAATTAAAAACGGAAAATAATTTATTAAATACATTTGCAACGTTTGATAACGGGTTAAAAGAAAATGATTTAGGATCAATTAAACATATAGGAAAATACGCGTATAAATTTAAAAAAAATTTTAAAAAATATAAAATATCATTATAGCGATAAATAATAATAAAACATTAATTAAATCAATTTGCAACAACGAAATAGAAAAGAATAGGGTATTACAAAAATCTGGAGTATATAGAATAAACTGCACAATATGTAATAAATTTTATATAGGTGAAACAGGACGTCAAATAAATAATAGACTAAGAGATTAATTCGTATAAAAATGAAAATGATGAAAAGTCACTTTATGGAAAACAGTGTAGAGAAGAAAACATTTTATAGAAAATAATAAAAATTTTGCACATAGAATATAAATTTAAAAAAAGAAAATTATTAGAAAAACTACAAATTATAAAACATAGAAGTGGTAATAATTTATTAAATAATATGATTAATTTTGATGAAGAATTAATTTTAAAATCGGTTTTATAATTAAATATTATTGTAATTTTTTTTTTTTTACATCTGGCTATTCAATGTATAGATATTTATAAGTTTTCTTATTAATATCTTTGTTAATTTATTTGTAACGTTTTTGATAATAGCTTGAAAATGACTTCGCTTATATATATAAAAAAAAATTAGTGATTAACTTCGATTTTATTTTGTTTTGTTAATTATATATATATGTGTGTGTGTGTGTGTGTGTGTGTGTGTATATGTGTATATATGAATTTATTAGTGTGCGTAATATGCTCAAGAAACATACTTATCTACTTAATAATGTTTCCATTGATATTTTATGAAGAAAATTTGCTCCCCCCTATTAGAAAAAAATATGAAAATTACGAATTTATATTAATTAATTTGCTATTCGATTTATATTTGAAATTTTTTTCTTTCGGTTCTTTGACAGATGACATAAACACGGCCGTAAACGTAGAGTGATAATTTCGAAATAAATTATTCGATTTTACAAAGGTGTTTATTTAAAAAAAAAAATAATAATAAATAAAATAATATAATATGGGTAAGAAGTGTTTTTTTTTTATTTTATCTTCCGTAAACTATTATCGATTATTTAATAATAATAATAGTATTTAATTTTATCTTAATGCGTTTCCATCAGTCAACGAATAGTGTGGGAATCGATGATAAATTATATTATTAAAAAAATAATAATAATAAGAAGAAAAAAAACAATATTAAACGATATAATTTTAGAATAATTAATAATTAATAACAAATGCGAATATCATCGTAATATTTCGATATATCGACGACGAACACGTACGTCTTATTAAGAATAATTCTTAAGAAAATTAAATTTTAAAATTAATTAATTAATATAGGAATTATATTAATCGAATTATATATTACGTTTATCCGCGTAAGACGTAGAAAAAATTAATTAATTCGTATATTTTAAAAATGAACAGGTCGTCTAGATACGATTAGAATATTTATTCGTGCGTTTATGTGAACACGTGTCTTTCTTTTCTTGAGAATAACATGTAGAAGCGTAACTTTATGATATACACGTGTACAATAGGCGAATAACGAAAATTACGAATATCGAATGTTTTATCAGCTAAATTCGTATTTCGGGAGATTTACTATTTTTTTTCTACTCGGTAATTAATGCATTAAAGTTAAAAACAAAAATTTAATATACCAACAACTAGATGAGTTTTAATTGCGGTAGCGAAGGTATTAACGAAAAGAATGCGGACGCTCATGAATAAATAGACAACGATGATAACAACTCTCATACGGCGGGTTAGGATAGAAATTGCTCAATTATGACGAATAGAAATGGTGTAACCGCCGAACAAAATTAATTATTAAAATAGCGTATTCAAATTTGAATAATTAGATCAATTTTACACCACGCAATTATCCGAGACAGCGATGAACAAATATATATATATATATTTTAAAATTGCATTCTGGCTTACGTAACTAATAAGCAATTTATCTATACGGCCCGTGATAGGAGATGGTTCGTCAATGATACTCGGAGTTAGCTCGTCAGTCATTCAAACCGATGTGAAAGGTTTAAGCAGTTGCAACGGTTCAGTCTATGGACTTCGTTGCCGCTATCTAGCAAATCAATTGCCACTCGGTTCGGATGGTATTTTAAAACATTCACTATTTGTTTGGATTACCTCGCGCACATCCGGTGTATTTAGGTCGTATCGTTGCACATGCACCATAGAGCATTTGTTATAATTCTTAATATTTTCGACTGGCATCGTTGCATTATGGTAATATTAGACACACGATACTGTACCCCAAAGGAATACGCCGTAGCTCCATAGCGGTTTGATAACTGCATACGGTCTCGCAATTTCATGTTTATTTTTTTAAACTTCATCTTAATGTACTCTTTCCACGTCGTACGTACGGCGATCAGGCCACATTCCCGAATACCGACGTTTACTTCGCGTCTATTTGCGAATGTGACATATACCGACGTCGATGGGTTATGCTCCACTATCGCGCCCAATTTTTCTAACGTCGCTGTCGCTTTTAAAAAATGCCGTGTCATCAGCTAATGCTGCAACTTCGACGTTGGTTTTAATTGGAATGTGATGGTTTTTATATTGCCGAAAACGGTAAAAATTTATTAACGATCAGATAATAACAATAATTAAAAGGAAAAGGACATTACGGAGTGTACTACTGAAAAATGTAGAGACCATCGAAAAAATGTATTTCTCGGCTTTCGAACGAGTTCAACATTGCATCTTTTCACCGTTACTTTTCGACATATATACGCTAGTGAATTTACCGAGACTTTAAGTAATCTAAAATTAAAATTAAATTCAACGGAAAACAATGTAAGGTAAGCGCATGATTCTGTTCCCTTTGCAGATTCGATCGAACAGTTACTTAAATTGGTAAATCTAGTAAAGAATGCAGTACGAGGTTTAACAAAAATATAAGCAAAACTAAATCGATGGATAATCAACCGAAATGCTACACAATGGATGTTAATAATCAAGATCAATTTAGCTACAGTCTAGAAAACGTGCGGTGAATTCGAATATTTATGTCGCCGCATTACCGAATCTCTCGACCCTCGGACACGCCAAAAACATTTTTCCAAAAGATTAAAAATTTCTTCATAAATCGCTGTATAAATTTAAAAGCGCGACAGACAATGATAACCCCCCTTACAATACCGACATAACGTTATTAACGCCGAATGATATTAGAAATCTGAAAGCTTACGAACTGTAATTAGTTCGAGATAATTTAGAGTCGGACTAAATGAACATTTAAATTAAATCAACGATGATAAATCATTTTTTATAGCTGTAAACATATTGTAAAGAAATCAATCACGAAATTAATAATATTAATCGAAACTACAATATTTGAAATATATAAAAAAATAAATAAAACTTAAAGTGAAAAAAAAAAGAAAATTATTACAAAATTCGGAATTAATAAATTAATAAATTAATAAATTAATAAATTAAAAATAATTTATTAAACGCTTTGATAACGTTCGACGATGAATTAGTTTTAAATCATCTTCGTTATTTAGTATGTAATATGTGGAAAATCGTACAGTCTCGAACTAGTTACGCTAAATGCTAGTTATTAAATTTTTCTTATTTTACGTTCTCTATCGTCATCGCGTATTTAACAAGTTGAGCCTCAAAGCGTACATTTTGAACCTTGACGGTAACGGATACATTTCAGTCAATTGTCGCGAGTATGATTGTGATAAAAGATTCAATGTCAGAGTCATTTCTGACTGACACTTCTAACTTTGTAACTCTTTCGATTAAAAGTAGAATTTTTCTTTAATAATAAGGGTGTTTATTTGTGATGTAAAACAAAGTGTTCGTCATGTGACTGACACTTTTATAAAAGAGTTTGTTTAATTTTTTTGGTTACTAATTAATGTAAAATAATTTTAAATGCGTGGAATGGTTAACATAATTATACTGAATAATGAAAGTTTCGAAAGAAAACTTTACACTTCCAAATATAAACATATGTGTGATAACAGATAATGTGTCATTTAATGACTGACGCTTTTTCGAGGTTTTACAGCGTTTTTAAAAAATGAAATAGAAAAATTTTACGCACCGAAAGTGATATTTATTAATGTAGAATAGAGATTAAAAGTTAACATCTTATCACATTAATATAAAAAAAAAACATGTGCCAACGGTAATAGATAACGTCAGTTCCATATGACACGGGGGCTCGAAGCGTTAATTAATAAATTATTTTTTTAATTCGGTCATAACTGCCGAAAAGGTTCGTTATTAGTTAATTATTAATTAATAATTAGCGATTTTTACAAATATTGTCACATGATCTTACGTTACACGCTGAGAAAATTACGAGTTATTTTCATTTTTTAAAGGAATAAAAAATTACAAACAGCTATGCTTAAATTATTGAAACGATTAAATGACGTCACACGACCGATAACAAATTAAAAACATTAATAAATAATAGAAGGACTAATTGAATAATTTTAAAAAGTATACATATATATATATAGTAAATAAATGAGCAATTTTTCTCCGTCATAGTTTACGATAAGACTATAACTCGTCTAAACTTTTCAGCGTTAACTCGTCTAAACCGTTCAGCATACGTTCGTTTATGTTGTACGTGTTTGTTTCCTTTCAAGTTTTCGCAACAGTATAAACCAACGTATATGTATATTTAACATTGTAGTAGTGAATCTTGTCTACACGATCGAACAAAACTTAGGTTCATTTTTACTACGCACGTTACAATTTTCAGAGTGGAGTCAGTATTATCTAAATCAACTTTAACTGAAATAAAAAATTTATAAATGTAATTGTGTGAAAAAAACACGTAGACAGAATGAAGACAAGTATATTGCACAACCTTAACCGGTATTCGATACTTGCGTGAAATATATATATATATATATTTCTTTTAAATTGTTCGTCCCATCTGGTGGTCAAAAAAAATTTCGTTATTTCTAGATGGAGCAGTGACGTGGACCTTACCAGAAGCGGATGAACGAAAAATCGATGCGTTCAAAATGTGGACGGCGGAGAATGTTAAGAATTAAAGGCAAAAATAATTCGATTATAGATAAATGAAGAATTAAGCAACGGCTCACCGATATTTGCCGAGAAAGAATCTTAAAATACTGCGGACAAGTTATGAGGAATGAAAACGACAGTTTAGAAAAATACATTTTAACTGCACCAGTAAATGGAACAACCACGAGGAAGACCATCAAAACGGTGGACGGACACGGTAACAACACTGAGTAGTCAAACCCGAAACATGATAATAAAAACCAGTCAAAATAGAAGTCGCTAAAGACAGGTGGTACACGATGTCACGACGAGCAGTTCTAGCTCCAAAGACTATAATAATAATAATTATGCTACGTGATCAATGCCGCGAAATTCGTTGAGAAAATTATCGTATTTGAAATTATTAAATGAAAAAAATGAACTTCGAAATTCCTCGAGTTAATAATTTTTTTGACAACTTCGTCCGTTATCGCTTAAAAATTTGAAAATGTGTACTCTAAATACCAGAATTACAAAAAAAAAACACCTAATTGTATTTTCTTCGAAAAAATGGAGACGTTCCGACAGTCAACGAGCCTTTTAGAGCGCTGGATGTTAGAATAGTCGTAAATGAAAATTAAAATATAGGAAATAAACTTTCGTTCGCGTCAGATTTATCGAATTTTGTTGCAGTTTGATCTTAAACATGATAATAAATACAGCACATTGATAGAGAATGGACAGACCCTGCGCGTATACATTTTTTACATACGATACGTATTTATACATATATATATATGTATGTATGTATGTAATTGAATATACATTTTAATTATCATGTACAATTTTTGTTTATTCGTTTTCGATTTTGTAACTAGTTCGAACAGACTTAATTTTAAAATTCAGTCTGGTGTACTTATAAAAACGATTACTTTACACTTGAAAACATTGATGCAACTGTTTCGTTGATGTCCCTTCAGTATCCTATTCAACGGCACGATTACTTTTAGTCGATAATTTGATAGTAGTAAATGAAATGACGATTTTTAAATAATAAATGATTATTTCTTTTTTAAATATATAATATAAGGAACAAAGTATTTCAAACAGACGATGATAATATCTCAAGAATACTTTTTCTTCGGTCGCAATAGACAGTAACTGTAACTATCGCAAGATGAGTTATCATCGTCGTCATCGTGGTCTTCGTATTTAAAGTAATCGTGCGAGTTCCCCCTCAGGCTGCCATTGCGACAAAGGTTGACGTTTCTTCGACCGGTAGTTGTATTAGTAGTTGTAGTGGTAGCTGTTGTATCGCTATCTACGTCATTTTCATCGTTACTACTAACACTATTCCTGCTGCTACCAATAACGTCATCTTTGTTAGAAATAATTTTCTTCGATGCCGGCCATGGCAAGAGCCCCGTCGAGGGGGAACATAAACATCATAACCTCCAATCGAATACTTGTATCGATTTGATCACTAGTTCGTCCTGAAACAGAATGTACAGAATAAACTGTAGAAGACGTTACGATTTATTGTTGTATACGTATTATACAGGGTGTTTCATAATTTGAAAATTTCTCAAAGTGGCTATACTGAACAACAAACGTACGAGCGACGAAACCGGTTTAGATAGTCATAGGTAAAGGGTACACAAGTCATAGGTAAAGGGTACACAACAGTAAGTTATTTGATTGTTTGGCGGTAATATCGTTTACATAAAGCGTTTGTTTCTAATCGTAATAACGATCTTACAAAGTTGTAAAGTTTCGATAAAAAATTTAATAACGTGATAATTGATATGGCGCTATTAATAAGGTGGAAACCTCGTATTTACTTGATCTGCATGGGAAAGGGAGAAAATTACACTAGAGAAGCAGGATGAGTTACACACACACATATAAAAACAAAATATACTATATCATATTTTAAATTATTTATGTATTTCTACTTTTAATAATTTTTTCCATTTTCAATAACGTCAATCGCTGTATTATTATTTTTTCGTTGAGAAAATTTGATTAACAAAAAAAATTAAATAACGTCTTTATTTCGTGATATCCTCGAACGCAAAAGGATCAATTCTCCTAAATTAGCCACTTCGTAATCTGTATTATCTTACTAGTTCTAAAAAAAAATTTACGATGATCCATTTACATTCCGTATACTGCTACGAGGCCAGAGGCACGCATACGGAAGCTATAGTTGTTGAAACATGCCGGTTTCACGTAGGAACGCTACTGCTGGACCGGCTGCATTTGGCTGCAAAAATCGTTGTAATGCTGATTGAAGACCATATCGAATACGTTCAGCCTTGTACTTTTGCCAGTGTAGCAGAAAGTGTTCTATTGTTAATTTAACATTGCTACAGGAACAAGTCTCGGTGGTGATTCTCTTCTGATCAAGTGACTATGAGTGAGAGTCGTATGTGTAGTAATATACGACGAATGAGACTATGTCTTCACGTCGTGTCAGGATTTGAAGCGAAGAGAAAAATTTTCGTCGTAAAAACCGCTTTTACGAGGAACATATATGTTCAACTTTTAGTAAATTCAAATAACGAAATTTTTTTTGGACGCTGTATAAATATTAAAGTCTTATAAATAATTCTAAATAAATAATAATTACAATTAACGGATAAGATTACTACGCGTTACAAGCCCCACTGACACCCACCTATTAAACCATGTTTTGTTGCGTTAGGTGTGTCAACGAAGTAGCAGACGGATGTATTTATATACACGACGTTTATACACATAGATGGGCTTATTCTTGTATATATATATATATATATATATATATGTATGTGTGTGTTGTGTGAGTGTATATAATATATACTCTGAATAATATATATATATATACATATTTAAAAGTATGTGTGTGTGTATGTATATATATACATATATATGTATATATATACATACATATATATATATACAATAGCCGTCTGTTATTTCCGCTCGCTCGTTCAGCGGGTTAACTCCGCATATAAACCGCGCCAAAGAAGTTTCACTTCAAAAACTCTTGTGGTTTACAGTCTTTATATTGTTTTTCACTTTTAGTGCGCCCCTGATAACTAATTGGCCCCACAGTTCTCTGAAAGCATTAATCCGGGCTTGAATATTCTAGTTCAATCCGAACTGCTACCGAAAATTTTAGATTAGAAATTTTAGTTCTGAACTTATTATTATTTTTGTAAAAATAAAAGCCCGAATATCGTCATCCGTTAAATTAAAATTCGTCGAATGTCGGATAATTCGAGGTCAGCGTACAGAAAGATTTTTTTTCGTTTTTTTTTTTATTATTACGTACTCTATGATAAAAAATTTTAAATTATATTAAATTTTATGTTTTATTACAGGTCTCTTTTCGTTTATATAATAGTAAATTAGAATTATTTTTGAAATATGTAACTATTATTTTTTACTTATTTTATCGCGTACATTTCCGCCTATTTCATATGATGCCTATATAGGACTCTCGCACACCTAACGGACATATTTATATCTATATATATCCTATTGTTTATCGAAAACAGCGCGATTAGCACGTTGTCTGTTATTTAATGGGCTAGCGTTCGAAGCGCTAATTATATAATCGATGCGGGTGCACTATTATCATGTTATACTGATATTCGACAAATTTTATTTAACGACGCATCGATATACTTTAAAGCTAGCAACGACATACCGATTGCCATTCTTCGTTTCATACTTTTACTATTCGCAGGATGACTGCAAAAAGAAAAAAATACACATACAATAATAATAATAATCATAAAACTGCGTTTTGAGACTTTGTGTGTAAACCACGAACGTCCAAGTCTGATGACATCGACTAGCCATATACCTATTTCTTCTTGCTGTTTTACCGCATTATCTTCAATAGATATGTTGACGATTATACGTTTGGTTTCTGATCTGTCGGATATAGTGGTCGCAGTAAGGGTTCTGTGTGGAGAACTGTCCATTCATTTCTGTTTTCATGTCAGATTTTCCGGTTCCTACCTCTTCACGATTTTCCTATGACGTTTCCTTTAATGATCACTTACGGTAGGTCATATATTCCGTTTCTCAGCGCATGACTCCAACATAGGCTACTTTCCATCTCTTTATAATAGTCGATATTTTGAACACAAATCTAGATTTTATAATATATATTTCATTCTTCATTCGCTGTATGTACAAGCGTTGCGCATGTAATGACCTTCCTATTTAATTTCGATAATTCGCGAAGGTTCTGCATTTAAATAGCATTCCCCTTACACTTACCTACCTACGTCGTTGTTGCGCTGTTAAATGATCTATAGGCGAAAATTTTAAAGATAACATCGTCTCCGATTTAATTAATTTAATCAAGATTTAACAGCTCTACGAAAGACACCCCTTAATTACAACGAAAATTAGGACGTTACTACTATTACGGATAAACATGTCGATCACAGTAGATGATATGAAAAATATACGATAAAATCCTGCGAGGAGTCAATGTATCCATTTATTTAAGAAAACTTTATATATATATGTATGTATGTATGTATGTATTCAATATGATCATCTCCTTGCGTCATTCGTTAGTTATTATTACTATTATTATTATTATTATTATTGTTATTACTAACGACATTACCATCATTGGTAAACTAGTTTTCTAAGATAAAAACAATCCGAGTCAAGGTAAAAACGATGTCATTATTACCAATGTTATCAAATGCATCATCATTTTTGTTACTTTTTCATTTTGTTATCGGTGTTACCAAATTATGTGTCCATAATGCGTTACCGCAGACGTTCGACAACCGATTGCGTATATAATTATCCTGTTTACCAGAACCATACTCAACACCTCCAAATAAAGCCAGCACCAGCACTTACTACCACCACTATTGCGAAGTAAAATTTCGAAATCATTTGATCAATACCCGGATATAAATTAATAACGATGCGCTCATCTGTAGGATAAACAACAAATTCCGGTTTCCCCTTTCAGCACTTATATATATATATATATATATATATATATATATATATATATATATATATATCATTTCCACGAACCCGCTCCTTCAAACAAAAATAATTCCAAATAAAAATAATAATCTTATTTCCACGTTAAAAATCGACCTAACCAGGCTGTATAAACTCATTAAACTTCTGATACGGAACTTCTTCTAACGGTACCTCGCGAACACATTCACGTTATTCTATCACGTACACAGTGTTTTACAAGTAGACTAGACACTTTCTTACGTCGATGCTGAAAATAACAGTAGCGTGCCACCGTAAAGCTTTGGTTGGTCGATATCTCGCAACATAATTATGCAGATCGATTGAATTCAAAAATTCTCTTGGATAACGAACCGCTTCATCTGCTTCCGCCATCGACGGATTTAAATCTGACTGCCTCGCTTTGAATATTATACTGAATCGTATTGTTAAGTTCGTAGCCATCTACGTTCTGGACGGCAAGATTAACTCACTCGACCAATTGTGATTCTAATAATTGTTTTGAATATTGGGTAATACTTTTTCATTCAATTCTTCTTTCAACGTCGCTAAATTGCAGAAGTTAAATGCAATGAAATTCTTCCTGATATCTTGATCAACTGGAATTTTTCCATTCCCAATTTCCACCGATCGATGTAAGAATATCTCAACTGATGTATCTCGTTGTAGTTGCACACATATTTTTGTAGATAATTTCAATGTGGTGTAGCCTGGAAGTAGAATATTTCAGGTCACTGATTTCGTCCGCTGGTGTTTATTAAGAAATTACAGATAATTTTTACCCGAAACATTGATGCGTTTTCAAATGATCTGTAATTTCTACGCAAATCTTGCAATGATCGGTCGAGAGCTTTAAGCGATTTCTTGTATGCCATCGTGCATTCATCCCAAGCAATAATTACTTTCGTCATGCCGGATATTTTGGAAATGTTGTGCGTGGGAGTTTCGATGACATAAATATTCAATGATAATTTCAACGCGGCATAAGCAGTTCTTCCACCGAGTAGCAGTTATTTCGTATGACGCAAGAGGTAAGGCTGTACCATTAAAATTTTTGCACACGTTCTCCAGCAGTAGTTTTGTTACAAACGAACGCGTATTAAATTTTTATGAATATACTAGATTTCCGAGGATATAGAAATTTAATTATAAGTGAAAAAAAAAACACGATATTTTAATCTCAGTTACCTTTATACACAATGGGTGGTAGTTGATAAACCTGTGCATAGGATAAATACATTTCGTTTTAGTAAATGTAACCGCTATTAACGTCAAAAACTGTAGCCAAAGAAAAGATTAAGAAAGCTACACGTTTGGAGCGTACTTCTACGGCTCAGAAATTTCGACCATAAATAAAGGAAGACGAAAACATGGTCTTATAAAGAAATACGAGAAATTAAATGCATAAACTGAATAAAAAATACGCAGTAGAAAAAGATGCTTAGTGAACATCGTAAGAGATAAGACATGTAGCCGGATAGTGCGTCTATTATACTTGGCAAAAATAGTAGAGGGACCGAGGAATGGTGAGACAACAAATTACCCAGATAATAGAATATACAAGTGTAGTTACCAATTAATGAAAGTGTAGGCGATGAGTAGAGCGTTAAAGTGTTATACTTTTCCGGTTGACCACCGATCGAAAGACTATTCAATGAGATAATAAATAATTCGTCCAAAAAGCTGTTCGTTGCTTAGATAAGTATTAAAACGACGCAAAAGTATTATAGCGTAGTCTTGGATTAGAGCATAGTCTTGAAAAAAGAAATGCATGCTATCTGTAGTAACATTAACAACATGTCTTGTCATCAATCACGTTTACTCAAGTCACGTAATAATAGTCTTCGAAAGCGAAAATATAAACATATATTAAGAATTAAAACAATAATAATAATAATAATAAAAATTTTTCGTATGGAGCTAGACGCGAATTGGATAATTTAATATAGTTTATATAGTCGTGAAACTATCAAATAACTTAAAACGTATATAACGATCAAAGTGAAACTGCACTTGGCGACCTGATGAGGAACGTGCTATTTATCCAGAACAGCGACAGGATCTACGTCTATACACCGAGGAGGTTAGGTTAGGTTAGATTATAAGAATTAAAACAATAATAATAATAAAAATTTTTCGTATGGAGCTAGACGCGAATTGGATAATTTAATATAGTTTATATAGTCATAAAACTATCAAATAACTTAAAACGTATATAATGATCAAAGTGAAACTGCACTTGGCGACCTGATGAGGAACGTGCTATTTATCCAGAACAGCGACAGGATCTACATCTATACACCGAGGAGGTTAGGTTAGGTTAGGTTAGATATTAAGAATTAAAACAATAATAATAATAATAATAAAAATTTTGCATACGGAGCTAGATGCGAATTGGATAATTTACTATAGTTTATATAGTCATGAAACTATCAAATAACTTAAAATGTATATAACGATCAAAGTGAAACTGCACTTGGCGACCTGATGAGGAACGTGCTATTTATCCAGAACAGCGACAGGATCTACGTCTATACACCGAGGAGGTTTCTGTTATATATTTCGTTAATTTTGTAATTACAAGTAATTATAGATTTTTTTTTTTTTATTAATACTTTATTATGCAAATTAATAATGTACAACTTGTTGCATTTACAGAGGAGCAATACACTGCACCACCGCTTAGGCTTAATCAGTGTATTGCTTCCTTTACAATACTCTATAGTTAACAATAATATAGTAACCACTTTTACACTCGCATTTGCGCGGGCTGTGCGTCAGTTTCACTAACAGTCATAGTATACATGTATTCCCTTATAACTTCTTATACTAGTTAATAATTAAAATTATAACTTAGGTATACTACATGCATAAATGTACGAATTATCCATAATGACACATACATACACATATACATATACAGAACTTAAACATTATATGCATAAATTCCATACATACATGTACGCGTGCAGAAATACACTCGTTATACATATTACTGTAAACGTTTTATCACGGATTCACAATGCAAAAACTTCAGTGACCATGGAATTTCTTATGCATTACATTAAATGCGAATAATTGGAATTAAAATTATTTTTATTGTAAAATCTTAAATGGTCCATAATGGGGCATACAAATAGTACATGGTTCGCAGTTTCTAATAGATGTTATATGCGTCGTTATGCCTAATGAGTTATTATAAACAACTTTAGTCAGGCGCTCGCGTAATTGTTAAAACGTATTAAATCGCGTTCTTAAATTAGTCGGACTTGGAGATACAGATGGAAGACCCAAAATCTAGTTGAACGTAATCTTATTCGAGCCCCGCGCAACGACCCGGTTTGGATCTACCGAGAAAATAACCGTATAAACATTATATATATATATATATATATATATATATATATATATATATATATATATATATTAGCGTGTGTACACGTGCAATGAGCGTTATTACGTTCAGAGGTCGAAATTAAAAAGAATTGATAAAAATTTATCGAATCGTTTGTTTAGTTCTATTAATTAGATAAATTTACGTGTTTTTTTTTATCGAAATTCGTTTTCTAAATGGAGTGTTCTTTACAACGTGTGCGCTAAATTGTTTGTATGAATGTAAACGGTAGTTCAATTACTTCCAGATAGAGGTCGGTATCACGATATTGATTATATTTTACGAGCAAATGAACAACGTAAACGAAAAATACAATGACGAAACTAATTGCAGTCAAAAAACACGTATTAATTCACATACAAATACATACACATATATATGTATATACATACATATATATGTATGTATATATATATAATATATATTTGGCATATATATATAAATTAATGTTTAAGCCGTGTATATCATAAATTTACACGTAACGATGTATTTATCGCTTTTTATTTGTTTTTATTAATTTTTCTTTTATCTTAGTTAAGATTAACTACGAGTAATTTAAAAAAAAAATTAAAGCAACTTCGGGAACTAGTTTATGTCTGCCAACAGTGAATACATGCATATATGCTTAACTTTAAACAACTCGGGGATAAATGAAGTAGCTAAATTGTTTAAATAAAACTATCGTACACAATTGAAGTAAACAATTGTTACTGTATAACTGCCACAACTGATTTCGCTACAAATTGTACACAATGTGTTCAACGCGTGCAATTAAATAATCTACTACTTTCACTGGTCACAGCATCATCAGGACTGATTGAAAAACGATAAAAACACTAACAACGAGTAATAAACTCAATTTTTGGTAAACGAAACGGGTTCTTTTATTTACCAATGGTTGAGTTAATTACTTATTAGTTTGTGTCGTTTTTCACTCAGTCCCGATGATGTTGTAATACACACACACATATATTATATATATATATATATATATATATATATATATATATATAAAACCGGTGTCAAATGTACAGATGAAATGAAGAAAAAACACAGTGAAACAATGAAGAAATACTGGAGTGAAATAAAGAGGAAGAAATAAACATCATGAACATATTTTACGTGGTCCATAGTTGGCCAATTCAAAAGAAGAATATATATATGTGTGTGTTTGTATATATATGTATGTATATACTGATAAAGAAGAAAGTGTTAAGATGCTATGTATGGTCTGCACTCTTATCATAATATAAAAAGATATATGGAAAAGGGGATATCATCATTCGAAAACTGGTGCTATCGGCGGATCTGGAAGATACCGTGGACCAAAAAAAAAAAAAAAAAAACAAGGATACGGAGGTGTTAGATATAATGAAAACAGATCTTGTATTAATGGAAATAATTAGGAACCGGAAAACAAAATTATTCGGGCATTTTATGGGAAGGCCAACATATCACCTTTTGCAAACTATAATAATGGGAAAAATGGAGCGAGGAAGAAGGACTTCATAGCTCCAAAACTTTAAGGAATTGACTGGAATTCTGGATTTTAAAAATTTTAATAGAAAAGTTAACGGCTGCAAGAAAATAATATTTTATTAAGAAGTCAATGGTCCTGTGTAAAACAAAAAGATACGGATGAATTCGAATTTGTATGAAGTATCGAATAGTCTCGACGCTAATATGTCTACTATCGGACGTAGTTATCAGATTTTTAATACAACCTTCTTCCTTCTTTATATATATATATATATATATATATATATATATATATATATATATATATATAAATCTCATTAATATTTATAAACCAACAAAATATAACACCATTTAATCACTAAAAGTTTTTTATTGCGAAGCTTTTCGACAGTTACGTCATTTTCAAGCGCGCACAATAAATATTACATCTTATTTACTACAAGCTGACCGACAAGATCATTTAACGGTACTTAGAATATAACAAAAAGTTCATAGCGCCCATTGATACACACCCGCTAACCCTCTATAATAAATATTGAGAAATATGTTTTTCATCGCTGTTCCCTTATGGTTTCCGCCAATTTTACTAATTCCGTGTCCCTCGTTTTCTACTGACAATATTAACAATAGTCCGATAATTTTTTTTATTTTATCGGTACTTATCGAATAGACAAATATAATAACGGTTTTATGATACGAGATAACTTTGAATTTGAATTTTGAGAATAATAATAATATTAATAATCTAGTTCACTAATTTATATATGATCGAAGAGCGAGAGTTTATGTTTTTCGTGGTATGATTATTCGGTATTGAAAATTAAGCATTCGGACATATTTACACAGTCCGTTATCGAGGTAGAACATCGACTGACTGAATTATCGAAGTAAAAACACCTTTGAACGTCGATGCTGTTCGTTGGGCGATATCTGTAACTTTCATTTTTTTTTTTTTTAATTTTTTACAAAGCATGTTCAGTGCACATTCGTACATCCGCGCACATAAGCAGAATACGTACATACACATGTACGCACCACTGAGCACTTGCACATACATCGATGCACACGAGCATGCCGTTGGTCTGTATTTTTCGCATTATTATTTTCTAGCTGTTTTTTCTAATTTGACCTAGAATAGGAATCCAAATATAGCCCAAACGAAAGCCCATCCTCCCTATTGAAATTATCTCGATATTTACTAATTTCAACAGCTACTGGTATCAATTTTGCGTGAATATTTATCCGCTTTAGCCCCAAAATTGGAGACATCGTCGAATTTGATGACGCAACCTGGATTACGCATATGATCGGCCACAGCGTAATTTATTTATTTAAAATATAATTTTAAAAATGTATTTATAATTATTCGTTAGAAATATATAAACATAATTGTGTGCAAGTATGAAATACGTACAATTACGTTAACATATATGAAAATTGCATCAAAGCACAATAATCTTCTATAAATCAAAATGCACGTTTATATATTTACAATGCACTTTCAAATTCAAAACAAACATACGCACACATATGCATAAACACGAAAGTTATATGTACATTATATACGATATATATATATATATATATATATATATATAAATATATTGTATATTTGTTATTTAGTTGCGATACGTTAGTTTAGTCATTATTTAACTTATATTTAACTTATACGTCTATGCAAAGCGATATTGACATAACGATTTAACGAACATTATGAATCCTGCTTAGTTATTTATTACTGATCATTCACAAGCGAGCCACAAAAACTGCTAATTCTACCAATATCTTCGGTAAAATTCAAATAGAAACCAAATCGATTCCATTTACTGGTAAATCTTGGTCTTCAGTATTAAAAACCTCTTCAAATTCTAGTACCATGTCATCAGATAAGGATGTTAAGAAGAAGTTAAGTTATACATTAAGCCAGAAAGTGATTTAGAGCTTTTCAAAGATCAATTAAAAGAAAAAATTAGTTCCTTAAAATATAGAGGTTGAGCGTTTCGGTACTAAACCTAAATACATCGATTATAGGGACAAAAACAAAAGATGTATCCGAGAAACTTCGTGATAAAATTAAACAGGAGTTCGATGGTATATTAAACGTCGTGGAAAACATGGAAATGGAGGAGTTCGATGGTATATTAAACGTCGTGGAAAACATGGAAATGGATCCTACAATTGTAATATACGGAAATAAAAATATAGACGAACAAGATATAAAGCGTTCGATTAAAAATATTACAAACGAGTTCCCTGTTTCAATCAAAATTATATAACTAAACAGAACAAAATGGCATCAAAAATTTTTGTGAGATTAAAACCAGATCAGTACAAAAAATTACCAGCTCACGACCGAATTTACGTTGAATGATAGTCCTTTAAATTTGAAGAATGCACTGGTTTTGGTCATACAGCAGTAAGATTAGCGAAGATAAAAGTTATTAATAAATGTAAAAGTAAAGATAAGTGTTCCAATTGCTTGTTTGCAAATTGTAAATATAAAAATAAAGAAACAGATATCGAAGTATTGTTAGAAGAGCTGAATCGTAATTCTTATAGTAGAAAGTGCCCTAATTTTATAAAAGTACAAAATAAAATTCGTTGATAAATTATGGATAATATAAAAATTAATTTCTTAAATGTAAATAATACAATTTCTTGCCGGCATCTGTTTATACGCGAATGCTCGTTATCAAATTTTGACATAATTGCCGAGGTTAAAATCATAAATCAGCCTTATAACAGTTTACTATCTGATAAAGTTGCTATGTTAATTCGTAAGGATCTGCATTATGATATATTATTTCTAATGGTATAATTGCCATTGGTCTTCTGCTGTTTATCGTAATTGGCCTGTATTTTCCTCCGAAACATATCAACTTAACTGAACTTGAAGTCGTTGTTCGTTGTCCAAAAATGAAGCCAATTGTAGTTGGTGACTTTAATATTCGCACGCCTATATTGGAAACAACTTCTAGTAATGCTAATGCAGAAGTTTTTGAGGACTTCCTACATGTTAATAGATTGATGATTTTAAATCGTTTTTTCGAATTCACCTTTTATAGCCGCCGTAATGGTAATAACGGCAGAAGAGTTATAGATTTACTTCTGGTAAAAGGCTTTTTTCAAAATAATATTAGTCACACTATATTTCAATCTTTCCGATCTTTGTACCATTGATATAGCTTTATCTTATTGCTACAGAGATAAAGAAATGTTTTAAACAATATAATATTAACTAACTTGATAAACAGTTCAGAGTTATCAGAATTTTTTTTTTTTTTTTTTTTTTTTTTTTTATTTCTTGGGTTAATAATAGTAATTCATCTTCAATGGTTAAAATATTGTAAATAGATTCCAGTCGTTTTTAACTAATAAGGTTAATCAATGTAAAACGATTAAGCTCACAAGTATAACGACTGGTGGACTACTCAATTAGAAAGATTGAAAGTTTCTATTAATAAAATCAGGCTCAAGTTTAATAAGGTAATACATACATATATATATATATATATATATATATATATATATATATAGATATAGATATATATATATTGCCAGAACATGGCAAAATGTGACCATTAACTCAAACAAATTAAAATGAATTGAAGAAGTTATATATCTTAGACAACTAATTTCATTTAAAGACAAAACAGAAAAGGAAATAAATAGAAGAATAACAATCGGATAGAAGAAGTATTAGGCTTTGAAGGAAATTTTTAATAAGAAAATGAGTCCATCATTAAAAGCACACGTATTTAATACATATATCATACCGGCGATTACTTATGGATCACAAACATGGCCGTATAATATTAAACAAATAAAAAAGTTTGTGCAGCGAGCGATGGAAAGGAAAATATTAGGGGGTTACAAAATTAGAGAGAATAAATAACAAGGCATTAAGAGTATAGAAAAAGGACAGAAGACCTAATGGAAATAACAAGAAAACTCAAATGGACATGGTGTGGTCAAGCAGACAGGTGGACCAGAAAATGTATAGAATGGATTCCGCTGGATAGGAAAAGGAAAATTCAAAGACCAAAAAGACGATGGAAAGACGGCATTATTAAATATGTTAGGATCAATTGGATGCGGAAAGCAAGAGATAGAACGATTTGGAAGAAAATTGGTGTTGGATATATTTTTTTTTAAGTTAAAAAAAAAAAAAAAAAAAAAAAAACGGAAGAGGCCTTTGCTCAATTTGGGCTTTTATTATTGTCATTAATTTTAATTATTTTATGGATGAATTTTTTTGTGGATTTAAATGAAATAAAGACTTTATTATTATTATTATTATATATATATATATATATATACAATTCCTTGTTCACATATATATGCGTATTACGTGAGCCGCCAGCTACACAATAGTGAAAAATAATATTACCCTTATAATGACGTCTATAGTCGAGCGCGGACTCCCATTTGCACATACAGCCTACATGCCTGACACAGTTACGTAATTACGGAACCACCTGGGTGCCATTTTAGATTTAAATCAGAATCAGAAATGTTCATACTGTACACGAAATTGTTCCATATTCGTTTATGAACTTTGCTAGGTTTAGGTATGAGAATATAAGAAATAAAAAAGTTTCAAAAGAATAATGTATTTAAATTAGGCCTAAAATTTCTAAGAAAATAATGGTAATAATGATAAAAATAATAATAATAATAAACGACGATCATAGTAATAGTAATAATAATAATAATAATAGTAGTGTCGTTAATAACTCTTTGAGAGCATGTTGTTAGCGATATCTGTACACAACTGAATATACTGAAACAGTTTTACAAATTAACGAAAGATAGCGCAATCAAGTTTGAAATATTTATAATATAATTCGCAATTATTTATAACAAACATATTTTTAACAATATTAACAATCGGGTAAATCGTTTAACAAAAGAAATCAACAAAAACATGTTTAATAAATTTCCAAAAATTTGAGCCCGAAATGAGGCTAAATATTACCCTTTCTGGCGAGCAGCCGACTGACCAATTCAAACAATCTACGGTTAAAATGCAGCCGATAAATGATGAATTCTCGTCGGGATGATGAAAAGACTAAGATTTTCGCACATACGTAATGTCCCTTCAAACACTAACATCATATTCAGACATCAATTTGATCAACAAAATATTAACCCAATGGAAATAATTGATAAAACTATCAATTTAAAGAAAAAGAAAAGTCCAGGTATTGAAGGAATCTCGCCTTCAATACTACAATAAATGTCAAACAACGCGGTTGTATTAACGCTTGTCGAAGACATCAGTACGTACCGATTCTTTTCGAGACGGCTCGCATTATAATGTGCAACACCGTAAAAAATACAAGAACAGATCAAGTCCTTCATCGAACGTCAGCAAAATAAAATTCTTGAAAAATGCGCGTTGTTTTCAACGAAACGGCGATACATATTTATAGGCTTAAATATAAAAGGAATCGATGAAATCATTAATGATTTTTCAGTTAAGCATGAGCACTGCACAACCACGTAAATGAAGTTGCTATCCGATTACTAGACGTTGTCGATAAAGAGACGCCTTGAGCGTAAACATCCGTCGTCAGACCTAGCTGTCTAAAAGTCGTAAATAATCATATTCAATCTATTTTCTTAACCATAAATAATATTCGTGTTAGTCAATAACACTGATTAACTGTTCGAATTCTAATTACAGTTAATATATATATTAATATTAGCGGTAACTAATCGCTGGATTATACAACCTGTGAAACTCGTTAAATTTTCATATGCACTTAAGTTCTTTAACTAACAAGTTAACACATTGTAGTAGCGCAATTCTCTTCGTACGAGGTAGTTTAAAAAATAGTTTGACCTTGAATTGAAAAAAAAATCATTTATTTCAACGTGATACGAGAAAAAAGAAAATGTTTAGAATACTAAAATCTTGTTTCAACGAGGATATATTTTCTTATTATCAGATTGATTCCAGGGGGGGGGTCAGACACCCAAAACCCCCCACGACACTGACTTCAACCGTATAAACCGCTGTTTTATTTCTTCAAGAAGATCAAAAGGAATTCTACTCGTTAGTATATAGGCGTCATTTGTCACCTAAGAGTGTCTTTTACATATGCTGAAGAAAGTCCCTTTCGTTCTTTCCATTGTGAACAGGCAATCTGCAATGCTCCTCGTGGTTGTTTTTGTTTTAATTCTGCGCTGCGACGCCTTTACGTTCTGAGCTTTTTCTTTACCTTCCGCATATATTACACCTACTTATAATGTATCGTCCTCTTTCTACTTGGATAATCAGCAATCATTCCCTCATCACGTAGCGACATTTCTCGTTATCGTCTTCGATTAAAATGTACACAGTCTTCCACAATATCACGTCAGGTAATAAAGGCGTGCCCATTTCTTCTTTAAAAAAAAAAAAAAAATAAAAAAGAGGAAACAAACTCTAAACCTTAATCTAAGCTTCTAAGCTGTTAGGAAAACGACGATGAAAAAAACATTGGTAAATTTATTTTGACAGGTAGCAAGGATGTAAGAAAAAGTGAACGACGAGAGTACGAATAAGTTTCGAAAATATAAGAATTAATTATTTTGATTTTTTTTTTTTAAATTCCCAAGAAAAATTTTATATTACCTCGATTTCTTGAATTCTTAGTTGTAGAATGAACGACAGAAGTTCACAATTCAGTTTCGTACTCGCCTATAACCACCGTCGACTACTTACAGATAGTCACCCAATTTTGGAAAAAGGACGAGAAAATTTCCTCTCGGGAAAATAAGAAGATGAAAAGCTCAAACCGACTCCGGGCTACGTCTGTTCCGTTTTTTATATATACGTACGGCCGCAGAAATCCGACGTGTGTCAGACTCAATTAGCGACGGATTTGTTACGAGAATAAAGGGAAATTCGCCGAGAAGGGCTTTACTACATTATTGTTGTTGTTGTCGTCTTTGTAATGGCTTAAAAAGGAAACGTCGGGAGGTGAAGTAAAAAAGAGCAGACGGAGTGGAAGAGGATTGAAAAATGTCAAGCGACGGGACATTAAAGTTGAATTTTCTTGCTAAATAAAAAAAAAATGAAAATATAACTAAGCTTTTTCTTCTAATTTACGAAAATAATAATTTAACTGGTAGTTTTCCGACGCGTTATTAATCAAAATGCCGAAATTCGTCTCTAATTATACTAATAGTAAATTTCAACCAATTAATAATAATAATAATAATAATAATAGTAATAGTAAAGCAAGTTTTAATTGATTTTGACAAAAGGTAGTAAAGTAATCGGTTGAAATTTTACTATTTATAATTTTTATTTATAACTTAAATTTTATCGTAATTGTTTAATTTTTAATAAACTCTTATTTTAATTATTATTTCAAATGTATTCGTTTTTTAATTGTTTTTAAATCTTTCACGCATTATTTATCTATAAATTTTCTTAAATAAAATGCGTTATGTTTTTTATGTACACATTTATTTGTTTGTTTAGAAAATTCGATTTCAATTCGAAATTTAATTCATTTTAATTTAAAATCAATAAATCATATTACATTGCAGTTTAACGTATACATAAAATGAAAATACGACCGTCAATCCTGGTTACGCGTTCATCGAACACACCCGGTTTCCCTATTAATTATACTTTATAGTTTAGTATATTAGTTTTTCCGAATATAAACCGTAATCTATACTAATATATAAAATTGTAGTTTCTGTCTGTGATTTGCGAATATATTCATTATAATCACTGCATCGGGATATTTTAATCGCATATAAACAGAAAATCTATTTTTTTTTTTTTAGATTTTTGTCTGTCTATTGCAAATTCAAAAACTATTAAAGCAATAATGACGAAATTCGCATAGCTTATAGTCTATATATTCGTTCTAAGCTTTGTTTCACATTGATATCATAAATAGGACAGAAATTACCAATAATTTAAAGTTCTAAAATATCAATATCCCTTTCTTTTAACAGTTTTATATATTATTAAGTATAGTATACGTATATACATATATATATATATATATATATATATATATATATATAACATTTGGGCGTGGCCGAATATTTTACATGACGGTTATTAGGGTTTTGGAATAATTTTAAAACATAACTATGCGAAACTTATCTAATATCAGCATCGGCAGTGTCACTTACATATAGCCTTAACAAATTATCTTTACATAAATACTGTTTTAAATTATATATATATATATATATAAAATAAATAAAAAAAAATGTAATAATTATTGTGCCTGCTTAAAAATGACGTAACTGTCGAAAACTTCTCGATTAAAAACGTTTAGCGATTAAACGGTGTTATATTTTGTTTGGTTCATAATTAACAAAATCACTACTCTCCAATATATTCAACATTATATATATATATATATGTATACACACACACACATATATATATATATTTTTTTTATTATTTTTTTTTTATGGGGATGCCTTTACAGCTTACCCAACGTGGAGCCGTAATAATTACTAACTCATATTCTTATGAACTCGGACAACTTCTCGAGAAAAGTCGCTATGTCCGGGAACAAATCTAGATTCTCAACATGCAGAAGGGACATTACGTTATAAGGAGGACCAACACGAGATGCGTACAGTAATTTGAGATACAGTTCAGAACGTAATGCTGTTAATGAAGGACATTCGAAGAACACGTGATCAGGGTTGCAGACTACACGACCAGCATATAGAGGACAATACGGATTCCGCTATACAATTTATTCTACCACATTTATTCCAACTGGCGGTTTTCAAACAGCAAAATGCCTCTGCTGGCTTCGGTTTTACCTAAGTTGGATGAATTTCAGGTGCTATGCGAATTCATATACCCATCCAATTTATGTTACCTTATTCATACAATTCTGCCAATAAAATAACATTTTTCTTTCCAGAGAACTACGTCCATTGGCCTCCCCCACTGATCCGGGCTACATTTAATAATATTATCGCTGAAAATTTTCCTACGCATATCCTTGTTTATACAGATGGATCGAAGTCAGCTCAGGGAACTGGTGCAGCAGTTTATATCCCATCTCTTAATATTAGCAGTGCATACAAATTATCTGATTTCTGTTCCTCATTTACAGCTGAGTGTGTGGCAGTATTTCTTTCTTTGTCGTCCTTAATTGATGCGAATCTTCCAGGTAATTATCTCGTTGTTACCGACTCACAGAGTAAGGTGTCAGATTCATTGATTTCAGCCATCATGTTGAAACTTATTCAGCTGGAAAACCTCAGTATATTTGTGTCATTCTTGTGGGTACCGGGACATCGAGGAGTCCCCGACAATGAAATAGTAGATGCAATAGCTAAAAGGGGTTCTTCTAGTGGTGTTTTATTCTCTTCAGTTTCTTCTCGTGACGTCATTCATTTTACACAGTCTGTTCATAAAAAGCTCTGGGAACAGACATATATGGAGTGCATACAGCGGTCGCCTCTTACTGCGTATTATCAGCTGCAGCCGTCTCTCCCTAGGTTCCCATGGTTCTACGTTTTCAAAAACATCAAGCGGAGAGGAATTGTGCTTATCAGCAGATTGCGGTTTGGGCATTACTTGTTGCCGGACCGCCTGTTCGTTATGCAGCTTAGAGATAATATATATATATATATATATATATATATATATATATATATATATATATATATATACACTGTGTAACGACGGCGCTATAAATTCTAAGCAGATAGAGGACCTCGTTATTTAAATGATCATCGCCAATCCGAACATTAATATTAAAGGTTCATTATTGATTAATTTGTAATTGCATTCCTCTTTCATTATATCGCGTTCATTTATTCATCGAATTAGACGGATAGCTGAGTTGCTTACAGATATTTTTGGTGCCACAAATTCCTGATTCAGATTCGATTCAGTTCAATTCACCGTTGATGTCTGCTTTCCGTCTATATGATTCATTAATTAAAACTCATCCATAAATAGATTCGATTTACCGTAATTTGAATTTTCTGTACTTATTACTACTGCGAGCGAGATGTTGGCATTAGTTCGTTGGTAAATCGGTTGAGTTATATTTCATAATATTCAATTATTATAGTTTCCCATACGTGTACTAAATATGTTCATAAATTTCTAATCTACAATAATGTATACGTGTATTCCACTATATTTGATGTTTGATTGTGTTTATATGTGCATGTGTGGCCAGTTGTATGTGTTAATTTACTCATTTGATTATGTTGGCACGTTTCAATGTAAGTTTATTTAGTTTGTTAATTTTATTTAAAAAAATTAATATTCCCATTTTTATTATTTTCCTAACTTTTACGGAGACACACACATACATATATATGCGCTAATAGCCACATTCACTCGGTTAGAATCATTTGTTATCAACAACTATATAAAAAGCAGTCTTAATATAAACTCTTTTGCTTATTTCAAACGATAGTGCATAAAAATTTATTATTAATTATTTTATTTAGAAATCATAAAACATAAATATATAATTAAATATATATATATATGTATATATATTATATATATATATATATATATAAAAATATATCAACGGTTGTTAGTTGTCGTCCAACAACACTACTACTCCCTTTGCAAATACAAAGGGTAACAAAAACCCTATTTCCGTTGTATCGTTAGGATCAACTGTACTTAATCATTATAAACGTTAAATCCTATAGAGCACTGAAAAATTTACATCATATATTTAAGAGTAATATATATATATATATATATATATATATATATATATATATATATATATATATATATATATATATATAAATAAATAACCTTCAAGCAAGATTCTATGAATTCTTCTAGCGTAATAACGCCGTCTTGATTTAAATCCAAGCGTCGGAAGACTGACTCAACGTGATTTCTAGTTTTTCTATCGCCACCGCCCTGAAATGACACACTTTAATCACATAAAATTGAATAATTATTAAATCGAAAAATTCAATTCAATATATCTCGTGCTCGTATTTTATCAAATATAGTTGCAGGCGTTTGTACGTAAGCAGATTTATTACTATATGTAATGTTCGATGCGAATTAATTAGTTTATTTATTGTAATAAAGCCCGCACAACAACTAAAAAGCCAATTATAATGTATTATAATTATGAAATAATTTAAAATTACAAATATCGGAAAAAAAATAAAATACAGAAAAAAATACACACGAATTCACAAGTCTGACATCCATTAAAACACACACGAAAAAAACTACATCCACAAGTCTCTCGCATCCATTAAAACAATACATGATTTAACACTCGATTCTTTACTTCTACTCTAAATATCCTAGACAGATTAATAAATACAATATAAACTTTTACTTATATACCGGATGTACATCGACAAAGGAACACACATGACATACACCCACCACATAATACAATAATCTAGGACGATCGTAATAAGCGATAAAATTTCGGGAAGTAACTTATTTAAGAAATATCTATTATCAAAGCATATATCCATGCGGGGAAACGCCATGCAGGGAAACGTATTTGAAAGAGAGAATTACATTGAGAACTGAAACACAAAAGTTTATTTGTGCACGCGGTTCACTAAAAAATCGATTTGATCAACTATTTGGTCTCGGTAGAACGTAGGAGATAGTTAATGTTAAATACTCACTATTAACTCTACCGTTACATATATACATTGAAAAAAACCCTAATTTGGCTATTTTCTTTCTGTAGTGTAAAGACTTCGCATCCATTACATTTCGCGATATATCGTAACTCGTATGATAAACACCTAATATTGAGATGTATTAAAAATTTACACCGAACTTTGTCAAGTAACCTAATGTATTTATTATAATACGGACAACCAAACAATTGAATAACAAAGTAAGTGCATCCTTTATTTTTTTTATATAAATTTAATATGGCCATTGAGCAATTATCTATGACAAAGTAATCAAACATGAGGGAGGCGCACCCAGTGGCACACTCCCGATAACCCCAACCTATGCAAGGACAAGTGGTTTCCAACGCTTCAAACTCCGTATTTCATCATAAGTGTGCAAGAGATCACTAGCAAAGTACGTTTGGGTGGCTCTCAAGCCTTGCTACATGTGTTTTAGCATATTTTTGAATTACATCAGCTACATACTCTATCTGCAAATCTTCATGTAACGTTCGATTTATTACATACCAAGGTGCCTTAGTTATCAGCCTGAGTATTTTGTTCTGCGAAATTTGTTCCATTTTTAGGTTCGACGGCTTCGCACAACCCAAAATCTGTACTCCGTATGTCCAGATTAGTAGCTGTGTATATTAAAAGTTTGTTGCCTGTTGATAGCACACTGTTTCTTCCTATGAGTCGGTAAATTTTATCTTTTTTTAACTTGTATGTGATGCTTCCATGTTAGGCGGTTGTCTAAATAAAGACTTAAGTACTTGACAGTTATTCGTACAGGCAGGTCTATTAAATCTAACAAGTAAATATGCTACTTTTCTGTTTATAAAATTGACATTTACCGATTTATATTCAATGATTCTGATATTCCATTCGTTAAACCGTACTTCTAATTTGTCAAGAGCTTCCTGTAGATTTTTGTTGCTATTTTGGGATCTACATCTGATGATAAAAGTGCCGTGTCGTCGGCGAACGTAACTACCCGTACACTATTAGTGGAAAGTCGCCTGTATACAACAAGTATATTGTGGGACCTAACACCGAACCTTGACACACAGTTGTTAAAATAGGATGCATTTTCGAATTTTCTCGTTCATATCGTACTTTGGAAGTGTCTGTCTTTTATGTGTGACTTTGATAACAAATAAATGCTAAATCGGAAAAGGCATTTTAATTTGTATAGTAAGACAACATGCTACATTTTACCAAAAGCTGGTTGCACATCGATAAATGTCGCAGCGCAAACTTTTTTTTGTCTCCAAACTATTTTTGATTTCACTAATGTGCAGCTGATCGACAGTAGAATGGTGATGTAAGAAACCAAACTGATGTAAAGATATTACATTATTAGTCTGTGCGTTTGGCTGTAATCTTTTTAATATTAATTTTTCCACTACCTTCGATAAAACAGGCAACAAGGATATCGGACGGTAAGATGATACAGAATGCGGATCCTTACCAGGTTTCAGAATCATGAAGATCTGTTGAAACTTTCATTGTGCTGGAAAATAGCTCAAGTGGAGTATTGCATTACATGTAAAAGTCAAGAGCATTATAGCTTTCCGTGGAAGTTTGTTCGGTAATTCTGTATTTATTAAATCAAAACCAGGACTTTTCTTATTTTTTAGCGTTTTAAGTATACGATATACCTCTTGAAGCGATGCTGACTTGATGAGAGAAGATAATTCATCAAGACTATCTGGAGAGTGGTAGACTTCATTGTCTGTGCCCGCCTTTAAAGTTGGACTTAAACACATTAGATAAACGATCAACAAAAATATCTGCCTTCATGATCTTTCTTCCACGGTCCGTTATTGTGTTTTACCGGAGGAATGTGTTTATTTAGTTTAATAATATTTTTAGTGCACTTCCACAATGAATAGTCATTAGATGCTAGGGGGTGAGAGTAGTTGAATGTTTTGTTTTTAATTTCCCGTAATACATATTTTAGTTCTTTATTTTTATTATTAAACAATTTTTTATCTAAAGTATTCCGTGTTTTAAATCACCTTCGTCCGACTGCCATAGGATAAATATTTCTCTTTTTATGTATAAGAACAGGAGTAACATATGGCATGGCTTTTTAGTGGAATTTTTAAATTACCACAGTGCCAAAACTGCAAATAATGGGGGCATACTAAAGCATAGTGTATCAGATTACCAGTTTAGGTTAACTTGCGGTGAAGATCATAAAATCTACGAGTGTAAAAAAGATCCTAAATTGCCCACAACCTGCAGACTAAGGGGGCACATTTTGCAAAATAAGTGTGTTGCGAAATTTGTCTGCGGTTATTACATAGAAAACCTGATGTAAAAAAAAATAGAACCCCATACAAAATAGATACCGACAACTGACTATCAGTTATTCACAAATTTATAGAGACGATAAACAAATAAATATAACAACGCATAAAAATAATATACAAATACCAACACAAAATCCTGAACAAAATCACTCATTGACAAACCAAATAGAGCTTATTATATAAAAATCAGCTTGATGTCTTCTTATCTGAATTTAAAGAAATGTTTCAGCAATTAATATGACAAAACAACATGGTTCTATCTATGCTCACTCCGTTAATTCGGAAATTGGTAAAATAATGCCTGCCTATCTTAAGATAGGCCAGTGGAATGCGAATGGTTTAAAAAAAGCATAAGGCAGTAACAGAATTATTCTTAAATTCTAACGATATTGACGTAATTTTAATTGCTGAAACTCATCTTACAGAGAAAGATAATTTAAAAATTAACAATTACAACACTTGCTCTTGCACACATCCCTCGAAAGCACAGGGCAACTCAGCCACACTGATTAAATCTAACGTACCATGAACTAATTCACTTTCTGCAAGGAACCAACATTCATATCAACTAGAGAACCAACATATTGGCCAAGTGATACTTATAAAATACCGGGTTTGCTGGACTTCTTCAATACCAAAGGTACTGCTATTGAAACCGCACATTCTTATTTTAATTCGATATTTGAAATTTTTGCTCGAAATTAAGTTTTCTTCTTGGAATTTAATTAATAAAATTTGCCGAATTCTAAATATATTTACGTTTTTCAACCAATATATATATATATATATATATATATATATATATTTTTATTCATTTATTTATTTATTTTAATTCAATAATACCCCTCACTGCTGTGGCCAGGAGCACGGAAGGATAATTATATTAAGAAAGAAAATATTAGGCGATATTAGGATTTGAATGGATATTTATATATTTGTAAATTTTATTAATATACACCTTTCTGTGTATGTATGTTTATGTGCATATATATGTGAGTAGTAAGTGGGCATATTGAGCACACTTCTGTCAACTTGCCCTTATATTTAATCTCTGTCAACTTGCCCTTATATTTAATCTCTGTCAACTTTCCCTTATATTTAATCTCTGTCAACTTTCCCTTATATTTAATCTCTGTCAACTTTCCCTTATATTTAATCTCTGTCAACTTTCCCTTATATTTAATCTCTGTCAACTTGCCCTTATATTTAATCTCTGTCAACTTTCCCTTATATTTAATCTCTGTCAACTTTCCATTATATTTAATCTCTGTCAACTTTCCCTTATATTTAATCTCTGTCAACTTGCCCTTATAAAATCCAAAAAGCAAAACTAAAGGTTAAAATTTCTAAGGGGTAATTAAACAAATTAAAAAAAATACTTTTTTAAAAGTTAGATTAAAAAATTGTCAATACTTTTTTTAAGAAATCAGATATGTCAAAAAATCGCAATAACATTTCTTAAAAACAAAATTCCATAAAAATAAATTAGCATTAAAAAATTGTCAATACTTACTTATGTTCGATTTGTTAAATAATCATTTTGGTCAAATCCTATAGCACCCCCAAAAATGTAAATTCAATATTGAAATTTCTCTCTAAATTAGCAGCTTCTTTAAAAATATCAAATTCATTATTGGAATTTCTCTCTAAATTAGCAGCTTCTTTAAAAATATCAAACATATTTTCATCTTTTTCAGGTAAAATTTCGTTTTTCATCATAATCCATTTTAAATTCTTTTTCTACTATATTAACATACCCCCACGGAAGTGTGTCTATAATTCCATCTTTTTCAGGTAAAATTCGATTTTTATCATAATCCATTTTAAATTCTTTTTCCATAATTTTATTTACGAGCGTTTTGTGTTTAGAATCTCTTGTAATTATATTATATTTTAACTTTACTTTATTTACTTTTTTATCGACAATATTTGTCATTACTTTTGTATTTAATATTTCTGAATTTTCGTAATTTAATGGAAATCCTTTAATTTTCATTGTAATTTTTCCTTGTTTTGTAATTAATGCATAACTTTTTGCTCCTGTACTTATCCATTCAGCGCCATAATCATCCTTATCTAGTTCATCAGTCCATTCACCAAGCATGCATCCAGTTTTAACTGTGTTTTTTTCATCGTCAATATATACAACAGAATCTGTATCATAATATATAACATTTTTTCCCAATTTATCTAACATTTCGTATAATCTTAATCTAGCGTTAGATGTTGTAAAAGCTGCAATAAAAATATTTGTTGAAGTACTGTTTTCGATAAATTCGTCTTTAAATTTATAAGACACTTGAATCATATTTTCATTAATGAAAATAATATTGCTAATTTCTGTTCTATCATCTAATATTATTTTGTACCATTGTTTTGGTTCATTTACGTATTCCGTTTGTGTTAAATTTTGTCTTTGGCCGAATTTCCCCCACAAAGAATTGAGACATAATTTAGCAACAGCTCGTCTTCCAGGATTTGGTTTAATATTTTTTATACCTAAATCTATATCCATTATTTCCTTTACAGTTTTTACATATTCTTCAACAGTTTTAAAGTCATTTTCCCAAGGACTTGTTTCTAATTTTATTTTCATAAAATCCTTGACATAACCTTTAAATAAATTATTACTTTTTTCCTTAAAATCCCAAACTTCGTAAATATTTAAAATGCAATAACCTTTTTCTAAAGCTTTGTTTATTTCGTCTGTTGTCCAAGTATCTATTAAACAGCGTTCTTCATCAGTATGATTACATTCTGCACATTTTTCGACAAAACATTTTTTACACAAAGTAAACATTAATTTTTCTTCTTTAATGGGTAATACAGGGTGGTATAAATTTTTTGGGGGTAATATTTTACATTTAATTAATCCATACCAATTCGGATCAAATTTTTTGGGTTTATAAATTTTTATCGGATGCCCAACAGGATAATAATCGTAATACATCACAGTTGGACAAAGGCTGCAAACATCGATATATCGTAATTTTTTACCAGATACTTTTAATTTAATCGCGTTTGTTTTTCCGCCATAAAAAGCATCACGAGGGTTTAACGGTTCAATAATTGTAATATTTTCTCTTAAAGCTTCTTTGTAATTTTTTGATTTTTTCCATTGACATTCAAATATTTCTACCAAATTATATCCTTTATCTTTTAGTAGTTTGCTTCTCTCTCTAGTTTCGTCATATAAATCACCCATAGTTTTTCGTGTTACATTATTTATCGTACTTTCTTTGTAACATATTGGGCAACCGTGCCAAAAACAACCGTGGTACTGATAAATTGTTTTCGTTACACTATCAAATCCATCTACTTTTACACCATAAATATACATTTCACCGCCGTTTAAAGCGTGTTGTACATTTCTAAATGTATTTAACCACGCAATTGAATCTTTACTATACATTTCTTTTTTAGATTGTTTTATAATACCGATTGTATTCTCTTGTAAATATTTTGACCTGTAAGTACTCATACAAGTGCTTGCAATTGTAATGTACTGAAAAGGATCGATATTTGCAATTTCTAGAAATTGTTTTCTGAATTCTATACAACTTCTACGTAAAATATCTACATCGGATTTACAATATTCTACAAGTTCTTTTTGAAAATCGAATACATAATTTTCGTTAATTTTTTCAGAATACCATTTAAGAAAAACCTTTCTAGGGTTAATTTTCATCGTATTTATACCGTAGAATTTTTTATCAGGAATTGGCCCTTTATAATTTTGATTTTCTTTTGTGTTAAATAAATGGGGGAAATAACCTTTTTTCAATTCTTTTAAGTCAAATATCTTTGGAAAATCAGAAAGCGGCGATGCAATAAAATTGATGCTATCTATAAATTTAATTCTTGCAACTTCTAAAAACATTATTTTTCCACCACTGTAAATTGTGTAAGGTTTCAGAGAATTTTCAACACAATATTTTAAGATAAATTGCAAGTCGTACGCTTTTGCGTTATGAGCAATTGCTGTATAACCTCTGTGTTCTTTAGAAATCAACCATCCGCAAAATTCATCGTTTGTTTTAAAACTGAAAGTTTCACCGTTAAAATATTGAGCGATAATTAAATTAGCTTCGTGAGTTCCTGTCTCTTGATTTGCTTCATAATCGTAATAAATATACTTTTCGGAATAGTTACATTTTTGGACTTTTTTGTCCGCATTTCCATTACATAAACAAGGAATATCGCAAATTCCACCTTTTTGTTTTATTTTTTGCATACAACATTTGTGTTTAATTATTTCAACGTTTTCACCACAATTTTTACATACTTTATAGCCACATTTGTGTTCATCATTTCTTTTACATATATTTTTACATTTCAAACATTTATATATTTCTTTGCAGACTTTCTCATGATTTTCGTAACATTCTTGATTGTAACAATATCTGTTACAATTTTCGCAATAAATTTTATTTTTTTCACAGTGTTCTTTCATCATACATAATTCGCATATTTTTACCTCACTTTTACATTTGTGCGAATTTTTATTTTGATACGGTTTGTCACATTTTTTACAATAATAAGACTTTGCGTAAAATGCTGTCATACTATTTATTACGTCAAAGTGATTTCTATTTTTATATAGATAAATTTTTGGTTCATTTTCTTCACCCGAATATATTATAGTGTTAAAATTTTCGCTACAAATAACTTTAATTTGAATATTTAATAAATTTTCGGCATCTTTTATATTTTCAAATGTAAACCCTCCGTCATTGCAAAATCCTATTTCTTGACATAACTTTTGCGCTAAATCTGCCTGTATTTTTCTCCCCATTCTAATTTGATTTATTTCTGATTTATCTAATTTTCTGTCAAAAATGGTGTTCGTATGATATGTCAAAGCTGTAATTATTGCTCTAGGACAACATAAATTATCGACATTTTGTATTTGTGTTATACATCTTTTTGTTCGTATATCTTTAGCGAGATTAATTATTTGTTTAGTGTAACCTTTTCCTCTAGGTATATTAATTACTTGAAAATTAACCGTTGTTTTATTTATGTCAACTTCTTCATCAGATGTTAAAATTTTTTCTATTTGATTTAACAGAGTTGTCGCATTTACATCTTTTTGAAATCCTGTAGATATTGCTGTTGTTTTAAATTTCTCATTTAAAGCGATTATATTCATTTTGTCTCCTTCTTTGAAATCGGTTTTTTGTTTAACAATATGAATTAATTTTTCTATCATTTTTCTGAAATTAATCATCATTTTTATAGCATTATTTATTTTTCCAGTTTTTCTTAAATAGTTTAGTTTTACTGTATAATCTATAATCCATGTTAAAAATTTCTCGCTATATTTAGATTTTCCTTGAATAATAGAAAAGGATTCATTTTTTTGTTGTTTTTTCTGTTTAAAAACACGCATATCTTTGAACGGAAATATATCAATAAGCTTTTGCTGTTTAATTTCTGTGTGTAATTTTGATTTCTGATGTCTCGTCCAATTATTCTGCAAAATATTTTTGTTACATTTTTCGCAAAATTGATATTTCTTTTCCTTTTCAAAATAAGTACTTTTAATCAGAAATATATTTCCAAGTTTATGCTGTTTAATTCCTGTGTGCAGATCTGTTTTTTGATGTCGCGCCCAATTTTTATAATTAATTTCTTTATCGCATTTCTCGCAATACTTCTTTTCTAAATTATAATTTCTATTCATGTTTATATTAGAAAAAGATAAATTTTTTTCTATAATCATCTTCAATATATAAATTTATTGATCTTTAACTTAAAGATCAATAAAAGCCTTAAGATTTATTACGAATAAAATCAAATAATACATATTTTGCCGCTAATGTGTGAGCATCGAATTTTTCACAATGTTTTTTTTGCCCTCATTTTTCTCTCGACTCCTGTGTGTTTTTTTGCCTTTAAATGTCGCGCCCAATTTTTATACGAAAATTCTTTATCACATTTCTCGCAATACTTATTTTCTATTTTTTTAATTCCTGTATGTAAATTCGATTTTTTATGTCTTGACCAATAATGCTGTAAAATATTTTTATCGCATCTCTTGCAATACTTTTTTTCTGAATTGTAGTTTTTTCTTATTTTATTTTCAGTATTCATGTTTATATTAGAAAAAATAAAATTTTTAAATATACTTCTTTTCTTTCAAAATAATAATATTATGAACTGGTGTCGCCTTTAATTAACAGTGTTTTAACAGTGCTTCTTTCAATTCATTTCTCGCCTCTGTTTTTCCTTGTTCTATTAACGATAATTTTAAATTATTATTGATTTCTACTTTTTTATTATATTCGTTTAAAATATCGGTTTTTAATTTTTCGTAATTTTTTACTTCTTGTACAATATCATCAAATTCACTGTCAGTAATTTCGCCATCTTTAATCGCTTTAGCGTATTTTTCCTCTATTGAATTTATTTTAGTGCGTGCTAATAATTCGATTGCAGCGTGTTTATTAATTTTTTCTGTACAAAATTTGTGTGTTCCTCTTACTAATATTGACAAAGTTGTAAATCCAACGCAAATTGGTGTACTTAAGGGGATCAAGACGGGGACAAAAACAGAAGTTGTCAAAGTTCCGATATCCGACAAAATAAGTACATATTCTGTTCCATACATAATTTTCGCTATTTTTAAGTATTTCTTTTTTTGTTGAAATCTATTTTTCATTTCTTTTTGTAAATAATCATAATGCATCATTATGTGGTTAATTTTATAATTGCTGGAGTTAAATTCAGGCGCCGATATTTTCGGATATAAAGCCTGAAAAAATAAAGATTCTGGTGCCGAAGGCTCGTGATCCATTTTCGTTTATTACAAAAAAAAAAAAAAAATTTTTAGAAAATTGTTTTTTGAAGTTCTTGTCTGTAAAAACTACCGATAATTTCCTCTTTATTTAAATCCTGAATTTTATAAGTTATAGGCGATGTAAACAGAATTTTTTTAATTACGAATATTTCTTTGGACCAATTATTTTTATATTTATTTTGAAAGGTTTTTTTATTTACACTAATTCTTACACGATCTCCAACCTGAAATATCGGTATTTCTTTTTTAATAGGTAAAACTGTGTAAATTTCGTGTTCATTACTTTTGTTAACTTCACACGGCCTCATTTGAATTGTTCTGTGAAAATCGTGATAATTATATTCATTTACCAAATTTTGTAATATATTTATCCACTTAAAATTTTGTTGACATTCAAAGAGAACTTTCATTTTTCTGGCTAAAGTTCCGTTAAATCTTTCTATTATCGAAGATTTTTCAGCATTTTCAGTGTGATATAATTTTATGCTATATTTTTGTAACATTGAAGAAAATATTTTATTCCTGAATTCTAGACCTTTATCGGTGTGTAAAAATTTTGGAGTATCATGTTTTACTTTTCTCGCTTTTTCTACGATATTTTCAAAAGCTTTTGTCACAGAAATTCCGTCTTTTTTCTTTAGAGCTTCTGACCAAACAAATTTCGAAAAAGTATCGATAACATTTAGTATATATTTATATCCTTTATTTTCTGTTTTATAATTCGACATAATTACTAAATCTGCTGCCCATAAATCGTCAATTCCATATGTTACAATGTGTCTTTTTGCAAATTTTTTTCTAACATTTTTATGCAATTCTTTCGCTTCTTTAAGATTCATTTTTATATATAGGTTCGGATGAAATTAATCCGAGATATATAATATTATTTGATGACGCCATATTTAGTATATTTCCGTTTTCATCGGTAATATGAACAATAATTGTGTCAATTTTTTCGATATGATTTTTAATAGGAACAAAAATAATCTGTGAAACTTTTTCCGATATTTTCCCCCCATAAATTATTTCAGGAAAAAATGTATAAATAATATCGGCTTCTTCGTGAGAATGAGGATTAGATGAATGATTTAAAATTGCTGGTTCGACAATATTACAGTGAATTTCTATTGCATCTAACGGTCTTAATTTTGGAAAACTAGACGCACTATATAATGTGTTAGGTTCTAAATTAACGTGATTTTCAAATCCTAAAAATTCACCTAACGTACCTAAATTAATTTTTACAGGAGAAAATATTCGAATTTTGTTACTAATTTTATCACTTTTTAATCCAAAATTTTCAGTCAAAAAATTAACGTTTATTTTTTCATTATCATATCGAGATTTTAGTTGCGTTAATTTTAACTGTATTATTTCCTCTATATCTGATAACGAATAAAACCCCTTCGGAAAATTAACTCCGTATGTTTCTGTTAATATGTTTAATTCTACGTATAAATTATGCGGAATATTAGGAATATAATTATCACCGTAAAAAGCGACTAATCCTAATTTGTAATTTTTATCTTTATCTAAATGTAAAGGATTTTCAAGACGAAGTGTTAAAGTTGATTTATCGCCGATTAATTTAAATAGTTGCATTTTATATTTTATAAATAAAATATATTTATAAAAATGGAAGTTATCGTATTTGACAAAAAATTAAATAACAATAAAAATAACAGAACTATTCAACCAGTTATTAGAGGTATTTTTATAGGTTCTAGTGGCTGTGGAAAAACAACGTTATTACTAAATTTTATATACCGAAATTGGTTAGAATTTGAAAATCTCTATATATTCAGTAAAACATTAGAACAACCGGCGTATCAAAAATTACAGGAAAGATACGAAAATGTTGAAAAAAATGTTGGCGAACAAATTGCATATTTTTGTGATAATTACGATGATTTAATTTCTGTAAATAAATGTTTACCAAATTCTCTCGTTATTTTTGACGATTGTATTATGGAAAAAAATCAGAGAATAATTAAAGAATATTTTACAAGTGGAAGACATAAAAATATATCTTGTATTTATATTACACAATGCTATACTTTGGTTAATTTGCAAACAATTCGTAGTAACGCTAATTTTCTGTGTATTTTTAAACAAAATGACCATTATTTGAGAAAAATATATAAAGACAATGTAATGGGGGATATGTCTTACGATAAATTTTGTAAAATTTGTAACCAATGTTGGGAAAAAGATTTTGGTTTTATTACGATAGATTTAACTAAAAAACGAGATTTTGGGAGATATAAAAATCAATTTAAAATGATAGAACAATTTGATGAACGTTCACCAACGTTAAAGAAACGTAAAATGAACGTAAAATCATGTTCAACGAAGGTTTAAGTGGGTGTTTAACTAATAAAATTTTTATATTTGTTACATATAAATGGAAAAAATAACTGTTGAAAAAGCAATTAAATTAAGTAAACTTGAAAAACAATTAAAACAAAAATTTCTACAAGCCCGTAGAGGCAAGGAAAATATTGAAAAGGTAAGAGAAGAGGAATTTAAACCGATTATAAATGCTGTTAATAAATTAAACGAAAACAAAATTTTACCTGTAATTGTGCCTTCTTACATTGATCAATCTCCCGTTGAAAATCGTATGATTCAAGATGAAAAAAATATTGTTCTAGGAAAAATAACAACGGAATTTTTACCTGATGCTAAAGATTCTACTTTTGGTATACATTATGATAAAAAAAACAAAAATTATATGATAGGAAAGGAAATAGTTACTTTAGATAACAACGACATTATTGTAGCAGGAAAAACGTACGAAGGAACTGAAGTATTATGGAAATTATTAACGTTAGAGCCATCGAAAAAACCTGATCCTAATTCTTTCACATCGGATGATTATGCAAATTATGAGGAAATTTTGTTGACGACAGATTGCATATACCATAATAATGATAAAAATAGTAATAAACCAAAATCGAGCAAAGGTGAAAAATACAACACACTAATTAAAACAATTTGGAAAAATAAAGTAAAAAAACCTGAAAGCAGAAATATTGTACCACCCTGGGCAAAAATAGAGAATGAAGAGGTACACGAAGGAAAAGGTTTAATAAAATATTCCGATAATTCTGTCGAGTATAAATATGTCGATAATTTACAAAATTTATTACAAAGATTGTATTATATTTATGCTCAGGAAAAAGCCGGTAATAATAATTTTCATAACGAAAAAATTGGAGTTATTAATTTTTTAAAGGAACAATTAGAAGCACATATCGACGAAAATAAGGGAATTGAATATTTAATTAAATTTGTGTCATCTTTACCTTCAAAAATATTACGTGGTGAAAAGATCGGATCAGGTTTATTCAACGGTATTTTGAATAATTTGCCGTTTGAAATTCACGCACCAGGATATAATTATTTAGGTCCAGGGACAAAATTACAAGAAAGAATTCAAGATGGAAATATAGGTATAAATCCATTAGACGAAGCAGCGAAAGAACATGATTTATTTTACCATAAATATAAAGATACAGCGAATAGACACAAAGCTGATGAAATTTTAGAACACAAAGCGTGGGAAAGATTTAAGTCAAATGATGCAAATTTAAATGAACGATTTTGGGGGTATTTAACGACAAATGCAATGAAAGCAAAAAGGCATCTTGGTCTAGGTTTAAAAATCTAAATTAAAAAATTATTTTCTATATTATAAAATGAATATATGCAATATAAATCTTACTGATGGACAAAAAAAAAAAATTGAGAGAGCTTATAAGCGAAAATCGAACATAACAATTCAATTATCTTCTGATCAAATAAAATCAGGAAAAGACAAAATTGGATTAAATGATAGACAAAAAAACGCCATTGATAAACATCGTAAAAATAACACTGGCGTCAGACTTACTTTAACATACAAACAATTACAGGAAAATCACAAAGGTGGAATTTTACCTTTACTTGCAGCTATTGGAGCTTTAATCGGTGGAGTCGGTGGTGGTGCAGCTGCTGTTGCAAACACATTCGTTGATTATAAAGACAAAAAAGCGAAACGCGAAGAAATGGCTCGACACAATAAAGCGCTAGAAAAAATTCAGGAAGTGATTCACGGTATAAATCAAGGCTCAGGCTTAAGTAACGTTAAAAAAAAGCGCTAACAAACGTAGAGTTAGAAAAGTACGCTAAAAAATTGAAAATTAAAAATTTTAGAGGCGTTTTTATGAAAGATGAATTATTAGGGAAACCTTGGGAATATGAATGTGGAATTATTAACTTAGAAAATTCCTATCAAATTGGTTCTCATTGGACAGCGTATTTTAAACAAAAAGATATTAAATATTATTTCGATTCGTACGGAAATGCGAATCCACCGATCCAATTAGTGAAATATTTAGGAAGCGATAATTTGTATTATAATTACGAACAAATTCAGCAATTTGACGATCCACCAATTTGTGGTTATTTATGTCTAGATGTTTTACAAAAATTGTCTCAAGGAATTAAATATAATAAAATATTACGTATTATAAAAAATGAATAAATTTGATAAATTCGGCAATCAGATCGAAAAACAAGAATCGACAATTTTAAGCAGAAATAAACAAGAAATTAACGAAAAAGTGAGCGCAATATTAATGCCTTTTATTATCGAAATGAAAACTTATGTTGGAAATTTAACAAATGAATATTTGAAACAACAATTAAATATTGTGAAAAATTACGTTAATTTCAATAATCGAAGATTAGTTGGAGTTTCAACAGGATTAGATGAAAAAGATGCTGTAAATAAAAAACAAATGGAGCAAAGTATTAAAGATGCCCTAAATAAGAAACAATAAAAATTTTATTTTATATGTAATAAATATGACGTTAATATATTGTTTAAAATGTAAAAAGAAAACACAATCTCTTAACGAGAAAAAAAGGAAAACATCGAACGGAAAAGTTATTTTGGAAAGTAAATGTTCTGTGTGTGGAATTAAAAAAACGAGTTTTATTAATAAGTAAACATGATGAAGTTATTTTTGTTATATTTAGTTTCAGCAATAAATTGCGTTGAAGTTCCTAAAATGGAAACTAATCTTTTTTCGCCGAATGTTGATTGGAATTATGTGTCTGAACACGAGAATTTAACTATCGATCATTTGCGTATTTTTCAAAATAAAGTAAATTGGCCCAAGATTTCTAAATTTCAGAAATTAACGGAAAATAATATCAAAGAATTTAACGATCGTGTTGATTGGGATATAATAAGTAAATATCAGAATTTGTCGGAAAAGTTTATTGACTTTTATAAAGATTTCGTCGATTGGGATTATGTGATTTTATATCAAAATGTTTCAAAGATTTTTATTGCTAATCATTGTAAAGAAATATTAGATAGTTAGACTAATAAAAAAGACATTAGAAAAAGTCGGGTCTTCCATCTATAATGAAGGAAAAGAAATATTCGTAATTTAAAAAATTTTTTTTTTTGCTGTAATAAAAAATGGAAAATGAAATTTATTCAAAATATTATAACGAAATTATTCGGCACGAATACAAAAATTATAACCCTACGAGCATTTTAAACTTTAATTCGCCCAACAAAAAAATTGATTTTAATATCGATTACGGTGACTCATTTTCAACGTCAAAGTATCAGTATTATATTACTGGTGAATTTACGAAAAAAGATGGCACTACTTTTCCGACAAAATCTAATGTAAAATTAATCGATAATTTTATTCCATTTTTATTTTCTGGAATAGTTGTGAAAAAACATAACCAAATAATAGATAACATTGAAAATCCTGGAATTATATCGACTGTAAAAGGAATCGTTTCGTACAGACAATCTGATAAAAATTCGTTTAAAAATAGTGGATTTATTTCTCAACACGAAGGTTCGTTTAATAAATTTTGCGTTATCGGTGATTTATCACAATTAGGACTGGATTTTTTCAGTAACAATAATAGTACACCAATTTTTTACAAAGGTGGATTTACAATAACTTTTACCAGAAATAGCGATGAAGATGCTTTATTCAGATGGAAAACAAAAAAAGCAGATGGCACACACGATGAGGCAAGTTTACCTGTTGAGGGGAAAATAACGATAAAAGAATTTGTGATTAGAGTTCCCATAATTAACTATCGCCCAACGCAAGAAATTCAACTTATTAGTGAGTTGACAAATTTGCAAAATATAACCTACAAATTTAATAAATGGGAATGTATTCAAAAACGTAGTGTAACAGGATCGACTTTAAATTATGATATTACAAATATTTACAGAAATATTGAGAATCCTAAATTTATTATTGTAGGTTTTCAGGACGATCGTTGTGAACAACAAATAAAAGATCCGTCTTATTTTGACTCTATGAAAGTCAAAAATATTCGTGTGAAAATTAATGATACAAATTATCCTGAGGAATTACAAAATATAGATATTAATGAAGGAATTTACGCAATTCTATTCGAAATGTACAAAGATTTTCAGAATTATTATTACGGATATAGCGATGTGATTTACGAGCCTGGAGAATTCGTTGGAAATAAATGCGTTTATGTAATAGACACGACAAAACACCCTGAATATATTTATAGTGGAAAATCAAATATATTAATTAATGTCGACTTTTCTCAATCTATTAGAACATCGAATGTTATTGCTTATGTTATCGTAGTATCTGAAAAAATACTACACAATAATATAATTAATAATACGATTAAGGAGTGAAATAATTGTTGATGATTTCAAATTTTTGACTGAAATTTTATAAAGAAAAATTTTTCTTTATAAAAAAATATTAAAACTTAATTGCAAAAATGATTTACAATAAAATTTTCAATCAGATCTTTATTCATTTTTCCTTTAAAAATAAGTGTATGTGGATATTTTAATAAAATATTTGTTTCACATTCTGGTAAAGGAAAAATTACAATGAAAATTAAAGGATTTCCATTAAATTACGAAAATTCAGAAATATTAAATACAAAAGTAATGACAAATATTGTCGATAAAAAAGTAAATAAAGTAAAGTTAAAATATAATATAATTACAAGAGATTCTAAACACAAAACGCTCGTAAATAAAATTATGGAAAAAGAATTTAAAATGGATTATGATAAAAATCGAATTTTACCTGAAAAAGATGGAATTATAGACACACTTCCGTGGGGGTATGTTAATATAGTAGAAAAAGAATTTAAAATGGATTATGATGAAAAACGAAATTTTACCTGAAAAAGATGAAAATATGTTTGATATTTTTAAAGAAGCTGCTAATTTAGAGAGAAATTCCAATAATGAATTTGATATTTTTAAAGAAGCTGCTAATTTAGAGAGAAATTTCAATATTGAATTTACATTTTTGGGGGTGCTATAGGATTTGACCAAAATGATTATTTAACAAATCGAACATAAGTAAGTATTGACAATTTTTTAATGCTAATTTATTTTTATGGAATTTTGTTTTTAAGAAATGTTATTGCGATTTTTTGACATATCTGATTTCTTAAAAAAAGTATTGACAATTTTTTAATCTAACTTTTAAAAAAGTATTTTTTTTTAATTTGTTTAATTACCCCTTAGAAATTTTAACCTTTAGTTTTGCTTTTTGGATTTTATAAGGGCAAGTTGACAGAGATTAAATATAAGGGCAAGTTGACAGAGATTAAATATAAGGGAAAGTTGACAGAGATTAAATATAAGGGAAAGTTGACAGAGATTAAATATAAGGGAAAGTTGACAGAGATTAAATATAAGGGAAAGTTGACAGAGATTAAATATAAGGGCAAGTTGACAGAGATTAAATATAAGGGAAAGTTGACAGAGATTAAATATAAGGGAAAGTTGACAGAGATTAAATATAAGGGAAAGTTGACAGAGATTAAATATAAGGGCAAGTTGACAGAGATTAAATATAAGGGCAAGTTGACAGAAGTGTGCTCAACATGCCCACTTACTACTTATGTGTGTGCGTGCATGTTTAGATGTATATATAGTACGCGACTATTTTTATTTTCATTTATATGGATGTATTAATATGTACATTATCTGGCCTTCGAGTTGTTATTTCTAAAGTAAATTAATAAATAAATAACAAATTTTTAACATACATACATAAATATATATGTATATATATATATATATATATATATATATATATATATATATATATATATATATAGATATACATATATATACACGTACAAAACACTTACATGACACTTTTTGCCCATCAGTTCGTGGACGGAACAAACGATTTTTTCTAATTCCGACCTGGTGATACAGCCGTCGCCGTTTAAATCGTACAATTTGAAAGCCCATCTTAATTTTTCGTATATCGATCCACGAAGTAGGGTGGACAATGTCATCAATAAATCCTGATAATAAAACACACCATTTTTCACTATGTCCATATGTATATAATATGTACATTATATATAGATATTGTTATGATAAACTTGATTTTAACAGGATCATCGCTTAGATAAAATTAGTGACACTTTTCCATATCCCACAAAAAATTATAACTTATTGAATACCTGACTTAAAACATATTTCTCTACATAGCTAATAATAATAGTGAGTAATTATTTCTGTAGTGCTTGCTTGGTAATACATATTTTTAATTTAAAAATAAAATAAAATAAAAATAGTATATATATATATATATATATATATATATATATATATATATATATAATGATGATGATTATGTAACAGCCATCTGGCTGATTCGCCCCAACACGATCATTTGTCGTCCTCTTCAAGTCAACATAATTTTGCATTCCAGTGTCTTTTAATACTGTGTCTATAATCGTCATTCTGGGTTTCCACGCGGACGATTTCCAACAATTTTCCCTTCAATAATTGTGGATAATATGCTTTGATTTGATCTTAGTACATGTCCAAACCATCCCAGTCGAGTTTTCCTTATCCGGTCTAAGATATTTCTTCTTTCGCCCATTTTTTCAAGTACTGTTTGATTACTAATTTTTTCTGTCCAGGATATTAGTTGAAACTTCCTCCAGCATCACATTTCAATACTTCAAGTCGCTTACAGTCTACTTGTTTTGTTTCAGCACCCAAGTTTCTGTGCCATACAGCACAGTTGACCAAACGAATATTTTCGTGTTTACGTAATTGTAATGACATTTATCGTTACACTAGTAGTGAATCTTTATCTGTGAACGCTTACTTACCAATATATACATATATACTATAATGTCGTGGTGGCGTAGTTGCTAGAGTGCTTGACTGTCAACTTGACGGTCGGGGGTTCGAAACCAATACGCGACATAGAAAGTTTTCATCATTATTTAATTCATAATTATCATGGCAGCAAAACGATAAAAGCTGGAACAACAAAACTCATCTAATTGTAACCACCTACAGGGAGAAAGTTGAAAAAGCTTTGCTTATTTCTATAATTTGGAGGGAATCAATGACCCGATTGTTTGTAGAAACGTGCAAGATTTTAAAGTCAGCAGCTTACATCTTAGAGCTGAATACTGTTAGAACAAAATATAAATAGTTCGAGCGAATTCAGAAACCGAAGAATAATTGTAACAAGGAAACATCTTTCGTGAAGAACGTAATTGATAAATTCAAAATTCGATTCAATATTTATTTTGTATCGTTAATCAAAAATAAGAAAAATATAAAATCCGCGTACGCGTATTATCACAACAGCAGAGTACTGAGCACTTGTTTTTACCTGATCAGTGCACACATTGAAGAAATACTGGTCATCACTCCCTAACATTGTCACTTCATGAATAAGACGACGAGATGCTTTCCGTAAACTAAGGGAGAGAATTTTTCATACACAAACCCAGAGAGAATTGCTCAATGCACGTAGGTGAAAATTACGAGCAAATAAAAAACTAAAATCCAAACGCCACCTTGAAGAACGGTAGAAGACGTGGAGAATACGCTAAAAGAACTGGAAGGATTAGTAAAATGAATGTAAAAAATAGCTAACATCGTAGATATAGTATAAGATTCTAATAAAGAACCATTAGAGGTACCTACCGCGAAGGGAACAGTGCAGAATAGATAAATTTCGTACGGGCCGTGATAAATGTATCTACAGACTGAACAAATAGAAAACGGTTTCAGAAAACCTCGGATCACTTGCGTGATCGACAGATATTTTCGAATAGAATTAGAATTCATAGACAGGATGTGCCCAGCATCACGAATAACGCGCTCTAGCGGATACTTCGGGTAAGCGTTTAAATGTTTAAATTTTTTTTTTAGCACGATAAAAACGATCAGCAGCGGAAAATAAATTCGTACGTGACGAAAGTTGCGTCGAAAATTTGTGCAATTTTACGAAATAAATAATAAATTGCGTTAAATAAATTTTCATTACGAAGTCATGCATAAAGACGAGAAAAAAAATCTAGTGGGCGTAAAAATAATCGGTAAAAAATTAGTTACAAAGTAAACGTGAAGATATTTACACTCGTGCAAGTAAATGCTTAGTATAAAAAATAAAGTTATTATGAAATATGAAACAAAAAAATAGTTCAAATCGCTAAATTCTTTAAAAATAGGAACGAGAACAATTAATTTTTAGATTTAATTAACCAAAAAAAAACTGATATGTATATATGTATATAGAAAACCTACACGGACGCGTTAATACCTAAAGATTTATTCCACCTAAAAATGCATTAGCCAGTTTAAGGTGTTTCATCAATAGAGAAAAAATAATTTTAACAGATTAACGTAGATAAAGGAAAAACATAATAAAACAAGTCTCTATCTTCTTCTACAACCCGATTCGGATCATCATTATGCATCCAGTGGACAATCGAGCCGGTTCTAATTTCTTACTAATTCTCCTGTCTTATTTATTCGGGGCCATTTTTTTTTTATGTTACCGAGGCACCATGTACACCTTCTCCCCGGTTTTCTTTTTCCTTCAATCGTATCGGATGCTTGCAGTAGCTTGTACTTTCCTACTCTCGTTAAATGTCCAAAAAAGCAAACTTGGTCATATTTGATCTTTTTAATCCAAGGTATTTTCCACCTTCTTCGATTTCGATGATATCCGCTTCTTCATATTTTCCTTTATAGTCCATGTTTCGCTATAGCATCTAGTGACCATACGTAGCATTCCGGTACCTTGTTTTTGTTAAGCTTAACTTCCTGTCGCAAAGGTTTAAAGTTCGAATAGGGATCTGCAGCTGAAGAAAGCGGATGAAACAATTCGCGATTTTACATTTGCGCACGAACGCGGTTTGTGGCTCGTGTAAATATAGAAGCAAAGAAATTGCTGAATACAGGAATGCGTAGGCTGCATCATCTTAAACCGCATGATTTATTGAATTTATAAAAGTTGTATATCCTATGTATTAGTAGTGCATACAATTGGGCTATGCTTCTACATTATTATGTTTTCGTGTATAAATAATGTATCTATAATTATTACTTATTTAAGATTTTATTTTTCTTAGGATTGTAATATAAATAAATAAAAAAAGAAAAAAAGAATAGGAAACACGCTGTCTACATCAAAACGTCGAGAAAACGGAGTTCTTCAAGGATACGTGCTAAGCCCCCAACTATTTATACTTACGATGAAAGACTTACAAGAGCGCATTAGGGAACCTGTAAAATATTCCATCTATGTGGATACAATATTTCTGCCCTGGAAAAGAAACTACAATATCAGAGAATAAAATATTTCTGCCCTGGAAAAGAAACTACAACAAAATATCGAATTAATAAAAGAATGGGCTTCGACAAAAAATATGCGTTTCTCCTCGCAAAAGACACATGTGTGGTGGAATTCAGCAGGAAAACGTCGTATACTCGTCTTGTTCAACTAACATTAAACAGTACGACTATACGACACACCGATCAAACTAAATTGCTAAAATTAATCATGGATAAAAAATTAAACTGGAAGGCGCGTATTACGTAAAAGCTAGATGCGCAAAGGCTCTTAATTTACTGAAAACTCTGCACCACAAATCGTGGGACTCCGACAGAAGAACGTTATTGCGTCTATACGGTACACACGTTTGATTTTTATTAGACTACGGTACGATTGTATATGGTACGGCATCGCCAAAAGTGATACATAAATTAGATGTAATACAAAATCTGGCACTTCGTATTTGTAGCGGAACCTTCTGTCCTAGTCCAGTATCACGCCTACATGCCGAAACTGATATAACAACATCCGATCGAAGAATCCTGTTAGCATTTTCAAATATTATTTCGAATTGAGTACGAAGAAAACCCATCCAAACTATTAGAAAACCTTTCATTCAAACTTAAAATACAGTAAAAATAACGAAGCATTTGGAATACGTTGTAAAAACATTTCATACGGAATCTTAATTTAACAACTGTCGACTGTACCACACAAGCCTTCTCGTACCCACCATGGCCAGAAGCCAATTCCACGGACCAGAAATCCCGCGGCTCGCGGATAAACAAACAATTAACGATAAATCTTGTTCGACAAGAGTCGTGGTCGAGATTTACGGAGACTCAAACCGCGAATTAGGCGACGTCGTACCGAGCGAACAGACACGAAGAGATGAGCCCGATTACGAATCGGCCACACTAGGTTAATGGGCCACTAATCGAAGAGAATACGTCTTTAGTGACATGCCAATTTTGGCAAGGTTCAGCGCTTACCATAGAACATGTACAGAATGTCCGAAATTCGAACAACATAATCAGTAACTGGACTAGATTGAAGTGAAGCACTACAATGAAGATGTAAAATGTACTTTCTAAAAATAACCGATTTAAAAAAATTATTATAAACTAAACAAATAGCGTTATAAGTAGTAAATAATAATTTTTCTGTAATTTATTGTATCTAATTTCCGTCGACGCAAATGACGTTTGTAGTCGAGCGTCCTAAAATAAAAATATACTAATAAAAAATAATAAAAATTTTCTGCCTATTTAGCGTAATTTTTATGTATAATTTTATATATTGCTGACAATGTTGTTTATCACATTCGTTACCAGGTTATTTTACAACTATGTATTTTTTCACTTTTGCAATTTTTTTCCCAATACTGTACATCTAAATTAAGCATTTTCTTACATTTTATTTTTAGTTCTTTTCCTTTTATATCCTTTTATATTTTATTTTTTACGTCCATTTTAAAAAATTTAACGGTTGTTTTTTATACCTATATATTTTTTCAAATCGTTACACTCCACACTGTTGGAATTATTAGAAATGCGCTACAAAATATATAATTACCCAACGTTAAATATAACTCGATTTATATTGTAGAAGAAGTCAATGTACGAATAGTAATTATTATTATTTTTTTTTAATCATTTGTAACTAGCCATAAATGGCTATCCAACAAAAGGCTTCAATGAGTAAGTCACCTGTGCAAAGGATACAAACCATGGTGAGCACAACTACTTGTTACTGAACTAAGTCCACCTGCTAAAGTCAATGTAGAGGTTGATTCGACAGCACATTAGAATTATGCATTTGACTTTTTACCCAATCGCATAATTATATACATCCATATGGTTTTCAGGAAAATTTTATAAAACTACCCGATTACTCAGGATAGCTTTTGATCAGGGTCCTAGTTATATTTTTCTAAATTTTAGTTCTATCTCTTTTTTTTTTTTTTTATCTATTAGCTGCTTGATTATAACGATATTCCCTCCTTGTAGTTTTTACTCTTGAATCGTAAATCACCTCCTGTCATGAATTTTGGATAAGGAAATTCAGAAACATATCTCTCTAAATTCTACGACGAGAAGAGCAATATACAGCAGCTGGAACTAATATGGTGTTCTATAGTTATCAAAATTGCTCTCAGCTATTGACAAGCTCCGTTCAACACGATGTTTTACGATTTAGTTTATCAAAATGGTTGAATATGCTTTACCATCTGGATGGGCAACGTGATAAGAATTGCAATGCTGAATTTTTATATGCGATTTATGCGCGCGGGTGAGTTTCCGAGACTAGCAGCGCGTCAATTTTTTCCTTTTGTAAATAGTATGTGATTTCTCTAGTAAATGGTTACCCAAGCCGTTTGCATTCTACAGCGCTATTGTTATATTTTTATACATCATTTAATTAATTTTGAGACTATCTGTGGTTCGATCGTGTTTTCAAATTTTGTTAAGAATGTCTGCAATAAATTTTCGTGCTGTCATTTCATTGTTGATATCAATATTATGTTGCTAACGTGTAGGAGTTATTGTTTCATTTCTGGTGTGTGTGCTACAGATGGCCAGCAATGTTCATCTTGTCTGTATATATATATAGATCTACACGCTTTTGATTTATTTAACATCGAAGTCTTTAATCGTATATATATATATGCGTAAACATGTTTTAAAATGCGTATAAATTATATTATAAAATTACGCCAATGCGCATACATAATACATTACACAAAAACGCATAATTTCCGCAATATTAATAATGATAACAATAATTCGTAAAGTAATCGCGCGATACGATTATAATTTATTACTCGAGTCAAATGGCGGTCGTCTACTTAGAATTTTCTGTTCTCGAATTTAGCGCTTATAATACGCTGAAAATGTTTCAAAAATTGCTCTCCGCGATAAAAAAACCCCGGAAGAATAAATAATGTAAATTAAGACGGAAGTAATTTAACTCGCAGTGTTTTACATTAGCTGCTCCTTTCTCGTTCTACAAAAAGAAAAGTATACATATTGAAGTCAGTTGAATGTGTGTGTTTGTGTGTGTGTGTGTTTGCGAAGAAAACAATAGTAATGCGAGAGATGGTTAAAACGATTAAAATTTCGAAAAACATACTGAATGACAATTTACGTGAAATTTAACACAAAAAATTGCCTCCGACTTCCTAACTTTACGATGCTTCCTTATAATAATAATAATAATAATAATAATTTTCCCTTTCTTCTTAGATGTATCAGTGTCCATGAGCTGGTTCCCTGCCGCTGTGGATAACCTTTAGATTTTTCTCCTTCCCATGCTCTTTTCACGTTAGAACGTTTGCAATCTCACTTTGTCGCTTGATACTCTCCGCAGTATATTTCACCGCGGTATTCGTCGTTCACCTATTGACCTTCCGTTATGCGCCAACATGCCTAGATGTTTTAGGAAATGTCCGATCCGATTTACCAGATGGTAAGATCGTTCTTATATTCTTCGATCCAATCGTAATTTTTTTTTTATTGGGCCTCCACAGATCCATTAAACTTTATAACATATTTTAACAAAATAAAATTATTCCTATTTTAACTATATGAGTATATATTACAATTAAGAATAAACCTATATAAACAGATATGTACATGAATGTTATCTGTAGAGAGTAAAAAAGGAATATTGATAGGAAAAGGAACGTGTAGAGATATTAGATGATTATAGAAGGTGTCACGAGAGGAGCGCTAGTGTGAACATTCCGAGAAAATGTGATTTGCGTCTGCGATACAGTGAACGATGTGAACAGAACGAAGAAGCAACGAGATGCATTTGAAAAAGCTTAGTAAACGATTGTTTCCAAAGCGTAGTCTACATAAAGCGACAATAAGAGCAGACCTACTTGTATTTCGATATTATAGAACCAGGCGATAGGCAAGGAAAGCTGGAGCAGCTTATATTGTGTAGCAATATAGGGATTATTCCAAGTAGCTTTTTTTATTCGTAATTTCATCTCTGCCCCACTCAATAACCTTCTCCAGCCCCAAAGTTTCAAACACTTCCGATATATGCTATGCTACGTAAATCGTTTCGTAGCGTTAAACACTTTGAAACGTAATACGTGTCCGCAAGAGATATTTTAAAAAGGTTATGCACGAATCAAATTTAATTACAGATACTAATCACAGATAAGATAATTGAAATTTATATACGTACCAATATAAATCAAAGTAACATTTAAATACATAAACACATAATTAATATATACTTGCGCATGGCCAAATACATTCAATATGTATATGCATATATATTATTTATATATATATAATATATACATGTATATATGTATGTATGTATATATATACATATATATACTCAAAACGCAAACATCCATAAATAAACATAAACACACACACACACATATATATATAACTATATGTTTATATATGATTATACATACAACAGTGCTATACACATTCGCATGTAATACATTCTCTAGTAATTTAAGTAATAATAATAATAATGCAGCACATCATACTCCTCTTTGTTCGTATGGAAACGTAATGTACAGATATCTGTCCAATAATCGAGAATATTTTTGAAGTGAAACTTCCATTGGCGCGGTATATATGGGGAGTTAACCCGCTAAACAAGCGATGGATATATATAAAACCACGTTTTGTTGCGTTAGTTGTGTCAACTTTTTTTTATTTACACATATTAAAGTGAACTATATGAAGTATAATAATAATAAAAATATCAATAACATATGTATATAAAAAAGAAAAATGCAATAAAGGTTAAACTAAACAATGCAAAGTTAACACAGCGAATTAATCTTTTTTTTTAATGGGGTTGCCTACCCAACGTGATACTGTGATTCCTAACTCAGATTTCTATAAACTCGAATAGCATCTCTAGAAATATCACTGTGTCTGGAAACAGATGTAAATTCTCAAGGTGAAAAAGGGGCAATATGTTATAAAGAGTTCCATTACGATATTTATTTGATAAAAAGAATTTTGTAAGGAAATAACATGTTAGATATTTAAAAAATCTTCAAAACTCAAATAATGCTGGTTCACAGAATTCAGCTTATTTTGATTTTAACAGAGATTAACAACAGCATAAGAACAATCAGTTTATTTTGTAGTAAATTAACAAGATAATTAAATGTACAAAATTGAGATAAAACAAAAGTCGAAAACTTATATATACGTATAACACAAATATATATATATACACATAAATGAAATGATAATTAACAACAAATGAACGTCAATTCAGAAACACGTATCAACTTCAAGAACGCTTCGAACAGACTGACGCTGGCATCCTTAAGGCAAGCCTATTTATACCAATTCTAGAATGACTAACCGGTAGTATGATCGAACGCCTGACAAGTAAAAGAAACCTGATTGGTTGTCCCATCGAAACATACTCAGATACGAAATCAGCCGACATCGTAGTAGATTTTGTAATATGTGCGGGAATCTATAGAAAGGACTGTATTGTCTGCGTATCCGAGAATGTTTCAATTAACGTTTAAATTACGCAAATTATTTATACATATTAGGAGTAAATGTGGACCTAAAACACTACCTTGATGTACGTCATTATTCACGACAAGTCTATCACTGTGAACATTGTTAATCTTAACCGAATTATTTTCTGTTACTTAGATAACTACTAAACCAGTCATGCATTTTGGCATTTAAATTCTGCGTTATATAATTTTTCAAATAATACCGAGTGATCTACGATATCAAAAGCTTTGCGTTTATCAACGTAAACGAAAGCAATAGTGCTGCTTTTCTCCAGATTTCTAGAAGTGTACGTGACATGTTCAAACAATGCATCATCCGTACCCCTACAAGGTAGAAATCCATACTGATAAACGCTAGAGAAATTATTTTCGTCTAAATATTTAAACATAATTTCCTTAACATATTTATCAAAAATATTTGTAAATAATGAGAGTATACAGATATTTTATCGTCACTTTTATACACCGACCTTATAAGACTTAATTTTAATATATTTGGAAATTTTTTAATTGATTCTTTAAGTAAAAAATTAACGTTTTCTTTTACAATATTTATAGAAATGTCGTCAAATACGAAAGAAGATTTATTAGGTAATGTAAGTATAGATTTTCGAATATCACGTTCGGTAAAGTCCAATAATACGAATTAATATCTACACTCTGCGACCCGTGTACCTTAGTAATCAAATTGCGTTAATTTAAAATAGTAGTTACATTATCGCGAAAATATTCATTAACATAATTAGAAATTTCTTTTTCGTGTTCTTCGCTAGATATTTTTTTATTATTGACTGGTTTTCCAATAATTCGACGAATTATATTCCGATAATTTCTTTGCTTATTTCTACATTTATTTAACAAATTCGTATTGCTATTTTTCTATCCTAACAGTCTTTTGAACTTGTCTTAATTTTTCTTCATAAGCAATACTTGGTCCACGTTTATATTTTTTAGTTAATTTAAACAAAAAATTTTTCCACTCCTTAATGTAATATTATTCATACGTTTCTTTGCCGATACGATTTATTGACTAGTTTAGATCTTTTACTTTCGTTCGCAAGATACAAAAAAAAGTTCTAACCAAAGTAGATCTGTTAGGCGAAAGAATTGTTAGGGAAACCTTAGAAATTGAGAAATTCAAGAACTTCAACAGAGACGATGGGCTCGTGGAGAACGGTGATTGGCCAATTGAGAACCAATCAGGTTGTAGTATTGTTAATATAGTTAAGGTAGTAGTTTAGTTTAGTTCTGATGTTGGACACGGCATGTTGTTTGAAACGTAAACTCGAGTTTGTTAATATGTCGTTTTACTTTTATTAATAAATCGTCTTTTTTCTTTTTTTCTTTTTTTTTCTTTTAGTACGCGGGAAATTATTGAATCTAATTATATCGACCGGGAAAATAGTTAAAAAAAAAAAACTGTTAGTCGTTATCTATTGCTTAGAAGAACCGGTTAGCTGTAATTACTCGCTCGTGTGTTATTTCAATTTTAAATTCAATGTATTCGGGTTTAAAAGCTATCGACTCGGTTTCTCATAACACAAGTTCTTTTTACATTTTCAAATTTTATTCACGTACACAGGCGAAAGTAAAGGATTTAAGGTTTCGTTTGCATTTTTGTCAATATAGGACATTTATAGTTAAGATAGTAATAATAATAATAATAATTCGTAACGTATAGAAATAAATAAACGTAACGTTTTCGTCTAAAGTCCTTTTCTAATTTATATATATATATATAACACATATATGTAGCGTAGAAGAATACTTATGTTAAACGTTGGGATTAGATGGAAAATACGCTCGAACCTGGTATTTTTCGAAAAGTCATCCGAAATAAATAAATTGAAAAAAAAAAAACAAATCGGTAGGAATGCAAAACGACAATGATGTCGAGGGTCTGGCTTTATATAGAGAGAATTTTCGGTTTTCCACTTTAACAAGATACGGCCAGGATTATTCTTAGGGCATTTTAAAGTGGATAGCAGCAACTGCACTACTAACAACGGTAGCGGTTTTGCTGTTATGGTTGTTGCCGATGTCTATTTATAACCGGAAAGTTAAACTCTTCGTCGTTGGCTTTTGCCGGGCGTTTAACTTTGAATACACAAGAGGATAGATGAGATGACGAATGCGTAAATAACGAGAAAGGGAAGTCAAAAGGAAACAGTATTATGCCCATATATATAATATATATGGTGTATTTATATATTTATACATATATATATACATATATATATATATATGTATATATATATTCTCTCGAATTGAGCCTATCGTTCTTTTGTAGAGAAAAATTTCCTCCTCTCTATTAGGAATGAAAATAAAACGAGAAAAATCTTTTTATTATTAAATTTCGAATAAATCTCGGAAGAAACATTTTCTTCGTACTAGCGTTACCAAAAATTTTTATACGTTCGTTATTTTATTACTAACACGACGACCAACGTGGCTTGATAATGATGATAACGACCACTGTGGTGATGATGATAATGATGATAGTGATAGTAGTATTAGTATCGTGGTTATTCTTAAGACTGTTAGATGTGCCGAATTTAATCAACTGAATAATGACAGGCGGTTAACTTTTGTCAGATATTTATTCCACAGTTACGATCGTCGATTTGTTTTCATCCGCTCTACCGTCGTTTCCTCTTTCACTCTTCTTCCTCGTAATATATTATCAATTCTTTTCCTTTTTTGTCTATTTCGTTTTAATTAAATTTAATCTTATTTTAAATATTCGCCTCTAAGAAGGGAAAAATCGTTACAGCGGATAACAAAATGAAATACCGGATGATTTTACGGAAAAGCAAAACGATTACCGAGAAACGGAAATGGATTGCATGGAACAATTATCGGCGAACGTTTTGAAACTGCTGTTAAAAAAAAAAAAACGAAAACAAAAAACAGATTAAAAGGTTGAAATCTAGAAGACGGATAGTTTGGATTTAGAAAAAAGAGATATTTAAGCTCTTTCTTGAAAAGACGATTAGATGTAAATAGACTTTTATAAGATTTATATTAGAAAATCGATCATATCTTTGGAAAATGTTATTTACAATTTTTGAAAAAAACAATATATATATATATATATATGTATATATATATATATATATATATATATATATATATATATATATATATATATATATATTTCGACAGTTTAATTTGCGAAATGTATTTACGTTTCATTAAGCCGCCAAATAGGTTTTTCCTGCTTTAAGAAAATTATCTCATTACGTATTTACACGGCTAAACATCGACGATGTAATAAATAGACTAACGACCTTTAGAACGAGGCACATGTTAATTAGGCCGATAAGAATTTCCCTTGTTTTCTAAACAACATAGTGAATGTGTAAATGTGTTCCGTAAATCGATTCAAATCTTCATACGGAATGTTTGCAGTATGTTAAAAGTTGGCATTAACTTAATCGAGATGTGAGTGAAGTGAAGTAAGATGGGTCCGAATCTAAAGTTCTAAAATCTGAAGTTCGTACGTATATTATTTTCTAAAATTTGAATTTCGTATGTCTTATTATTATAATGTCGACGAATCGAGCGAAAACACAGTTGCAGTTCTAAAAAAGACGTTAGAATTTTTTTACCGTTAAACGACAGTATATTGCAGGTCTGATCGTAAAAACATCGTATGTTAAGACAAACATCGTACACATCCTAAAGGGGGAAAACTGAAAATTTTGACGACAACCCACAAGCTACGCTAGACGGAAATTTTAATGTCGAAATTAGTGAAGGAAAAAGAGATTTCATTAAAAAGTATGATCTTACCGACAGAAATGACAGAGAGGATTATCGAAATTAATAATCGAAGCTAAAATGTTAACGCTATACTTATAGTCGCACAAAATTATACGAATAAATCTGTTCGAAATAGCGCAGGAATTATGATACAGAATTTACTCGAATGAAGACGAAAGGAAATATTTAACACCCTTACGCTTGTTTTTTTTTTAACTATGCGTTACTAATAACTTGTAATACTTTTTAAAATGTCGAAATCAGAATTTCGCACGAATGATTTTGTAGGATTATTAATAATACACCTTACTAAACGTCAAAGTCGTAATGCGTCCTATCTAGGGGGTGATTAGTGTAGAAAATACATATATGCGCATAATTAGATGAATAGATATTTACAAATAGCGCTGTAATCGTTAGAACACAAAACTGATGTAACTCTTTTATCACGTGCGCACACCATTGCCAAAATAATAGCCATTTCGTATGGGAAAAAATGTACAGTAGGATACGACAATTATATATATATATGTGTGTGCGTGTGTTTAGTTCCTATTCTTTATTCCCAGTCAGACGATGAAAAATAGTGTCCAGAATATGTAATGAGTTATTTTCTGAATTATATTAAAAAAAAATGTCGATTAGATTAAAAATTATAAATCGAATAATGAAATAAATATTAATGAATTAATAAATTATGTATATCGTACTTACCCTAAAACTAATAGCTCCATTACAATTTGTATCGAAAGCTTTGAACACATAATGAGCATACTGAGTGGAATCTGTTCGAACAAGGATTTTAAATTTAGTTAACAATATAACGATCGAATGAAACGACATTAAACGATAATTTATACGCGATTAATAAAATTAACATTTTGTTAAATAACATATCTTACACTTTCTATTCTTAATGTATCTATCATCCGTTAGACAATTCACACGATATCCCGATCGAACACAAATTTAATGAATCTAACAATACTTTGCATAGAGGCGCGCGCGTCTTTGATCTTCTGACTCCGATTCGGATAATAAAATATTTCCTCGTCCTAATCAATAAAATAAAGTCCGTATCAACCGCTCCGATGCTTAAAATCTACCCAATATAATTCTCAACCTAGTCTGACTCGCAACAATCTAAAATTTTTTAAAATTATTTTTTAATGCAGCTCCCGTAAAGGATAGCCGCTTTATTTGTGCAATCTTAGACCTAAAATAAATAAGCAGTGTATTTATAAATAGAATGACTAAACTCTGCTAATTATATTAATCGGTAATGACCAATTGAATATTTTTCAACCTTCTGAGATCCAGATCAGTAGATAAACGTGCCGATACCTCCGAATTTGGATGTTAAAAATGCCGTTTCTAATACTACCGAGCAAAATGATATATTACTTGATTTGATCTTTAGATCTGCATGGAGTACGTCATTTCGTTGTAACCAACGAGCATTAGTGATCAGCCGAAGAAATTTATTTCGACCTGTTTGAAGTACTTTTCGATTCGATGCTATTTGTATTCCGTAATTCCATATTGGATGTACAACAATTTTATATATTAGGAGCTAGTTTTCTAGTTTCATTTTAGAGCGGTGGTCAACGAGCCAGTACATTTAACGTATTTTACTACGTATTTGGGCAGATTTATGATCGAAATGTGTGTTCTCCGTGTCAATTTTGATTCCATATGCATACCTAAGTATTTCGCAGAATTTGCAACTGGAACTTACTGGTTATTAATGTGGATAACATAACATAAAAGTGACATGAATAGACTTCAGTTCATTTAACTGAATTTTCCAATCCTTCGTCCATTCTGCTATATGATCTAGAGCACGATGCAGATTATCAATTGTTATTGGGAATGACTGGTAAGAAAAAATTAATCTTCCAAACATATCTTCTACCACCATTATATACGTATTCTTAATTTCCCCATTATTTACAGATATATGTACATCTGGATACGTATGTGTGTGTGTTTGCAGACTGATATGTAAATATATGTAAACGTGATATATATATATATATATATATATATATATATGGGTGTATCAATGTGTTTGTGCGTGTGTTCCCGCGTGTGCGTGTAAAAAATTCTCCTTATATACGGCATCTGGCTTTTTGATTGTGCATATTTCCTCTCCCTTTCTATTCTTTTATCGATAGATGGTAGTATATTTCAGTGACGCTCTAGCAGATGTAGTTTCCCGCTTCAGTTCTTATTGTCTGCGTTACATACTTATATCAAAGTCTGCCTGTAGCGTCCTGTTGCAGACAAAAGAGTTCCTGCAATTAACAAGCTTTTTTATTAAACAATTATCGCAGTTTAAATGATTAGATGTGGTATAAACAATAATTCCTTCAAATAGAATTTTCAGTTTTCTTCTTTGTCGTTTTCTCCTACCAAACCGGCACGACGTCTTTATCTACCAACCTAGAGGACTCGTGCCATAAATCTTTACGCTGATATTTAATGTGCGCCTTAAATGCATCATGTTTCTTCGTTAGTATTTCAATTTGTTTTACACTATTATCCCACGCAGTTATTTTTAATTTGTCTTTATTTAGCCTATTATACTCCCTTTTTGGCGCGTTTATAATTTCTACCGTTATTCATAATTTTAATGATTCCATCGCTTATCCATTTCTTCTTTCGAACCGTTTCTTTTTTCACGTGTTTTCGAGAGGTTTTAAATCACTGTAATGTTAATTTCGCGTCTATTTGCTTTATACTATCATTTAGTTCTTTACCTATTTTTACATTTATTAACCCCAATTTATTTTATTTTGGTTTCCGCAATTATTGTCTATCCGTGTGCTAAGTTCAACAGCTACAAGAACGTAATCCAAAATAATGTCTGTTCCTGAGAAAGTAGTTATGACAACATTCCTTAATCTGTCGTTCGATACGATGTAATTAATTTGGTATTCAATAACACTTTTCTCACCCTATCCTCAGAGCTCTCCATGTATAAAGGTCTCTTAACTTGAACGTTTATTATTAGACCGTTTCGCTCGTACAAATCAACTAAGTCGTTCGCTTATTGCTGATACCGAATCGAAATTATCTAACAAAGTTTCGGTATTCGCTGTTTGTTACTTTTGCATTATGCACACCCGTTAGTTTTATTATTACTAGGATATTGTGACGTTTAAGTTTATTACTTTTTAAATATATCGTTAATATCGTGTCATCAGTTCGAAGTATATTTATCAGGCACTATTATTATTTTTTATTGAATAGTTTATTTGTCAAAATTTTTGATGTAAATTACAATTTTTTTTTTATTGACATTGGAGTTGTCTCTCCTTCACCGCACTTTAAGCATAATCAGGAGAAGCCGCTCCTTACAATTTGTCGTCTTAATTAATAGTCATAAAACTCTCACATACATTCGCATTTATCCGGGTTGTGTTTGGTAAGAGCAAGCTGCTGGTGAATTGTCATCGCCTGCTGTAGATTTTTCTCCGTCGGTGTATGCGTGTGTGTAGTCATTGTATTTTTGAAGAGTGCTTAATACCATTTCTTTTATATCTGTAGAGTGTGTAGATTTATTGTGCTGTGTGAGAGATAAATCTATTTTTGTTTCTCGCGTATCATTATATTGTAATTCAATATTGATTTTGGAATGAAGCTTATGTGATATATTGATAGTAGGCCAAGTAGCTTTGATATAGGGTCATTTGGAAAATCTTCGGTGTATGCAAATGTTTTATTGTAGCTAAGCAGACTGCTTAAATAGAGGTAAGTATGGTATTTTCTGTAGTATATAAGTGGAAAGGATCCTGCAAATGCATACAAGCTCTTTGACGGTAATGAGGGATGTACTGCAAGGATGGATCGAAGTCCAACATGGTGTACTGTATATCATGGTTAATTTTTTAGTTAAACGTTATATATTTATGATGAGAAAATGAATTACATACCGACAGGTCGGATAGATGATTAGAACTACTTTTAGAAGTTATCACTAAGTCAATGACACTCTCCCCGTTTGCATTTTTAAATGTAGTATATTTTTTTTCATTTAAAACGAATATTTCGTTCTGAACTAAAACATCAAGAAGAAGCTTAGATTTTTTTCTCTGAATTTTTCCTATCCCAAATTTCAGAACGGACATTCAGATGCCTAGTCAATAGGATACGTTTATAAACGGGTTAGTAGATTAGGTGTTATGTATGGTTCAAACGGCTTATTAGGCGAGATGTAGACATTGATAATAAGTAAATCGGATACTAGTATGGCTATGATATTACTAACATCACATACAGTTATTATTTGATGTACGATATCGGCTGAAATACAAATAGCGAGGGACTATTATTAATTACATTAAATCCAGTGAAACTGATTCATCTATTTATAAGGTTCAGTAATTAATATTATATTAAAGTGATATTTTATTGCATAATTATATAACGTGTTTTGTACCATCAGAGAATGGTCCGCATTATTATGTATACATTTAAGATTACTATTCATTATTATAATTTATATGTTTTTTTATATTTTCCCTAATTTTCATTACATACGGGCACATATGACTACGTGGACGGTGGTGTATATTATTTGTATCGCTATTACTATCATTATCTTTAATTTTAGTACTAACCTTATGTTCTATACACTTTGTACACAACACGACTTTAATACTGGTTTCCAAGCGTTTAGCAGATTCCTCTGAAATTTAACAATCAGCGGTTTTATGCCCTATCTTCCAACATTTCGAACACTGCTTAATCGATATTGTTTCATACACGTTGCATCGTGTCAATGTTGATCTTCCTTGCTTCCATTAACTTCCGAAAAGGTTCTTGTTTGATTTTGCAAATTGCACGTCGGTACGGACGAAAAATGATTTTGGTATGTAAACATTTTTCTTCTGTTGCGATAGTAAGAGATTCTTCTATTTCTTCAGTGGAACATCCCTCTGGAATGCCGGTAATGACTACTTCTGGATTTCGTTGATTCCTTCCTCTTATATCCAAATTTTTCACATTTAGTTGAAATTTTTTCCTTTATTTTTGGTTCTTTTGTTTGGCATTCGATTAGCACATCTAACTTTTTAAAAGTTTTCACTTTAACTCCTACCTTTTTTGGATTCTCTTCATTTATTAATGTCGTTTCGGCATTTTATTAGCGCCGTTAGTAGAATTTACAAGTAAATATTGTAAAGGTTGAGTTTTCGATATCGGCCATACTTGGTGTGACACGTTGTGTTGTTGTACTCGTTAGTAGGCTTTCCTTTCTTATTCAGTTCGAACTTGAGATTTTCCTTCTTTAATTTCACTATTTGTTCACGCAGCTGTTCATTCTCTTTGTTTGAACGTTTTAACTGCATGAGTTCTTCTTTTATTAACCATCCGATACACGGGTGCTGTAAAGTTGCATAAATAGACGGGTTTCGTCTGTTAGACCCAGCACTGAAAATATTTATTTCTGTTTGTAAAATTATTATATTTTTTTTGAATTTTTTTGAAAAATACTTATATAACTTTTTTTTTTCATCGATTTCATAAAATTTATAGTGTACTATTTGAAATTATTAGCAAAAAAACAAAAAACATACATAGAGCATAATTCGTATACGTCACAAAATACTACCGCAATAAATATATAACATTGCCTGATTTAACTAAAACCATACGTTTTTTTTTATAAGGTATGTTCATTAGGAACCAAGAAACATTAAAACGTTAAACTTTAGTAACCACTTAACATAGACATAAAATTTTAGCCGTTATATAATATGCTCCATACAAATCCAATTATTACAATGTTTACAGTAATATTTAGGTTTACGGTCTTTACAATATTTGCAGCGACCTCTCTTTCCATCTGGTGGAGGTGTTTTACTTTGTACTATACCTGATAAGCGAATTGCACTCTTATTGCTCGTGGTATATGTGCTCGTATGTTCATATTGTACATGACCAATTAATGTTTCTAAGCGTTTCACGAATAATCTGCAGTTAATTCGTTTTGTGTTTGTTGATTGGTGGTGTATATAACAAATGAATTTATAGATGCTACGTTTAAAAGGCCGTAAAACATAACCGTAGTTTCGTATATGAACTTGAGGATCGACAGTATCGGCTTTAGTTAAATTATAAAACGTTATTATTTCCGGTTTTCGTAGACTTCCAATAGTCTCGTCAATCTCATCAATGTGCAATGACAACACTAAAACACACTTTCCTTTTCTAGGTATATAAGATGTTAACGTTATACCCACACCGAATTTATATCCGGAATAATGCAATATTTCGCATCGTCATATCGAAACTAGTACCTGGACACCTAACTTCGCGTGTAACTATCATATTTAATTTCAAAAGTTGCATTACTAATAATTAATTTCGCAATTTTCCAATATAGTAAGGTGCTCTTATGTTTCAAACTCTAATTTAATTATGAGGTTTTTTTTACGGTGTTTCTTTTTAATAGGGAGTAATTTTAAATAATGTAATAGAATATGGTACCCCAAAACCGTCTACCTGTGGGGTCATACAGCCATATCACACAATTATCTTTATACCAAAAGCCCTCCACCAACAAACTGTACGCGGATATTTAACAGAACCAACAGTCACTCACTTAATCTAAAACTGCCAAACACTCACACCACGCAGGTTAAAATACAAAATACAGGGCCCGATACACAAAATCCTCTCAAACAACCCTCAATCAGTAGGTAGCATTCTGGCTTTTGTAAGAGAAAGCGGACCTCCTTATGTTGTAATAACCGTGGTATTTACAAACGGCATATGGAGATTTACATAATATTTTAAAAAATCACTAACAGAAATATGCTCCAACAAAATGAAGGTGCATGTGAGTAGTCGGTTATATTCGCATTAACACTATTTTCTTACACGTTATTAAATTTAATAACAGTCACGAGAGATTTATTCGAAATATATTTATTATTCGTAAAAGTTATTCCTAATTTACTGAAAATTCTTTTTAATTAAGTTTTATTTCGATATTATTATTTCCTTCGATTAATTAGAATTCGTTTTACTAATCTCGCAAATGTGTTTAACATAAAAAAATATAATAAAATATATTGACGGAGAAAATGACTTATCACCATTTAAACCGTTAAAAATCCATAAAATTATACAGAAATGAATTTAAAAGGGTAAATATAAATTTATTTACCCGTTTTCTCGATATTTACTGCGATTTATTTTGTTTCAGTTTATTGAGTTTTTTGTTTTTTTAATTTTTAGGGTAACATATACAAATGTATTTAAATTTAATCGAATTTATATAATAATTCAATTTTAAAAATTTTACCGTTACTATAGAAATTAGTCGAAGCGTTTGATGACCAATATTCGCGTTGGAAAAAGTTTTATGAACTATCCGACAAATTGAGTACGTGTTTCCGTATTAACGTTGTTTTGTTCCGCGTTCGGTGTGTGATTTATCGTCTACGTGTTTCCGTATTAATTTTTTCAAGTATCAACTTCGCGTTGTAGTTTAATTTCGATAAGGTCATCTTTCTATTCCTTTTATCGCGAACCGGTTTTACATCGCTATCTACTATTATTAGCCGATAAATCGTTATCGGCTAACTCTAAGGTCGGCTCGATATGGCCGACCAACAATCGATCTATTCTTCTTCCATACTACCGCCCGCAGCACTACAACAATCATCTGAAGATACACAATCAACAGCTTACACAGGTAACAACGTTTCCTCTTATTCCGTCTTACATAAAATCGAATCGTCCAACAATTTATCATTCGCTGATAAAGTAAAACAAAATAAAATCAAGCCAATTCAAAATTTTGCCTACCCCACAGAAGAACAGGGTATTATTTTTAACCATATTTTGGACTTTAAAATTATAGACTATCTATCCGCTCTAAAAGATGTAGTCGAAGGGGCAAAAAACATTATAGCAGCATCACGAGTCAGTGGTGACAGAATAATTGTATTTTTGTCAAGCGCGCATCTTGTCCATAAATTTATTTCATCATATGGTGGCTTCGAAATAAACGGTCATTTCCTTAAAGCTCGCAAATTAAAATACCCCTCGACAAAAATCATTTTATCAAACGTCTCTCCAATAATTCCAAATGAAATTCTAGAGAAACACCTAATATCAGCTCTAAATATGAAACTTGAATCGCACATATCTCTACTTAGAGTAAAGCCTCTGGATGAAGAATTTGGACACATTGTCAGCTGGAGACGTCAGGTATATATATCAAATCATGAGGACTTAAGCTTGCCAGATTCTTTCACACTAAATCTAAATGATAGAAGCCATCGTGTATTTATCTCGGCCGATGACTTTGTTTGCTGTAAGTGTAACACAAGGCCACAAAGGCTGATGATTGTAAAATAAATCCCGACTCTGAGAATATAAATAAAAATGGTATGAATTTTTTAAGGAATCCACTAAGAATACAGACTCCATTGCCACCACAACCAAATCAACCTTCTCCACCAACTCAAAGAAAAATGGAGCCAAATAATCTGAATGGAGAAACTAACATCAAAACAATAATGCATCAAATGGAACAAAATAAACGACCCTTGTCAAAGTCTTCCTCAAATACAAGTGATGTGCTCACTGGGGATAATAACTCTACAAAAGTTGAACATAAACCAAAACTAAGAAAAAGAAAAAAGAAAAACAGTTTCTCCTCAGCACCAAATCCAGAGGACACTTCTCAAACTGATGCATCAGAAGAGGAACCCCAATCAGACCAAAACTCCAAGCCTAGCCTAAAACAGCTCCTTTGCCCTTTAGAACCCTATTTTAAGGAAAATCAAAATACTACAATTTCCTTCTCAAATTTCTCTCTGTTTTATGACATGTGTCAAACAAAACATAGCAATCCCATAGCAATCGCCAAAGAATATAATGCAGATATTCGTGACTTAATAAATCTAATCAAAGACTGTCACCCTTTAATAGCACACAGGGGAACTAAAATAAGATTTACTAAATTAATAAATGCCCTCGCAACCCATCTTGAAAATGAGAATAAAATCCCTCAAGATGAATAGTAAACCAGATATTCTTTCCTGGAACTGCAATGGTTTTTACAGGCACTACGAAGATTTCAAAATCCTAATTTCAAATTACGAACCTTCAGTAATATGTCTCCAGGAAGTACGACTACAAACCCAACAAACCATTACTCTTTCCAATTATTCAACTATTAAAAAAGTTCCATACCTAAATAACGTTGCTCATGCAGGAATAGCAATTGCCATCAAGAACTCTATCAGCTTCAGACAAATCCCTCTTCAAACCACTCTTCAGATCCTTGCAATACGTGTCGAGTTGGATCCAGAAATCACTATCTGTTGCATATACCTTCCGCCAAATGAAAGTATAAACTCATCGGAGTTAAATCAAATTGTTAATAATCTACCCTCACCTTTAATTATAGTAGGAGATTGCAACTCTCATAGCCCTTTGTGGGGTGGTCAGTACACATGTAGTAGAGGAAAAGTCCTCGAAGATTTTGTAGATAACCTTAACTTATCAGTTCTGAACTCTAACTCATTATAATTTCAGTTACAAAAAGTGGTCAACCTTAGACCTAGTCATTACATCATCTCAGATATCAAATTCCATATCAGTCTACTACCACCATGACTTAGCAGGAAGTGATCACATCCCTATATTAGTAACAGGGTTAATTAAGGAACACATAAATAGTATTACACATAAAATTGATCGCAATTACCGAAAAACAAATTGGGAAACATACTCCCATTTATGGAAAAACACATCTCTTCCTGCTACTGATAATACAAATCCACAATTAGCAATTCAAACATTTTCAGGTCATCTAGTAAATCTCGCTTACCGCTGCACAACTCATCCTTCCCGCAAAAGATCTAACAAACGCAAAAGAGTCCCCTGGTGGAACGAAAATTGTGCCGAGGCAATAAGGACTAGAAGAAAAGCACTTAAGCTTCTCAAAGCCCACCCTACAATGAAAAATCATATTACCTTCCAGAAAGAACGAGCAAAATCTAGATTTGTGTTGAAGCAATCAAAACAACAATCATGGAAAGAGTTCACCTCAACTATTACATACAAAACTCACCCTTCAGTGATATGGAATAAAATTAACTCACTCGAAGGGAAACACAACTCTCATAAACCATCATTAATTATTGTTAACAATGTTAAAATTGCTAACACTAACCAAGCTGCCGCAGAATTTGCCAATCAGTTCGCAGCTACTTCAAACAAGCCTTTGCAATCGCTTAATCACGCAGCCCCACTCTGTATTGATGATGACTCTCACGAACCTAATAAAGCAATAACATTAGAAGAGCTACATCACGCTATTCAGAACACAAAACCAACAGCTGTAGGCTGTGATAAAATTCACATTAACATGCTTAAATTTTCTCCAAATCAAGTAATCTCTCTGTTGCTGGAACTTTTCAACCAATTTTGGCTCACTGGTACTTTCCCAGATTCATGGTGCATAGCAGAAATGATTTCAATTTTAAAATCAACTAAAAACCCAACTCAACTGGAGAGCTATAGACCCATTTCCTTAACTTCTGTCCTCTGTAAGATGTTGGAAAAAATTATAAATACCCGATTACAATGGGTTCTACACAAGCAAAAACTTATATCAAAATATCAATGTGGATTCCAAGCCTTGCGATCGACAACAGACCTTCAATACCACCTTCAAAATACAATCATTGAAGCATTCTCAAGAAAGCAGCATGTATTAGCCATATTATATGATTTCAACAAGGCATTTGACACAATCAATCATCAAAAAATTCTCCAACAACTACTGAAATGGAGCATACGTGGACGCATGACAGTTTTTATAAAAAATTTCCTAGAACATCGCAGGTTATTTGTTAGACTAGGAGACACCGTGTCTAGCCTTCATGACATCATCAACGGTGTGCCGCAAGGCTCGATTCTAAGCCCAACACTGTTTAACATCGCAATAAACTCTATTGTTGAAGAAATACCTCCTTTAGTATTCAAGTCCCTATTTGCTGACGACTTGACAATATTTGTCCGATGTAACGACCTCAGAACAGGCGAAACAGTTCTTCAAGAAGTCACTAATAAGCTCAATAACTGGTCAAAAGAAAATGGATTATCCTTTTCACCCGCAAAAACCAAAGTAATGCACTTCTGCCGTATTCGCCATTGCGGTCATCGATTTAATATTATTTTGGATAACAGAATACTAAATTCTACATCATCCACCAAATATTTAGGTCTGATATTTGACGAAAAATTAAATTGGAGAATGCACATCAACCACTTGAAAACCGAATGTTCACGACGATTAAACCTTCTCAGGAAGCTATCTCACACAACATACGGCGCAGATAAAACATCACTTTTGAGAATATATCGCTCCCTAATAAAATCTAAATGCGATTATGGTTTCCCGGCTTATTCATCAGCTAAGCAATCAGTGTTAACATTATTAAATCCAATTCACCACTCAGCTCTAAGGTTAGTTTTAGACGCTATTCGGTCGACACCCATAAACAATCTGTTTTATGAAGCACAAGAATATCCTCCAGAACCAAGCCTATTTACTCCTAAAATTCCACACTCATATTCATACAACTCCTAACCTCCCCATGCCCATAACTTCTCTACCTTCTGTGCTTACTCGACCATACTTAAAATCCACGCTCCAGTATAAAGTCAAATCCATCCTACACAATAAACTATGCACCTCATTACCTAACTTCTACAGCAACATCCTTTTCCCAATACCGCCGGTCTCGTCTCATCCTTTATCCTTCGATACCTCTCTCGTGGAATTATGTTGTCCTACTTCTCAAAGTCGTCTACATTCCTCCTTTGAAAATTTAATAAAGCGTTTCAATCATCACAACATCCTATACACGGACGGTGCCAAAAGAGACAACCAGTGCGGTTGCGCAGTTGTATATTCAAACAATTTCGATTTCCGCTTCCACAAAACTTCAGCGTTCTTTCTACAGAGCTGTACGCAATTTCAAATGCCGTCGATGTGGTTATTGAAGAACTAAAAAACAATGCTGTTATCTGCACCGATTCCTTGAGCTCCATTAAAAGTCTCCAAAACAGATCACACCATCAACATCCTTTGGCCAAATCCATCTTAGCCAACGCATCAGAGTTTACCGGAAAAATTATTCTCCTCTGGATTCCAGGGCATAACGGCGTGGGATCAAACGACAGTGCAGATGCAAGGAAGCGTGTCTAATATCACCTATTCCCGCTATACCAATTCCAACGAAGGACTTCCTTCACACCATACGATCTAAATTACCCGATAGAGCAAACGAAGGATTTTCAAACCTGCAGCAATACAACGTCAACTGGATAAAGTCAACTACATGTCAAAACTCAAACAGGAGAAACGAAGTAGTCCTGTGCCGTGTACGCTCAGGCCACACACTGCTTACTCACAAGCACTTATTTACTAATAGTGACCAACCGAAATGTACCGCATGCAATATTCCTTTAACTATTCCTCACTTGCTTATTACCTGTCCGTTATATTCCTCCGAACGTACAATCGCAAACCTTCCAAACTCTCTCCCAAATATTTTACATCATTCTCCTACATCCGAATCTAGACTCCTTGCCTTCCTTCATTTATCCAGAATCTACCCGTTAATATAAATTCCTCCCGTGCCTCTGGCTTTAGTAGCAGTACACGACACGGTTATCAACGAAAAAAGAAGAAGAAGAATAAATAAATAACTGTTATTTAGCTGTAATAAACTGAATCTTTAAACATGTCGTTTTTTAAATATGAAGATTATATTTACGTTACTATATAAACGAAATTAAAGTGAAAAAAATTAAATATTGACGTACTTACTTCCGTGCGGGAAAAATTTCGCGTAAATATCTTTGAACGCGGTCTCGTGGACTACACCCTCCGGACAGTCCTGTTAGAACAGAGATCAAACATCGTCGTTATAATTTAAATTTAAACACGCCTAAAAAAAATTATAATAAGAAAAGAAATTATTTTTCTACCAATTCGGCGCACGCGATTTACAATTACGAAGGTATAAATATATTAATAGTTAAACTTACAATTTTATACTGAAATTAACGAAAAAATTATAAATACTGTAAATATATAGTTTTATATGACGAGAAAATAAAATAATTTCGGATCAGAAACAATAAATATTAACTGTCCAGAGCAACGCGTCAGAGAGCCAAATGAAAGATGGTCAAAATCCAAATCGTTCGAACAATGATAGCACAGGATACTGTAGACGCGATATCTAATTTATGAAGATTAATAATTGACGCCGGATAATTGCGCTAATAAAATTACGAACGTAATGATAGTGTGTAAACCGGAAGACTAAAATTCCGTATAAAGGAAGAGCAACAGGATTTTAACTGGATGGGTGGTATACTTTCCATAGTATTTATAGGTATGAAGAGACACAAGAATCCATTCTCAAACGGATCATTTACTACTTTATCGCATAAACCGGCAATCCCGGCAATCCCGGCAATCCCGGCGTGTCCGGGGATAACTTACATGGAGACGTTCTGAGAATTAAGCTGTACTATGCTATAACGGATAACGAGCATTGAATTATGGTTCTCCTGAAATTTCTTGCGGACAGCTAAAAAATTCTGACCGTATCGACAACAGAGTGAAGACACATAAATATGTCGCAAAGATGGAAACCGCTAGTTTATGTTATACAATTTATAGATCCAGTACAATGAAGCCACATCCAACGTAATTACTGCAATTTTATTTCGCGATAGATAATTGGATCATTTTTCACGAACTATTGATGTGCGATATCAGTTTGAAGAGGATAATGAAGTATGCGTTACGAGGATAATGGTATCGTAAAGTATTAACGACTGAAAAATTGAATGGAGAAATCTACTATTGCGTTAAAACCGTTTTTTCGTATTCTTCGTTCGTATTACTGACGGAGTACCAATCAAATAGCTTTTCTTCGATACTACGAGGAAAAGTAGATTGGAATTTTACGCACGTATCCAGAGAATGAACGATAGCAGGCTAACAAAAAGAATCTTTCACCATATCAATAGATTGAAACCCAGCCCGAGGCGGTAATGCAAATAGATAGTTCAATAACAGAACAGAATTTAGAAATAAAATTAAAAAATTTGTCGGATTTAAAAAAATCAAACATTATCGAACTGGGCAAAAGTGGACGGACGATAGAAAGAAAAAGCATTTTGTTCTGACGTGGTCCGTAGAATTCGAAGAGAAAACGAGAAATAGCCTTTTGGTACTCGGCCAGTCTGTGTACATTTATGAATAATTATAAATAACAATAATGGTGCTTCTACATTCGGTTTATCTTTTATTCCGATTGAATATTTTCATCTTGGCTTTGTAGTGGCACCGCACACCCTACACCCGATGCGCACCTAGTCGGATTATTTTTTTGCATCCGGTAAACACTTTGTATCATGTGATATTCTTCACATTCGCATTTCCAGTCATTCTTAAGTCGTACGCGTATTCAAATTCAATTTATCGTTTTGAGTTCCCGTACCGGTGTTTCCTGCGATAATTTCTGAGAATTTGGCGGAATTTCTTTACTCCGATGGCAATCTATTCGGTTTTTATTAAAGCTCTTCTTGATTTCAGTCTGTACGTTACCTCCATCCGAACATATAGCTGTTAAAATTGCGAATTTCATTAAATGGAAGAAAATTTCAGGAAACCATTTAAGAATTCGAGAAATTTTATTGTAATTAATTGTATTCGAACGTACAGCAATTAATTATTAAAGTAACATTCTTAATATACACCATATACGTAAGTGAAGAAATAAATAATTGTATCATCGTAATCGGTAACTCAATGATTGATGACGTTTATTTTAACGCATTTGATATAATTTTTTTCCATCTGACTCTATTTCGGCTTTCCACTATGGCTTGAATTTTTTTTACTATCCACCTAGTCGGTCGTCTTTCTTTCCTCCTTTTCCCTTCTTTTTTTTCTCTTTTTTTTTAAATGGGGTGCCTTTACAGATTACCCAACGTGATACTGTGGGCACTATCTACATCTTAATCAAGCATGCTGACTTCTCTAGAAATATCGCTATATGGGTGAATAATTGTATTTTATCCAGATGTAGAAGGGACGATACATTATAAATACTCGAATAGCAAGACAAGGTAAAGCTCCGAACGCAACGGCGTCAGAGCAGAGCATTCAAAATATCTGCCCAATTAGTACGGCTTTTACTAAGCTGTTCTCATTTCTTCGCATGATATGTCTCCATAATATCCTTAGGATTTTCCGTTGGCATAAAGTGTGAAGGCGCTGTTTCACCTTTAGCTCTTTCAGAATTGAAGTATTTGTCTTCTTCGCCGTCCGTGTATTTTCATCACATCTCGAAGGCATCAATTCTTTGTTTGTCTCGCTTATGTAATATCCAGGTCAGCTTTATATGCAAATATGGCACATACTAAAGTGTTGACAAGCCTTATTTTTGTCGAATGAGTAATGGAGTGATCTGTCCAAATTTTATTTAGTCTCACCATCGCAGATTTTGCTAATATCGATCCGCGTTTAATCTCCTCTCCACTTCCGCCGCGGCTATTTATTAATGATCCGAGGTATGTATATGCAGTTACTATTTCTACATCCTGTATAGTGTTTTTTTTTTTCTAAGAATTATTATCCTTGTACCGTAATTTTTTGTTTTTATTAATTAGAAGTCCCAGTTTTCTACTTTCCACTTCTACTCTGTTCAGTAAATCTATCATTTAATTTCTGGAGACAGCAATGAGCGTAGTATCATCGGCGAATAGTAGATTCGTTACTCGATATCCGCCTATTTTCATTCCTCCGTTATAGCCTTCAAAGCGTGTCTCATTATATACTCGCTATGTATGTTAAAAAGCATGGGGGGGGGACAATATACAGCCTTGCCTTACGCCTTTCTGCGGACGAAATTTTCCTGAAACGGCGCCATTATTTGTTCGGTATTGTTCGTTTTCAATTTTGTGTATACGACTGTCCCGAATTCAGGTGTAAGATAAAAACAGGTCTTTGTTGAACTTATCGCTAATATGTAGCGGATGTGTCCAAGGCCGCAGTAACGGGCACGAGCGATGGTGTGTAGTGGTGATACTACGCATAGTCAGAATAAGCATGTTAAAAATAGTAATATTATATTTAGTAACAACAGTAATAGTAATAATAATAATACCTATAAAATAGTAATAAGAAAAATTATAATAGTGATAGTGACGGTAATAATAAACATCGAAAAAGTTAGCGATAATTAATAATTCGTATTTATTTGTGTTATGCGTTAAAAAAAAAAAGAGTAGTCCTTTGTAAATTACAAAATTTTATGCTCAAATTAAGCATCCGGATGTTTTCTCACATACATTATTGGGGTGGGGTCATATATTAATACTACCAATAAAAAGTTGATTTACACTTCTATATTTCGACCTAACACATGTGCACGTTCAGCTTGGATTTCTGTTTACGATAGCACTTACTAAAAATAAAAAACTCGTTAAATCTCTGAGTTGTACGGCGTGGAGAAATTTATCAGATTTCCATATTAGTGCTTCTTCTTTTCCTCAGTCGGTAGATTGATGGATAACCTTTATGACTCATGATCGTAGTTTTTACCACCCTTCTTTTTTATGGTTTGCGTAATTCGTTGGCAACTATGTGTCTTCTATTATTTGATCCATGTACTTACACTCCTTGGCCTCCTTCTGTATCGTTTTAGTTCAATTTTCCCTTCAATTGTACGAAACACGGATTATGTCGATATAAATGGCCTATCCGTTTAATTATTTCACTTTTTAGCTTCTGAATTAAGCTCTACTCGATTCGTTTACGATTTTTAAAACTTTTTCATTTGTCACTTTGTCAGATTTTCTCTAATCTACGCCAGCACCGAGTTTCAAAGTCAACGATTTTCTTACACATTTGGCGGTTCATCATCAAAGTTTCCGATCCATACATCATTATGCTCCGTACGTGTGATTTAACAAAGTTCTTCCTATTTTCTACTTTTACATTTCTCGACGTTAGTAAAGATCTGTTTCTATTGAAATCCATTTTTACTAGACTAATTCTAGTCGATATCTATTTGTCACTTCTTCCATCTTAAGTTATTTATATACCAATTTATTACTCGTTTTTAATTTTGGTACAATAAATTTTACATTTATTATACGTTGCTTTTCAACACATTTCATAACTACCACTTTTTTCTTAATTTATTGACATATTATACGTTTTCGCTAGCTGTTTCATCCCGATTCTTCGAGTTCTTTTTCGTTACTTCCCACGATTGCTATGTCACCTGCAAAACGGAACATCAGCATTTGATTCTCGCAAATGTCCCAGATACCTTTAAAATATTGCCTACTCACTCTCTAGAAAAAAAAAAGAAAAAAAAACTAAATATCCCCTTAAATTATATTTAAATTTCGCTCGTAAATATAATATCAAAAATTCCATTCTTAACTAGTAACATAATAAAAGTAGCGTCTAATTATAAACAAATTTATTACCGTTTGAAAAAGGGTCTCAATGAAATGCAAATAGATGATGCAACGTTTGATAATTTAAATAGTAGAATTTAGAAATAAAGTAAACAAAAAAATATCCCTGCTTCGGAGCGCATGGAAGAAGTGAAACTTAAAGACATTTTAACTAAATTCGATGCATAGTTTTTTTTTAATTTGTACACGTGTGTGTGTGTGTATATATATATATAAAAACACAAACGCACGCACGCACACACATATATATATCATAATAAGCCTACCCATGACGCGCACAACACCACAAAACGTTGTTTGATAGGCGGGTGTTGGTAGCGCGGTACATGCGAACAGGATATATATTGTAAATAAATCTAAAAATGAAATTACGTCCGTCTAATGAAATATGTATATTAAATTTTAAGTTGTCGTTATATAAATATGTCTGGTAATTCATTTGTAATATTTATTGTGTATGCTTGAAAATGACGTAACTGTCGAAACAAAAAAAAACGTTTAGTGAATAAATTGTGTTATATTTCGTTTGGTATATATATATATATATATATATATATATATATATATATATATATATATATATATATAAATCCGTCTGTTATTCTTTGACACACCTAAAGCAACAAAATGTTGTTTGATAGGCGGATGTTGTGTATATATATATATATGTATGTATGTAATGAGTATATATATATATATATATGTGTGTATACATATGAGTATATATATATAATATCCGTCTGTTATTTCCGCTCGCTCGCTCGCTCGTTTTGCCGGTTAACTCACCGTATATAGCGCACCAATAGAAGTTTCACTTAAAATAATCGGCGGACTTAAACAAATAGAACCGGCTGATGGATGGACGATATGGGAGAAAATGCATGAAGAAACACTTGGCAGAAACGGAATGAAAAAGTTTGTTGTTTGATAAATTCAGAGTGAAGAAGACGAAGTTAAATCTGTCGTTAAATTAAAATAAAAAACCAACTTCAACACCCATGCATCCGATAAACTTCTTAATAATTTATGCATGCTTATTAACTAATTGTAATAAATAAATTTTCGGTATTTTATATTTTCTCTCTTAAAAACAAACTACACCGGGCGATTATTGGATGTTGATTGGTCCCTTTTTAGTTGCTACGATCGTAATGCGTAACGGAATAAAACCGACAATCGAGGAAGAGACAGTACGCTTACGACAAGACGTGAAAAGACTCGCAGTATTTAGCAATCGCATACGCAATATTTACATCCGTGTATGTGAACTTTTCACTTAATGCGGCAAACTCTATGTTTAGGTAAAGTTACTCATTCCCCGTCGCTTCCATGTTTGTCTTACAATATATCCTCATCGTAATCATCGTAGTCGTGTCATGATTATTATTATTCTAGATGGTTAATTTCGTATTATAATGTTATAGGATAATACGTTGGGGGTTAACCTCCTCACGCCTAATGTTTATACGTATATATATATATATATATATATATATATATATATATATATATATATATATATATATATATAAAAGTGTTTTCGTTTTTACGTAACTACCAATTTTTGTTACGAACTGTTGTCACTACTACGTGCATACCGGCAAATAAATGGAAAACCCGCTTTATTCATCGTATTAAAACCGATTTCCTAGCTATACCGAAATGAAATTCGCTGAACTTTAAGCGCGAATTTTACCGTTGAGATTTTCAAAATAAAGGATGTCAAAGAACCGTTTTATATCGGTTAAATTTATGACGGGCGATTATCATCACGGCGCTTCGAAATCTCATATTTCCATTAATCAATTCGTGCAGCTGATAATTCACTGTAACGCTGCACACTAACCTAATTTTCGAACTACCCGGTATAATTTCAAAATAAACAGATTATCCTAACATCCTATTTTGCGGTATAACGTGGAACCGTAATAAAGAATTCGGTACGCCCTGATTATATGTTATTTTTTTTTTATATATCTTACATTGACTTTAACTTAAAAACATATATATGTGTATGTGTGTATATTCGTATGTATATATAGGGCGACCCCCCCCAGAGAATGACGGTTTTGTTTTTTAATAACTCAAAAACTACTCAAATTATTGAATGAAATTTTATCTAAAAATAGGCAAAGCAGAAAGTAGCAATATCGTTCGAATGATAGCCATTTGCAACAATACATATTCATTCAGTCTTTTTTACAAAATTTTCGAACATTTTTTCCAGCATAAGTCGCTGAATTTTTAAAATTTCCCAACAAATCCCAGTTTTAAAGTGTTCCAGATTTCTTTGACATGTTTCGTAAACGCGGCTCTTAAGATATCGTTACATAAAGAAAACTGGAGCGGATGACGCCCCAATTAGTTCGACGCGACAATATGCGGTTATCAAACGAATCTATAATTAAGAACTACAAAATTTTCTATCTCGCGAGTTAGTTTCGAACCCCCGAACGTCGAGTTGAAAGTTGAGCACTCTATGCCACCGCGAAATATATATATATATATATCCCAAACGACTCACAAGAGAGTTATCGTTGGACTCAGGCTCAAAAATGGTAAGACAGTTACACGGACTAGAGAACAGGAAGCATCTTATGCATGAAGACTATTGTGTTTAATTATATAGTGTCATATGGTGTCAAGGATTGTAATTTTAATAAATTTCACGAAGTAGAAAGAGAAATGGTACAAATATAATACCGCTGAAAACTTCGAGTATATTGCTAAAACAGTGACGACATGCCTAACGCGGTTTGCTTTTTCTGGAGAATAGCCTGATGAATAGACGTTCTATATTTCGTTCCTAAGAAACGATCACTCGAATATGGCTCAAAAACTGATGTCACTTATAAGCAAGAAAATACTCAAAATTATATATGACCGTATATATTCATTGATCCATTTTTAGTTTCGGCCAACATGTTTCTACAATAGGAAAGTAGAACACGTTAGCGGGGATAATCGATCTTAACTATTTATCGGTAAAGCGCTAGAAACAACACCCCATCTGTGCTGTGTTTCGTTGATTACAAAAAAGTATTTTTGCCTATGTCTAGTAGCAGAAAATGCAGTAAATATTAGTAGGTATAGGTGCACCAGCATATTAGCAGCCTACGTGAAAAAGCTTGAAAGATAAATACTCTACTTAAACAAGCTTTGTGAAACACAAGGGGTACACACCAGGTTCTACCCTTTCAAAGTTACATTTTATTCTTTACGGCGTATGCATAAATAATCGACGCAACAAACACTAAAGGTGAATTAGATGGAGTTACTTCAGTCGAATGGATGTACATTTTTAATATTTTGCAATCTGATTATACTGTAGTAGTGGCAAACATGTAGCACGTCTCAGTCAAGATAAACCAATGATTATACACTAAATAAAATTGGCAATGCGAAGAGGCCGATCACGCCTAGAAAGGTAATGACTTATTTCACTTATTTAATCAGAACGGCAAATACGAAAACACTCTTAGTTCTAAGGAAAGTTAATGGATAAAGAGCTTCGAAGGGGTTATGTCCCAACTAGATGGATGGAAGCAGTTTAGAAATGGAGTGGCCATAAATTTTCCGATTGCAAATCGTGATTATTGGCACAGTCTGATCAATCAAATGACCGATTGTGATCACGACACTCCAGAGATGACGGCAATATTATATAATGATTACAAAAAATAGAGAAAACTCCTCCTTCTTTTTCTTCAGCGGCAATTTCCCGTTGGTGCGAGGTCTGCCATACAAATAGATCGTTTCCATTCAATTCGGTTGTTTGCTAGTTCTCCGAGATTCTTCGCTAATACACACACACACACATATACACATCGATAAACGGATTTTCATATTTAGTCCTAAATACGTAGCATTTTCTACTTGAAAATACTTTTTTCTCCATTCATTCACAATATTCTGCATTACGAAAACACACATACGTACGCAACAAATAACAATCGTGAAAAAATGCTACCCAATAAAACATTTAACACTCCCAGTTTCCAACCACATACATAACCTGTAAGGAGCATCCTCTTACATTTCACTCACAGCTAAAGTGTTACTCGTATGTATATGTGTGTATGTGTGTTTGTAATGTTCGTCAAATTTCATGTAAATAAATGATGTAAAAATAATCGCACAACTTGACGATAAGAATTTAACTGGAAGGAGGAACATCTTGTGAATATTTAAAATCTCACACCGACAGTTATCCCCGATCTTAGAGGGTAGTGTCCTATTCTAGTAACTATAATAATCGTTATCTTTGTTACGAAATAACTTGGCACACATTACATATCTTCCATATATATATATATATAATATATTTATATGTATACATTACAGACAAATAGTGTGACAAAAGCTTATCTTTGATATGTATGTACGTTAATTAGTTGCTTTTTTTCAGGGCATAATCGTCTAAATTTGTAATTATCCTATAATATATAAAATATGCGCCCATTTAAATTCATCGAAGTCAATAGAATGAAATATGTTCGGTTCTACTTTGGAAACCATGCAATAACATGTAATGAGGTTACACATTAATTTTCTATTCTGAATAGTTAATTCGAAATTAGTACATTACCTCGGTAGTTAAGCGATTCATTTATAATTTTTTATTTAGACTTTAAAAAAATAAAAACATCTATGAGCATCCTTTAAGGGCTTAGAGAGTAGAACAATAGAATATGATATAAGATGTTTTTTGTTTATTTTCATTAAATAATTTATTTGCCAAAATTTATTATGTAAATTACAATATATTTTTTTTATTGATATTGAAGTTATCTCACCCGCACCACCACAATTTAAGCTTGATCAGGAAAGTCTGCCCCTCACAATTTGTTGTCATAATTAATAGTAATAAAATTCTCACATACACTCGCATTTACCCGGGCTGTGTACGGTTGCTACAATTATTCTCGCATGCATTAGAATTAAATTTAAGTTAAAAGGTGACATAATAATGGTCTTATATTTACGAAATACACGCGGTTGGTTGATATAAAGAATATGTACACTTGAAAAGATACAATAATTATCTATTTACATCATATTACGTGCACACCATACAAGCACACACACACAGATACATACAGAGACACATGGTGATATGCGAACGGACCATTATGTGACGAAGCTAGTGTTTTGAAATCTAGGACGAAGTAAGTAGAATGCAAATTTTTGGAAATTTTGAGTGGTTTATTGTTTATTGAATTTATATTTGTTTTATTGAAGTGTCACGGTTTTGTAGTTTGGACATTTGAAAATAATATGTCCTATTTATCATCTTTGCCTAAGCCAAAACGACGTAAGTACGCGGCAATTTTCCCATGCCCTGTTAATAGTTGGGTCGTATAAAAATCCCGTGAAAAGTTTAAAGTTATGTCTACCTAAAAAGTTAGGTATCATTTCAAAAATGTGACGCCCAACTGTATCTTTTTCCCATTTGGATTGCCAAATTTTAATATAGTAATTTTTTAAAGAGTTTTTAATTCGTTTGCTGCAGGGGCTAAGGAAACGGTTTGCATTATTGGTGATAAAGAGCCTAGTTCTTAAACTAGATTTTCATTAACAAAACTAAAATTCATCATTCTTTATTGCAAATATGACAGTTCTGCTTTTCATTAGTAATTCCACTGGTAGTACACCACAAATAGTGATTAATGCACTGTGTGAGATAGTTTTATATCCTCTGCATACGTTAGTTAGAAATTTTTTTCTAACGAAATTATTTAGTTGTGAAAATTTTTATTGTTAACCGTTGGATATACACGGAACAGCAGTAACGTACAGCGTTTTCAACTAGCGATTTGTATATTATCATTCTGTAATTAAAATCGAATCCCCAAGTATTCTGGCATGCTTTTAACAATTGGTGATATTTCCTATTCATTTTTGATATCATATTGTCTAAGTGATAATTAAAAGTGAGTTTCTTGTCAATTATAACTCCTAAGTATTTAAAATATTCAACGACTTTAAGTTGAGAACCTTGCTATACGACTACTTTTATAGTGTTTCTTTTAAGTTTTAATGCCTTAGTGAAAAGTGAAGCGAAACATTTATCGACGGATACCTGTAGATTAACGTCACTTAACCATCATTCTAATATATGTACCGTTTCGTTTGCAACATGTTCCATTTCAACTGTAGAATCTCCTTTTATGATGAATAATAAATAGTCAGCGTAAGCACACAAAAACCGACTTTATTATTATATTGTAGTTTTAGGGCCCCATTAAATAAAATGTTCCAGAGTAGCGTACCTAACACACTGCCTTGCGGGCAGCCCATATTCGTTGTTTTTTGTACACTTTTATCACCTATTTTTAATGTAATTCGTTAAGATAGTGGTACAGAGTATATGCAGTAGAATTTTGTTTTCGCCTAGTAATATTTTTAAGTTGTGGAATAAAGCAGGATACCAGCAATTATCAAAGGCGCATTTTATATCTATTCCGAAAGTTAGGATATGCTTACCTTGTTTGAGTCCTTCCCTAACTTTGAAAATTATATAGCTTACTGCATGCTCTGACGTTCCTGAAACCAAATTGTCTGTTATCGAGAAACTTCTTCTTATTTCGGTAATATGTTATCTGTATTTTTAGTAACTTTTCGTTAATTTTGCCGAATACATTTAAATGGTCGATAGGAGTTAACGCTATTTGGGTCTTTATCAAAGTTTTTTTAATAAGATCACCTTCACCTCTTTACATATTTTTGGGACGTATGCCATCGTGTAAATTTTTTCATACATAGTACATATTTATGAATTAATTTCATCAGATTGTAACTTTATCGGTTCCTGCTGCTGTGTTGTTTATTAATTTTTGTATAATAATATTTAATTTGCTTAAGTCTAACAGGAGTTGTGTATTTTTGTTTAATATCGAATTCTGTGGCTCGATTTTAAAACTAGAAACGCAGTACTTCTTGTTCTAAGTTGTCCATGATCGCATTATCATTGAGAAATAGTGACGATAGGCAATGGTTAAGGTTATCGATTATGTTATTTACAGGTGCACCATCTTCTTTTTGAAATAATAGAATGCTATTTGTACGTTTGAGTTTATCAAAGGTGATTTTATAAATTAAACTCAAAGGTTTAACATTCTCTGAACAGAAATGTTTCCATGAGTTTAATTTGGATTGTTTTATTTTATACTTTAAAATCTTTTTATACTCACTAAAAATGTACTTACGTTCTTGTCTTAGGATGGAGTTTTTTGTTCGCTGATAGAGGTAACGGTGATTTTTAGTTAGAATACTATAATATTTTACTTCATCATTCCACCATTGAAACCTCGTTGATTTTTCTAAAAGAGCAGTTCCTATCCACTAATTCTCCTAAGTAATGAGTCAAGGTTTCTATCCACTGATCACAGGATTCATGATAACTAATGAGTGTACAGTCATTGATTATTTTGTCTGCATTCTTTGTCAATGGTATAAGAATGTTGTAATTTCTGTTTTTGATTAGATAGTGTTAATTTGTAATTAAACGTTATATATTTACGATGAGAACATGAATTACATACCAACAGGTCGGATACATGATTAGAGTTACTTTTAGAAGTTATCACAAGTCAATGACACCCTCGCCGTTTGCATTTTTAAATGTAAGTATGTTTTGTTAATTTAGAACGAATATTTCGTTCCGAACTAAAACATCAAGAAGGAACTTAGATTTTTCCTCTGAATTTTTCCTATCCCAAATTTCAGAACGGACATTCAGATGCCTAGTTAATAGGATACGTTTATATGGCAAACGGGTTAGTAGATTACTAAGTACTATATTGATAATAAGTAAATCGAATACTAGTATAGCTATTATGGTCTACAGTTATTATTTGATGTACGATATCGGCTGAAATACAAATAACGGGGGACTATTATTAATTACATTAAATCAAGTAAAACCGGTTAATCTATTTTTAACAAGATAAGGTTCAGTATTTAACATTACATTAAACTAATATTTTATTGCATAATTATGTAACACGTTTTGTGCGGTCAGAGAATGGTCCGCATTATTAAGTATACATTTAAGACTACTATTCATTATTATAATTTATATGTTTTTTTTTATATATTTTCCCTAATTTTCAACACATACGGGCACTTATCACTACGTGGGTAGTGATGTGTATTATTTATATCGCTATTGCTTTCATTATCTTTAATTTTAGTACTAACCTTATGTTCTATACATTTTGTACACAACACGGCTTTAATACTGGTTTCCAAGCGTTTAGCAGATTCCTCTGAAATTTAACAATCAGCGCTTTATGCCCTATCTTTCAACATTTCAAACACTACTTAATCGATATTGTTTCATACATGTTGCATCGTGTCCAATCAATGTTGATCGTCCTTGCTTCCATTAACTTGCGACAAGGTTCTTGTTTGACTTCGCAAACTGCACGTCGGTGGGGACCAAAAATGATTTTAGTATGTAAACATTTTTCTTTTGTTGCGATAATAAGAAATTCTTCTATTTCTCCTCTGGAATGCCGGTAATGACTACTTCTGGATTTCGTTGATTCCTTCACCTTATGTCCAAGTTTTCACATTTAGTCGAAATTTCTTCCTTTATTTTAGTGACATCATCTTTTGTTTGGCATCCGATTAGGACACCTCCCGAGCCTAACTTTTTAAAAGTCTTCACTTTAACTCTTACCTTTTTTGGATTCACTTTAGTTCGTAATGTTGTTTCGCCGTTTGTTTTATAGGTGCTGTTAGTAGATTTTACAAGTTAGTATTGGTAAAGGTTGAGTTTTCGTTACTATGCTCGTCACTGGTCGGCAAACAATATCAGCCGTAGTTGGTGTGATATTTGTGTTGTACTCGATAGTATGTTCTCCTTTCTTATTCAGTTCGAACTTAAGATATTTATTTTCCTGTTTTAATTTCACTATTTGTTCTGGCGGCAGTCCATTCTCCTTGTTTGAACATTTTAACTACATAAGTTCTTTTATTGAGATCATTTCTTCAAAAGATAGTTAATGGATGATTACAAGGATTCTTATTTGTGTATATATCTTCTTATGTTTATCACTTCCTTTGAATTTAAACTTGTTGGTGAACAAGTTTTTGCTTTTATAAACTGACTCGTGATCGGGAAGGCAACTGGGGTGAGCACGCGATTTGCATAGCTTCTTCTTGTCGACTAAAAAACTGCTTGTTGCACAGCTCACATTTATCAGCAGACGGTGCCGTACTTCACTATGGGCGCCCTACTGTGAAAACCACCGAAGGTAGCTGTCTCAGGTACTAATGTAGGATAGTTTAAAAATTTGAACGCACCCAAAATTATTAAAAATACGTGACATGAGATGACAGTACACCTACCAATGGAGAAGTACCGAAATAGAAATGCGTTTTCAATTAAATGTAAAGATTTACGTCTGTTTAGATGATATACTTCTGTAGAATTATCGGGTAAAGTTATCGCGATTTAATTCGGATGATGAAATAATCTTGCTGCGTGTAAATTGACTTTAATTACACTCGTTACGTTTAGATCTTTTTGTAATATTCTCATACATCGACCAGTATTGTCAACGTCCTCTTCTGGAAACTTTGTATTAAATTGAGATTTGTTTTCGAACTACAATCCCATAGTTGTCATTCATACCTCCATATGGGAGCTAATACCTCTCTATAGAGCAACCGCTTATTGAATAATGAAAGCTTCGATTTTCTGCCTATAAGCCAGTACGTCAGTTTGATTTTTATAATAAACTCGTTTCTTTTGGCTTGAATATACCGATGTCACGATAGTCTTTTATCCGAGTGAAAACCTAACTTATCTTGCTTACGAGGAATATAGCGACGTCAGAAAAATTACAATGCGGTTTGAACGACTTATCTGAACATGACAATGAAAGGTTATAATTTACTCACCTAAGTCAGTACATGTTACATTTACAAGTAGGCGGAACACATGTCCACTTGTTGATCTTAATGATCCGATTCTACAGAAAAATAAAGTCCGCTACCTGGGTATTATGTTGCTTAATCGCCGCTTAACCTAGAAGGAACATACACTAGGATCAAAGTTAAAGACATACAATTCAAATTGCGGAACATGGCTCGTGGTATAAACTTCCGAATTAGCTCTAAAATCAAAATTATTGCTATACAAGACAGTTATTAAGCCGATGTGGACATATGGCATATCGCTCTGGAGGATAGCATTAATTTCAAATAGCAAAACGATGCAGCAATCACAATCAAATATGTTCTTCTTCTTCTCCTCAACCCGAGGGTTGGTGGGTAACACGACAGCGTGAAAGATCTTTTCGTGCTTTAGCTAGCTCTTTAATTTCCGCATACGGCCTTCTTCCTTTGACTTCATCCATGAACCTACTTCGAGGTCTTCCTCTTTGGATGTTACCTATTGTTTTTCCTTCTAATACGTTGGTAATCCATGTTGAATGACGTATAATATGTCCAATTGCGGAATTTCTTCTTCTTTTTATTGTCTTTAATATTTCTCTTCTTTCATTAATTCTGGACAGTACTTCGCGGTTCGGTATTTTATCTGTCCATTTTATTTTCAGCATGCGTCGCCAACACCACATTTCAAACGCCTCTAGCTTGCATTTCTCTTTCTTAAACGGCGTCCATTACTGAGGATAAGTTGCATCGGGACCTAAAAGTACCAAATGTACGCGAAGTAGTTCAGTGTAGCAATAAGGTAAAATTACGAATACAATAAATTTTTGTAAATATTAAAAAAAAAAAAGTGTTCACATTATTCTCCAAACTCATTAACCACACACATAAAACAACACACACACGCATATATGTATATATAATATATATAAAAAAACACTGAATAAATCAATGTGAAAAGATTGAGAATCTTCAAAAACTGAAGACAAAAATATTCTGAAAAGTTTTTCGAAGGCGGATAAAAAATCGATCTATTATTCATAGAAATGGTTGCACAAAAAACACTATCAAAAAGAAAGTTACGTTTTTCGTATACCCCGCATTTTTGAGACAACACAACCAACTACATATATAGGTGTATGTGTTTGTGTGTGTATTTATAAAGTATACTCTGAAATTTGACTATTATGGGGGTTATTTACAATCGACCTTAAAAATATGCGTACCTAAACAGAGTCTGTAATGTAAAATTCATAAATTTTATCTGTTGGGACAAAATATTGCAAATACGAATTTATCACTTTATTATATATATATATGTATATATATATCAGGAATCGATAATATTCAAGCAGAACAGATCATTAATGATGGACAGGAGCTTCACAATAAGTTATATGACCTGGTGTGTAAAATTTATAGCGAAGAAGTTTGGGCGAAAGATATCATCACATCCTTGCTAGTGCCAATTCCTAAAATGGTTGTGAAAAATACAGGATAATCGGCCTAGTGACACACGCATCGAAAATCTTATTGCAAATTATAAAGAACAGAGTGGAAAAATACATAGAACCATTTATCGACGAAGCACAGTAAGAGTATGGTTTTAGAAGAGGAGTATCAACAAGAAACCCTTGAAGAAAAAATAACAGATTTAAACGGTAGAATATATATATATATATATATATGCTACGTCGATTTTGTGAAAGTATTTGATAGAATAGAATGGAATCAATTATTTGAAATATTAAAAATTGTGAACATTCCGGTTAAAATGATAGCACTAATGGAGAAGCTATACGTGAACCAAAATGCGATGGTAAAATGGAGGAATAAATTGTATGAAGCGACAGAAGTTACCAAAAGTGTGTGCTCCAAGGATCCAGTGGAAATTAACATATCAATCGATGATCAAAAATTAGAACAAGTGAAATACTTTAAATATCTAGGACAAATAATTACAGAGAACGTATATTATCCAACAGAGAATTGCAGGAAAACAAGGCTAAAATGGATCGGTCAAGACAAACGATCATAGACACAATCAAAAAGGAATCAAATATTAAGAACTATGCAGAATTAAAAAGACGCACAGCGGATAGGAAAAGGTGGAGGACTTGAATGATAGGGGCGAAACCGTCAAATAACTGAAACACCCATGATGATGATGATGATGATGATGATATATATATATATATATATATAATATGTATTTATTTAAAATTTACGTACTGTGCGCATCACTATGGGCTAGGACACGGATAACTATATAATTATACATAAACAAATAATAAATAGGTTAATTGTGGTGTTTATATTACGTAGTAGAGTTTTGAACGGTGTAGAAAATTGAGTACATTAAAAAAGATTGCAAGTTTATCAGAGAGGATATCAGATAGAAGAAAGACAGATTATGTGATAATTTATGAGAATTAAACTGAGGACACTCTGTGAGGACATGGGAAACCGAAAGATTTGAAAATACGTATGCTGCATTATGGATCCGGTGTCTTCTAGCTATTCATGAGTCCTGTATGCTCCAGCCGTAGTCTAGTGATGATTACATAATCTCTTCCTCGGTAAGGGTAACTTTCATGGTCGGACATGCTGTTTAATTCGGCGATGTTGTTCGTACATGGGATGAGTAGCCATCGTGTTTTCTATAATGAGTCTAAAGTCAATTTAAGTAACGAACAAAGTCCGAAGCTCGAACTGGGATGTCTAAAATAAGAAAAATCGCTGCGAGTTCCTTAGCTGCTCTATCAGCCTAGTTATTTGGAAGAATCCTCGAGTACTTGGGATCTACACAAATGTTATCGCACTGGAAGAAGCGGAGACCTCAAGTTGGACTATTTTCTGCATGAAAACGTCGGATACGGAATTTAGAACTGCAAGAGAGTTAGAACGGATTACCGCTGGTATGTTCTTTTTTTAGTTTAGGAAGAACTGAAATTCTAAGAATATTTCGTATAGTTCAGCCGACAGGTGTAAAAGGTTTGAAGAAAAGAGTGTCGTATTAATGCGAGATTTCCTTCTATTACCAGACATCCCACAAAGGTATCGAAGACAGATGCGTTTGTAAAGAGAACTAACGCAATACGGGCATACGATGATATTTCTTGTTTAACTTTCTCAAAGATGAAATTTATGCTTCGTCGACAGTTTAATAATCCAAGACTTAGTTCGAATGGATTGAAATCATTGCGGTTATGTAAGTAACGATATAAGGTTGTTCGACAGAATCCGTTGAAAATATGATGAGACAGTAGTAGTTGAAATTACATGTGGAGGTTTAAACTTTGAAGCAATACATTAAGTATAGAAATTCGACAAGCAAAATATTTGATGAATATCTGCCAATACGGGCGTCTTTGCGCATACACTATCGATGGGGTAGCGCGGAATACTCCTGTAAAAAACAGAAGAACTGTATAGTCGATAGTGTTTAAAGACAGGAGAGGGGCTAGGTGCCTGTTGAGAATATCACTGAAGCATAGTCACATTTAGATCTAATCATTGTGCGATAAATTCGGAACAATAAGATAGTATCTGCTCCGTAGGCGGTATGTGCGAGCTTTCGTATTAAGTTCATTTTCCGGAAGCAAGATTATTTCAATTGATTTATATATGGAATTTCCAAGATAGAATTTGATCAAAGAAAATTCCGAGATAAGTTGATTGCCATCTAGGTTAATAGATATCTGTTTGAAATTGTTCATAGTTCAATTGCCGCAGCGTCACAGCGTCTGTTTCGTTGTGTTCTGATTTCCTATCTGAGTATGGTTCGACGGAACAACCAATCAGATTTCTTCTTACTGGCCAAGCGTTCGATCATACTACTGGTCAGGCGTTCTAGCGTTGGGATAAATAGGCCTTCCTTGAGGATGCCGGAACCAGTCTGTTCGAAGTCTTCTTGAAGTTAAGACGTGTTTCTGAATTGTTGTTCGTTTTTGTTAATTGTCATGTTCATTTATGTATATATATATATATATATATATATATATATATATATATATATATATATATATATATGTATTTGTGTTATATGTATATATAAAAGTTTTCGGCTTTCGTTTTACCTCAATTCTATACATTTAATTATCGTGTTAATTTATTCGAAATAAACTGTTCTTACACGGTTGTGTTCAAATCAAAACAATTCTGTATATCAATATATTATTTGCGTTTTTGAAGATTTTTCTTACAATATCCTATCATTATATTTCTGAATTCGACAAAAATGAATTACAGTTTTCTTATACAATGGAATGACAGCATCATTCGGAAAGTACTTTCCTGTAATACTTGTTCTCAAATTTGTATGTTGTTGCAATCGATGATAGTGACAAAATCGTAGGCAAAGAATGAGCATTGTACTGGTGATGGAAGAACAATGAGAAGATCACTGGTAGCAATATTAAATAGAGCGAGACTCAATGTCTGCCGAACTCCATTTTTTAATGAGCGACGAAAATTTCCATTCTGATAGAGAATTAATAATAAATAATTACTTCTTAAGTTCCATTTTCGTAGTTAAGCCATCATCGACAATACGTTATCTACGGTGTTATCGTTTGTTTCGTGCGTTCGTTATTATCGGTCTAAAGTACTCTTATAAATATTTTGTTATTATTATTATTATTATTTGTGAGTATTATTCGGGATATTTACATTTACATTACATGGTAGCACGTCGTTATCTTATCTTAGCGTGCCTACACAACCGAGATTATCTCTCTGATAGCGGAGCAACCGGTGAGATAATTTCATGTATTACGTTATTATTTTATTCGTACTGTTGTTGGTACTAATATCTATATTTATTTACTACAACGCTTTGGCTGTTAACACTAATTACTAACAAACGTCATGATACGTACGCCTCCGGCGTCACGTTCGCCAACGCCGACTGAGAGTAGTGTACATCGATCATCAGACAACTCTGCTCAAGATAAAGTTAAACCACTTACTATATCAAAATCAAATAATATGTTTTCTATCAAAAGACAGTTGTCCACTGACACAACTGAGATTACTGATATAAAACGCCGTACAAGTCCTGCAAATGACACTGAAGATGAAAATTGGTCTAGTATGTCTAATACTGAACTTATTACTCAACTACACCTACTAAAGCAACATAACAAGTTACTTCAAGAAGAAATTCATAAACTGAACATACTCATTCAAGAAAAAGAACCTAAATCAATCACATTAGTCCAAGATGGCAAAATTGTTACCGACTTTCCACCATTACCAACTGCTACAAAACCAAACAAAGCGATACCTGCTGATCTTAAAAATAAAAATAAAAAAGTTACCGCTGAATGCTCCTTTGGTCAGAAATAATCCTTCAAAACCACAAGTGGAAATAAATGATCCCGCACCCAATAAGAACTTTCCAAAGCCTCCGCCAGTAATTATTTATGAGCAAAAGGACTACCAACAGCTTTATAGCATGTTAATAGATATAACCAGTGACTTTGAAATAAACAGAATGAATAACGGTACATTCAAACTAAATGCTACTAATGAGCAAGCTTATAAAGATATCACCAAACGTCTCAATGAACATAACATAAGCTGGTCCTCCTATGAAAATAAGCAAAAAAGGCCAATCAAAGTGATGGTTAAAAATTTACCTGAAACATGCGAACCACAAAAGATTGCTGAAGAATTAGGCTCTAAAAAATTTCAAGTATTAGAAGTAATTAATATCCTACAATGGAAAACTAAGAAACCTCTACCAATGTTTAGAATCACTTTTGATAATAATGAAGATATCAAAAAGATATTTGAAATTCGAACTATCCAAGGCGTAAGGGTGAACGTAGAATCACTGAAGAAATCTAACCTAATCCCGCAATGCAAAAATTGCCAGATTTGGGGACATACAAGATCATTTTGTCATAGAACACCGCAATGTGTCAAATGTGCAGGACAACATCTAACAAATATGTGCAACAAGAGTATTGATGATCACCCAAAATGCTTTAATTGTGGAAAAGCTCACCCAGCTAACTACAGAGGCTGTGAGATAATAAAGGAAATGCAAAAAAAACGTAACAAAACTAAAAACAGTACTAGTAACCAGAAGTCTCATAGAAATCCTAATACTACAAATGATCTTCAAAATATAAACAGAACTCCTGAAATATCGCATGGTATGGAAACAGAACAAAAAATAAATAGAAATGAGAACAATATTGATAACTGCGATCAACAGACAGAGAACAAACAACAACAGTCTCAAATTAGTTATGCAGCCAAAGCAAAACAAAAATCAATTTTGGAAACTGCTGACTTCAACAGTATTGACCAGAAACTAAAAATCATATTAAATAAACTAGAAAAACAAGAACGTGAAAACCAAACTATAATATTGAGATTAGACCGCCTTGAAAAATCTAAAATCAAAGATGACCGTTCTCATGATGGATGAGCTTAGACTTCTAAACTGGAATGCGAATGGACTCAAAAACCGGATAGACGAATTACGGGCAACACTAGATATAGAAAAAATTGATATATGTTTAATCTCAGAAACCCACTTTACAAAAGAAAGCTATATCAAACTAAGAGGATACCACTGCTATCATGCAATACACCCACGAAATACCGCACGAGGTGGCAGTGCAGTCATAATAAAAGAAAGTATAGTGCAATATCATGATTTTAACCTAGAAAGAGATGACTATCAAGTAACCGCGGTCAATGTAAAAACCAACAAAGGATGGCTAACAATATCGTCGATATACTCGCCACCCAGAAGTAAACTAAAATCCGATGACTACACAAATCTATTCTCCAAACTTTCGGGTAAATTTATACTTGAAGGCGACTTTAATGCTAAGAATATTGCTTATGGCTCAAATACTACAACCAAAAAAGGGAAGGAACTAATGCAAGCAGTGCTGCACAATAACTGCCAAGTATTCTCCAGTGGTAAACCAACATACTGGCCAACTGATCCAAATAAAAGGCCAGATCTGATTGATTTCTTCGTAACCAAAAACATTTCATCCAATTACATACAAGTAGATGAAGATACTTCACTAATGTCAGATCATTCCGCAATGATCATGACACTAAGTAAATATATCATCAAAAAGAAAGCGGGTCCAACGCTTACCAACAAACGAACAGATTGGAGCTTATTTAAAGGAAAACTGGAAATATATGTAGAATTATCAGCAAGGATCAAGAATACGGATGAACTAGAGAATGAAGCTGAAACTTTTGTGCAACAAATTCAGCGAGCAGCTTGGGAATCTACACCAATGGTTACTCAAATAATAAAAGGCAACAATTATCCAAAAGAAATCAGATATCTAATCGCTGAAAAACGTAAGTTGAGGAAAAATTGGCAGAAAATGAGAAACCCAATAGACAAAATTAATTTAAACAAAATTACCGGGAAAATACGGAATGAAATTAGAAAATTGAAGCAGACCATGTTAAATTCGTTTCTAGAAAACCTGACAGCTGATGAGTCTACTGATTATTCATTATGGAAAACATCCAAAAGACTGAAAAATTCTACCATGCAAATGCCGCCAATCAAAATGAATGGTAAATGGGCCAAAATCAATCATGAAAAAGCTGATATGTTTTGGGGAATTTCTAGAACAAACTTTCAAACCATTTAAAGATAAACGATGTGGAATTGGCCAAGACACCAAGTGTGAAAATCAAGTCATCAGGCCTATCACACCAAAAGAAATACAAATGGAGATTAAAAATAATGTAAGCCCCAATAAGACACCTGGCTTTGACTTAATCAAAGGAGAGTTACTAAAACAACTACCCAAAAAAGCGATAATAAAGCTGACGCACTTATTTAATTCCGTGATCAGACTGAAATACATCCCTAGAATTTGGAAATGTGCAAAACCAGGAAAAGACATAAATGACGTAAAATCATATCGACCAATATCATTATTACCAACCATTGCAAAACTGTTTGAAAAGCTGTTACTAAAAAGGATAAGCCCAATTATCGAGAGGGCCAAACTCGTACCGAAATTTGGATTTCGCAACAAACACTCTGCCGTAGATCAAGTCCATAGAATTACCCACATAATTGAAAAAGCACTTGAAGAGAAAAAAGTTTGCTCGGCTGTTTTTTTAGACGTGGCGCAAGCCTTTGATAAAGTCTGGTACGATGGGCTGTTCAACAAACTGGACAAATTACTACCACTAAAGTACAGAGAAATACTAAAATCCTATCTTTCGGATCGATTTTTCAGAGTTAAATGTGAAGACAGCTATTCGAGCATTAGAGAAATCAAAGCTGGTGTACCACAAGGGAGTGTACTTGGCCCAGTTCTGTACCTAATTTACACGAGTGACATCTCATGCTCCGCTGATGCTATAACGGCAACCTTCGCTGATGACACATCGGTTATGTGCGTAGGCAACAATGTTGATGAAACAACTAAAACACTGCAAAAATCCATTGACAATATATTTGAATGGTCTAAACGGTGGCGATAAAATTAAATGAAACAAAATCAACGCACATAAATTTCACCAATAAAAAAGAGCAATATATTTCGGTAGTAATCGATGGTAAATTAATACAACACAGTAATACTGCGAAATACCTAGGCATGACACTAGATGCCAAACTAAGATGGAAAGAGCATGTCAAAAAAAAAAAAGGAAAGAACTTGAATTAAAATACAGCAAAATGTATTGGCTAATTGGTAGAACATCTAAACTCAGTATTCAAAATAAACTGTTGTTGTACAATCAGATGTTGAAACCGGTGTGGACCTATGGCTTACAATTATGGGGTTGCACTAAACCAACAAATATAAATATTATACAAAAATTTCAGAATAAAGTACTGCGATGTATTGTCAATGCACCCTGGTACATCCGAAATACGGATCTTCATAGAGATCTTAGTATAACGCCTGTCAATGAGGAAATCAAGAAAATAGCGGTAAATCATGAATAAAGGTTATCCAGACATCCTAATCCTGAGGTTATCCAGCTCTTGGAAACGGAGAACCTGCTTCGCAGACTCAAACGGAAGAAACCGTTCGAACTCTGCCACTGATGTTACTCGTATTGGAGATACACAGAGGTGCAGCAGTACCGACCAAAATGATGATCTAATCCAATGGGAAAAGATTATTTTACTCATTTTATTTTTTCTTCCTATCCTATTAGGTTAAATAAATTAAGTAGTTAATTAGTATTTACTCTTTATACTAGGTACTATGTAAAAAAAAAAAAAAAAAAAAAATTATTGACCCATGAATCTTATCGAGCACCTGAGTGAGGTCAAAAAAGGCAGCTAACAAATATTTTTTTCCACCGACGATTCTATTATAGCGATTTCAAGAGTATACAACGAATGTAATGCGGAGAGACCGTTTCGAAAACTAAACTTGGGTTTTTGAGGATTTTTGAATCCAATACCATGTTCAGACGACAGAGGAGACTATTCGTCCGAAAATTTTGCACAACACCGATGCCAATATATATGTGTATGTAATGAGTGGGTGTGTTTATATGTATGATATGCAAGTTGCTTTATACGCTGATGATAGAGCAATATTTTGCAGCTCTTACAAACCAACTGCTATTAAAAATCAATTAGAAAACGGTGTACGTCGCGTTGTAAAGTATTATCGCAAATGGCAAATCGAAATAAACGCATTAAAAACTGAGGCCATCTTTTTCACTCGTCGTCGACCAATTTTGCCATCTGAACTTCTAGTAGATGATAAAGTTATACATTGGTCGGATAGTATACACGTTATTTGGGAGTTTTATTAGATAAACGATTAACCTTCTCGGCGCATGTAAATTACGCAGCTCTAAAAACAAATAAAGCAGTAAGTACAGTGTATGCGTTATTTAATCGTAAATCGTACCTTAACGTTAATAATAAGCTCATCATTTATAAAGCGCTTATTCGTCCTGTGATGACTTATGCCTGTCCCGCTTGGTCTTCTATCTCGAAGACGAGCTTTAATAAATTGCAATTAGTACAAAATAGGTGTTTAAGATGCATATTAAGTGCCCCAAGGTATGCCAGAATAGTGGACATGCATGAGATATTAAATATACCCTTTATTCGGGATTATATTCTTACTATAAGTTCTGCGATAATTGTGTATTGCATGAAAATCAGTACATCTCAATGATCGGAAATTACGATTCCAGGCAGCTACAGTTTATGTATACAAAGTATGAGCATAGACGCCTTAAACATAATTTACTGTAAATGATTAATATTTAATGTATCTGTGTATATGTGTATATACATGTGTGTGTATAATGTATGTGTATATATATATAGGTAAGTATATGTGTTTTACATTATATATATTTATAATTGTTATTATATCGAATAATATTCATTTTTGTATGCTTAATGTGATACAAAGCGTTTTATGGAATGGGTTTTTTTTTTCAAATTTTTTCCCGCGTTTTATATATTTATATCTGTAATCTAGTAAATATACTATAAGATTTATTACATAAAGAATTTTGTTTATTAGCGGTAAGGATATTATAATTCCGGTACGCGTTTATTTTGTACTTTTGTACTTTTAATGAATTTATGTCAATAAATAAATTTCTTTCTTTCTATTTATCACATAGATTTTCTTTGAAACTTTCACGGTTGATATCTATTTCACGATTTTTTTCGGTGTAAAGAATTTTTTTTTTTTAATTTTATTTGTTATTTTTTTACTTCATTTTTATTATTTCGTTTATTTTTATTATGTCAATTTGAAAATAATAGCCGAAAAGCTTGGTATCTCATTTAAAACGAATTTAGCGATTTTAATTAGTTTTTTTTTTTTTTTATTGTTAAATTTTGGTCACCCTGAAATCACTACACTCTACGTTATTTCAAATTATATATAATATATTTATGTGTAGATGCGTTAATGTTATTTGTGCGTGAGTGCTTTTACAGTAGTTACACGTATACGTCCGCGTGTAAATTATGCGAATAATAATAATCAAACATTATCCGATAAGAAAGTACAAGTTTTCCCCTTTTCGCCGATAATGTTCGAAACAAAGAAATGACCTGGTAAAAATAAAAAAATGTTCGTGAATGGGGGTGTGGTTTTCAGAATTAAGATTTTACAAAAACACGTCACGCAACCCAAAACTAACGGACACAACTATCTTACGCGATGTCGTTCGGGGTTTTTTCCCCCGTAATTCGACGAATTTCCTCCACGCTTGATTTCTTCGGTTTTTGTAATTTTATGCAAATTTCCCCGTGTTGCCAACGCATTTCGATGTGACTATCTACTATTAACTTTCCCTTATCTTTAAATTAATTAATCAGAAAATACCCTTTCTCTCGCCTTTTACACGAAATTACGATTTAGCCCCCGAACTTAAGTTTCCCGATTGAGCCTGTACAGGTGTAACAGACGAGGGAGGCCATAATGAAGTGTATTGTCGTTATATTTACAAAATTCCGTTTAGTAACAGTAATGATAGTAAGTAATAATAATATTCAAATATTTTATTAATATTCATTTAAATAACAAATAAACTTTCGATCAAGGAGAAGAACATAAATTTTAAGAAATAGCAATGCTTCGTGCATTATTTTTTTGCACGGAAGAAACGTTAAGAATAAGCCTTCAACACCGGTTCTGTATTTAAGTTATTAAAAATTAATATTGGAAATACGACACCGAGAATAATTGGTCGAATAAGAGTTTTATAAACGATTAATATATTTTCCGCAGATTCAGAAATGATTACCCGCAAAAAATAAAAACAGCAAAAAAAGTGGGTGTATTAATTGCTTTATCCGCCTTAACATTATTAATACCATCAAGCAAATGTCAATCGCTTACATAAAGAATGCATTCAATAACCTCGAATAAAGTGCTTGGCAATGAATAGATAAACACGAACCTACAAAGAAAAAGGAACGATTAGACACTACGTACGGTCTGTTATGCCGGCGAAACGTTGCCTATGAGTGCGGAAAATGGTCCGCTTTCGAGATGCGTTAATCGTGGAAAGATTACATAACCAATGAGCATAAGAGAAAATCAGAAAAACACTATGAGACGATATTAAAAACAAGAAGAAAACAAACATATATATATCGTGCTTGCGATACAAGAAATAACCCACCGGGAAAAAATATTGGTCACTTAAATATATTTTTAAGGCACCTTACAATAATAGACTGAAAGGAGAAATTTTAAATCTATGCGTTTTACCTACCCTAACTTATGGATGTTAAACATGGTCAACTTCGTATCAGAAACAAAATGTTGACTTGCCAAAATGCAATAGAAAGGTCAATGGCGGGAGTTAGACTAATGGATAAAATTAACATGAAAATATAATTAAAGACAAATTAAAAGTTAATTATAACTTCAACTGGGTAATAAACAAATGGGATTGGACAGGTCATGTTGCGAGAATACTGAAAAACATAAAGCCGTATTAAAGGGTAGTCGCTGTCATGTTGTTTTAAGTATCTATTCTTCATTTTATATTTGTAAATTTGTGATCTTAAATTTATATTTTTGTGTTTTTATTTTTTAAATCTTTTTATTTTTATTTAAATATCACTTGATAATGGCGTAATTGCCGAAAAGCTTTGTGATTTTCGAGGAAATAAACGTTTAGTGATTTTAACTAATTTCTGTAATTAAATTGATAAAAAAAAACTAACTAATTTTTCTAATTGAATTTTGATAAAAAAACACTACATTCCGCAATCTAAAAATGATAATTTAATGCACATATTTCACGCGCCAGAGGTAGTTTTACTTTTAAATTTATTTTTACAATAAACGTCATTTATAAAATAGATTACGAAAAATAATTCTTCATCAAAACTGATATAAATCTCCACACCTGGTTCAGGTTCTGGCTAATGACATCAAATTATAAATTGTCATATAAATATTTCAGGTAATTTATATATAATATTTACTGTATACGTTTAATAATGATGTAACTGTAGAAAAACTTTGCAATAAAAAACTTTTATAGTGATTAAACTATGTTATGATTTTGTTTTGTTTATAATTCATGAAATCGCAACATTTATTGTTTAATTGTTTATGCATAGAATTTAATATTTTTATTGTGTTATTTACCACATTAATTTTCAAAATTACTTTATTAATACTGCGATTGTTGCGAATTCTGATCTAAATTAATGTGTGTTTTTTTTAATATTCACTTGATAACGGCCTAACAGACGAAAAGCTTTGTGACTTTTCATAAAAAAAAATTTATTGATTTTATCTTCTTGTCTGTTGTTTATTTTTTTTAAATAATTACATTCCACACTTTTTAAATACACAAGAACATCTTTTATGAAAAATTATCAATAACGGTATATCGATTAAATGAAAAACGAACGCCGTGTTATTTCGTACATTGAAATTTATATATATATATATATATATATATATATATATATAAATATTTTTACAAAATTACAACTGGCCAGGTAGCCATGCAACAATTGACTGAAACGCGAAATAACTTGTTGGGGTTTAGCATCCAGCGATGGATAAAATTTGCCAGATCAAACGGTCGAGCACGTTTTAACCTACGAACATCTAGACTAGTGCCAAGTAGATTGATCGCCAATACGTTTGTATACGCCTCCAAACGACTTGCATATTGCTTAACAGCACGTTTGATCTCGTCTTTCATGTATAAGATATTTAAGTCTCGATGTAACTTATGGTTCGATATGTACCAAGGTGGGCAGAGACTATGAGACTTGTGGCCTTGTTCTGAAACCGTTGTATCCTATTTACGTGTGTATCTTTTACGCAACCCCCGTAACATCAAACCGTATGTTCAAAAAACAGGCTTTATAATTATTTTATAAACTAGAAGTTCGTTTTCTACTGACAAACTATGAAGCCCCTTCATGAAATTTTATATCTAACTGTTTTCTTTTTTTTTGACTAATACGCTTCTGCCGTGTCAATTTTCGATCTAAATGAATGCCTTAGTATTTAACATATTTTTCTTGGCTAATAATCAGCCCATTTATTTTTAACGATTGATACGTAAAATTTCGCAACGTAAAATCAACCTGCGTGCATTTACTTTCATTTATACCCTGATACGGCAATGTCTCAGCCAGTTTTTAACTTTCAACAGAGTTTTTTTTTAGTTAATGAGAAGTTTCGCTATTGTATTTACCAATAGCTAGTAACGCTATATCGTCAGCAAACGTAACTATTATCACGTTATTATCAACTAGAAAATCGGCAGAGTAGATTAAGTAAAGCGCAGGACCTAAGTTCCCTAAAGCACGCCAGCAGATACAGGACAGATATCACAACGCCCACCATTATTCAATAATAAATTAGTCCATCTCTAAACATCGCAGCGGACTTACTATCTGAAAGTCTCTCACACAGCAGGGTTCGTTAGGTCGCCTACATAAAGTATGGAAGGCGCTAATTTACTAAAGTTTTCGGCTTATTGAATACGTGAAAGATTTAAAAATATTAAGTAGTTTCTATCCATTAATTATTAGAGTAAGTTATTCTAATTTATAATTGTTATTTTTACTCGGTACCGCTCCGCCTAATTAGCGGTTCCGGAGAATTCGCCCCTGGTAGCGATATAAGAGTATTTTTTATTTAATTTTTAAATTCAAATTCAAATTTACTTCAAGTTTCTATTCAAATAATAATAATATTAATAACAATAATAAAATCCAAATTCAAATTTATTTCAAATTTCTGTTTGATTCCAAGTAATTGAGATAAATAAAATAAAACTTCCATGTGATAGACAAATGGCAAAGTACAATGCTGCTTAGATCTGGTTGGTATAAATTTAGATACAAGATTTAAATATTGACAACTCTGGATAAACACCAAAACCCATAATTACTATAATTACGATTATTATCGCCATTAAAATCCGTATCATTATTAATATAAATGTATATTATTATTATTATTATATATTTGTGTAACTCGGTTTAAGTTCTCCGTTGCCGTCAGCTTTCCGCTTGTATAATTCTCTTTTGAACATATTTCCCCGTATGGATATATATACTTTGATAACAGATATTTCTTTAATAAGTTGCTTCCCGAACATATTTTGCGATGAGGAGTTTCGCTGTTGTCTATTCCTATATTGTATTTATGAATTTGTTGAGGATTATTCGTCCGTTTATTTCGAGTAAGATTGTGTGAATGTAGTGTGAATGATGTATGTTTTAATGAGTGTGAGACTTGTGAATGCGTGTAGTTTTTCTGGTGTGTTTAATGGGTATGAGGCTGGTGAATGTGTTCAATGTATTTTTTTTGTATTTTATATTTTTTACTTTTAATTTTATAATTCAGAAAAAATTATTCATTGTATTATTTTATTTATAAGCCTACACTATAATCGGCTTTTAGCTGTTGTGTGGCTTCATTAAATAAATAAATAAATAAAATTTACCATATATATATATATATATATATATATAATATATACATGTGTCGATACACAATACACACAATAAAAGGTTTGATCAGGCGCTGGCAGGCTCAAAGTTAATTTCCTTTTCATAATAATTTGAATATATTCCAACAAATGAGCAGTATTTTTCACAGTCGGAAATTTAATTAATATCTTTATTGTTATTAGTATTATTATTGCGATGATGACGATGATAAGAATAGTAATAATAATAATAATAATTTCAATTATTACTCCTAGATGAGATCGATACGAATAGAATAACCAAATGAATCATTCGAAACGTGTAAATTACGCGTCACATTTATCGATTCCTCCATAGTGAGTGATACATTTCAGTTCGTTTTGTATTTTTCTTTCTTAGAAAAGCCATACCCGCGAATTCGGAAATTATTTAAGGTAGCCATCTCACGTCAAAGGATAACTAGGTGTCGACGAGAGAGAGATAGAGTGATTATAATAGCTCCGGAATTCGGCACCTATATACGAATATATTTACACACCTGTTAATTTCTACTCGAAATCCCAGCCGCGACACGAAATCCGAAATAGCGCTAAAGAGAGGAATGTCGTTTTTTTTTTTATTTTTTCTTTACATTACGCCTCACTCGGCCGGGACAAGGGAGCTTTCGCTAAAAACGATCGTCGAATCTTAGCGACCGAATAACCAAACCCTTTCGACAACAGCCCTTTCGAGGGCCTAAGGCAATTCTCGCGACGTCGTAAGACCGGGTAATCGATAGTACCGGAACGAACTCTTCTCTACTAATCTTTTTCGCGCGCATTCTCGAAATTCGAATATCCCGACTGTTATTGTTCCATTCCTTTCATTTTCCACTCGTTCAAAAAAATAAAAAAAAATAAATAAAAAGAACATTTACAAAGCAGCTAAACGACTTTAGCTACAAAAAAATGAAGAAAAACGAAGTTTATCAAAACGATGATAATATTAATGATAATAATAATAATAATAACATAACAAGCTAATTCATGAAAATGAGGCAGGAAGTCGAACAAACCACCCGTTGATTTCAGAAGTTCAAAGGTCCTCTTTAAAGGTGCTCTAGCGTTTTTTTTTTTTTTTGTTCTTTTTCATGGGAATCTTTAATATTAGAAGAAAAAAATTGTCGTTTAACCTTTTACGAAATAAACTTTCCATCCGATAGCAGTATGGGAAAATTATTTCGCGCTGCTCGTTGGCAAGATCGAAATAATAAAGAAGTCAATCTATTGGAACACCGTTAATTTGTTACTATTTAAGTCGAACTGGACACAGATGTCGTCGGAATGAACGATGACAGATCTCTAAAGAAATTTCCTCGACAAAAACGTCATTAGCGATAGAAAAAATTTCTCGCGTGAAAGATTAAAGTAAACAGCAAAGCAAAAAAAAATTTAAGATAAAATAAAAAAATAGTTAAACTCGCTAAATTCTATATAAAAGCGAGGCTTTTACATTATTAAGCGATAATTAAGCGAACATTAAGAAATAATAATAAAATATAAAATATGCAATTTATAAAAATATAAAAGAACGAAAATTAAACAAATAAAATGCGAGAAAACGTTCAATTTAGATGTACAATATTATAAAAAATAGCCAAATGAAAAAAACTGTTATTTTTATAAAATAATCTTACGGCGATTATTTTTTCATATTCCGACGTCTTTATGTGCGATATATGTGGCACGTTATCACTAAAAAATAAAGATGACACTTCAATACTCGGATAATGAATATATATATAATACATATATATATATCAAAAACCATACAGCTATTAAAAAAATCCTATTAGTGACGTCATTAATAAATAACATGATCGGAATAAATATAATCGTTATGTGAATAGCAACACAGCTGTTGTTGCGTGCAGATAATGTTTCGATACCATGGCATGCAGATTTTACTTGAGTCTTTAATAATTAGTTAGTTTATATAAGGAAAGTAAATAGGAAACAGCTACTGCCTTCTCCGTGATAATTAAGAATTACGTAATGATGAAAAACTCTCTATGTCGCCTGTTGGATTCGAACTCCCGACCGTCGAGTTGACAAACGAGCACTCTAACAACTACGTCATCGCGACATATACTTATATATATATATATATATATATATATATACGTGTGTATCTGTTAGCAGAATTGATATGTAGCATAGTTATTCGACTGTTTTAATGGATTATTCCAATACGGAAGTAGATTTCTATTTAAGGATCTGGAAAATTTCCAAGTGTATAGATGAAAGACATTTTTATTACTAAATGACAAGATATGAAATATATACTGAAATTGTAACGACATTAGTATGACACTTAAACTATGATCTTACGCTGGTTATTAATTATCTTTACGACCAACTACGTCTTTTATGCAGGCGAACGTTATTACATTGTCTGCCTTGTTCAGTCGTTATAATAAAACCGCGCAATAATGCAAAAAACAACAACTTTTTAATGGAGTGTAAAATTATAATGACCGACATTTATGCGATAATAAATAGACCGTAATTAAATAATATCGCGTTCACCTATTTAGTTAAATTATTTATATATTAAACTTGCTCATAAAAAATTATTTATTTATTAAAATTTTCCTTTTATATATATATATATATATATATATATATATATATATATATATATATATATACGTACATAAACACTTTAAATTCATTTGATCTGGTCTAATTTCTCAGTGGGGTTCATCGCTGGATGCTAACCCCTAACAAGTTATTTCACGTTTCAGTCAAATTGTAATTTTAAAATTAAAAAAAAAAAAAATTATATACTTATTTATTAAAATTTATTTTTTTATAAATATATATTTTCATATATAAATACTTTAAGAAAATATGTATATATAGATAGTAAATATATATCTTTCTTCTTTGAATCGTATCGTACTTAGCAAGGATACTATCTTTGTGAATTCGTTCATTTGTTTCTATTATAAGCTGCGTGTATATAATCCATCCGATCATCTTAGTAGTACACGGATACGATCACTTATTCCATCCAACTTCTCTTCGATGACAATCTTTTCTAATCCATTTGCTCGAACCACGTGACCGAAAAAACCGTCCTATTCTGTGCCCTACAGAGCACAGGTTGTTCTAACTAGAGCCACCTTCTGTTAGTAAATATTCACTAGACCGCCATATGACGCCAGTCTCATCGACCGAGAAACGAAACAAGTACTACGCAAGTTCTGTACGTCGTGCAGAGTGGTAATTTCTTGTTCGGAAAAAAGATAAACCGGTACTCACAATTCATCGCTGATAGAAAAGCTTCACTTGTCGAATTATTTACCATTCCTAATCATCGATGTAGAGGATATTATAGGGGTGTAGAGGAATTATATTTATTCTTAAAAATTATCCAATTTTTCCCTATGCAAATGATACGATACTCGATCAAACCGAGTATCTAGGGCTATCTGATTAGATAACTCCTATTTGTCGTCATAATATTCGCCCTGTAAAGAAAATTTTACATAAACATTTCCTAAAAATTTGTTAATAAGACGCCACGCCTACGTCCTGATGAATCTAATTTCTACAAAATACGACTAATTGGCCACGGTAAATTTGCGTAGATTCGGTCCAAAAAACAACGATAGAATCAGTCAGACATGTTTTATTCCGATGCACGTTATATATTAACGACGCAAGAAAACTTTTAACATAAATAACTTTAATCTAAAAAACAGAAATGTAACAACAAATTTTAAAATTTTCTTTTCCACATTTTCCATATAAAATTAATAAATTAAAACATATCATTTTTGCGCGAGGGTATAACATAGTTATAGTTCTACGTTCTACGTGTGTGTGTGTGTGTGTACAATTTTAATTATTTTAGGTTTTTCTAGTGTTCCAGATATGTGTTATGAACATATCGCGCAACCTAATATGCACATTCAATAAAATTAACTATTTATGTATAAGTAAATACTTTTAACCGACAAAATTAGCTCGATCATATGGGTATAGTATTAAGAGCATACGTGTAATCTTCGCTATTTATTTATTATTTTTTTATACTATATTTGATAATAAGTACAAAATGATGTTAAATAATTAGTTCTAATTAATTAAGCAAATTAAAATAAACAAATGCAAATCGAACCGAATTAGCGTGTGAATGTGTGTGTGTGTGTGAATCAATGATAGGAGTACACACAGTCCGCTGAGTAAGTCGTGATTGTGTGCATCTGCTATATCTTTGTACATTTTATTTTATTTTCTTATTATTAAATTGTTTCAGTAAGTAGCAGCTACAATGTGATTAATCTAATCCTGCGGTCCAGAGAGCGCGGTTATCGAAAAACCAAATGTGATCTTATAAAAATAAAATTATTAATAAAAAAACAATTAATAAAAATAGTTGCCCTCGCGTGCAATGTCGTACGAAGCGAGGTGCCATTGGCAACACCGTGATAGTTATGAGTTATCGTAATGATGAAAAACTTCGTTATCTTAAATTGCGAGCTGGGATCGAACCCACGACCATCGAGCGGTCTGGCAATTATGCCATCGCGATATTATATATATATATATATATATATATATATATATATATATATATATATATGTATATATATATATATATATATACAGAGAGAGAGAGAGAGAGAGAAAACGCCCTATGAGTTGATTGGCGATAGAAGTTCCTTTATTTCATATTTAAATATTGGCTATATCCATACTAATATATAAAACTGTAGTCTCCGTCTGTGATTTGCGAATATTTTCATTCTAATGCATTGGGCTATTTTTATCACACATAAACAGAAATTTTTAAAATTTTTGTCTGTTTGATCCGATTTAACTCAAAACTATTAAAGCAATAATGATGAAATTGGCATAGCTTATATCCTATATTATCGGTTTCCGGAAAAGTTGAATATATTTGTTTCTTTCTTGTGGGTACCGGGACATCGAGGAATCCCCGTCAATGAAATTGCAGATCCATTAGCTAAAAATGAATCTTCTAGTGGTGTGGTATTCTCTTCAGTTTCAGCATTTAATATGATACATTTTATACAATCGGAACATAAGAAACTCTGAGAACAGACGTATGTGGAAGTATATACAGCGGTCGCCTCATACTAGGTACTATCAATTGCAACTGTCTCTTCCTAGATTTCCATGGTTCTACTTTTTTTTTAAAACATTTAGCGGGGAGGAATTTTACTTATCAACTGATTTCGATTTGGACATTGCTTGTTACCGAACCGCCTGTTCCTTATGCAGCTTAGAGAAACTCATTACTACCCTCTACATGCTGGACGTGCAATTTGTAATCCTGATCACGTGTATTCGAAAAACACTCTTTAAGAACATTGCGCCCTGAACTGTACCTTAAATTACTGCTGCGAGCGTCTCGTAATGATCCTTCTTATAACGTATTTTCCCTTCTTTTTTTTTTTTTTTCTTTTTTAATGGGCACAGGATTTTTCACCCAGATTGGTATAAAATTATTAAAATGGATATGTTAAATATTAATGTTAGTTGATGCAATATAATTATAAATAGCTAAATATACATGAATGCGATTAATAGTAAGTAAGACATATTTATTGGTAATGGTACTTTGAGAAATATAATTTGATTATATAATAAAGATTGTTGAGAGCTGTAGTAAGAACCATGTTCAGAATTTACATCTGTTTAATGGCGATATTTCTAGAGAAGTTGTCCGAGTTTATAGAAATATGAGTTAGTAATTAACGTATGGACAGAAATCACAAGAATTTAAAGTTTTTAATAAACAGATATATATATATACTTTAAGCGTATACTATACTAATTGTGTAAGGGGGAGTGCCCATAATAACGGATGGATATATGTATATATATATATATATATATATATATATATATATATATATATACATGCGTAATATATACGTATACTATACTAATATATAAACCTGTTAAAAGAAAGAGACAGCTATATGATATTTAAAAAAATAATTACACAGACGAAGCCGTGGGTAACTTCTAGTGTATATATATATATATATATATATATATATATATATATATATCTGATGGTCGTCTAAAATAAAGCGAAAATATTAAAATGGAAAAAATAATAACGAAATGTTGAAACATTATTTTCCAAAAAGAATTTTCCGAGTGAAAAGTTTTTAATTTTTTAATTTTTTAATTTTCTAATTTTTCGACTCTCCGTAAATGCAATTTCTTCTTAAACGGTAAAAATTGAAATAAAACTCTAAATAGTGATATATATTTCCGAGAAAAGCTGAAAGTTTTCCGAACAGATCGAAATGCAAAATTTTGTCTTTTTTCTTCGTACGACCGTAACAAAACCTAAAACTAAAAGCGGAACCTCGGTTATTTTTACCCCTTTTCTTCATCAGCCACCCCTAACGATGAACTATCCTGAAATACTTCAGCAGCTAGTTTAGTATCAACCCCCTGGTGGGAAACTGTCGACGCGTAAAATTTCCCTTCGGCAAAAATTTTCCTCTCGTTCGTATACTATTTATGAAAAGTTCGCGCAACTAGAACAAAAATCATTTAAAAAAAAAATTAAATAACTCTTTTCAAAAAATAAAATTTGTCGAATAAAATTAGTTAAAAATTTTGTTATATATATATATATATATATATATATATATATATATATATATATCTTATTTTGTTATTTTACATAAATAACGAAATACAATAAACTGGAGTAGGCTGCAAAATTACTATAAACCTACTGATTCGTATTTAGATTTAATTTTCATAAATTCACAAAAATGAATATCGCCGATTATTCTAATAAACGATATAATCGTTTGGTCGATTCGACCTTGGAAAATTTTCTATATCTGGTTATACTGGCTATTGCGAGGTGTTTTTATTACTATCATAAATAACAACGATACAAGTAATTGAAATCGCTAAATTATGGGTCATGTTACTTAAAACCCTTTCAGTCCTTATGTCCGCTATATGGTACGTGAAATTTAAATTCGAACCGAATGTTTCATTTGACGGTTGAATAGCCCAATTTCAAAAATATTTATACATCGAAAATTATCTATAGTTCACCTAAAAAGGTATCACTGTATAATAAATAAACAACTGTATCAAATTTATAGATTTGCTTCAATATTTTATATTATATGACTGAAAGGAGTAAAATGCCTCAAAGTTTCTCAGCTATTAAAATTCGACTGAAGATAAACAAACCTATTAAATATTATATATATATATATATATATATATATATATATATATATATATATATATATATAAGAAATATAATAAAATAAAAAATATATATAAACGAAAATACTTAATGTAAAATATTAAAAAAAATAGTAAAGTGAAATAACAGATTTAATTATAAAATAATCTTATAGCGAGACGTAATCAACTAAAATCGGCGAATATACACAATAATCTAAAATACGTTAACCAGAAAAATCCGAAATCTACGTACAATATGGAAAAATTAATCAAATTTATAATATCTTAAAAGAAATTCCTCGTCAAAATTTTTCATCAAATTTATAATATCTTAAAAGAAATTCCTCGTCAAAATTTTTCACCAAATTTAATAAATTATTTTTATGTTTTTCTTTTATTATTTCTAGTAGGGTTTTCTTCATTTTTCTTTTCGTTGTCATATATTAATGAAAACAAATCTGTCAATATCCATTTTACCAACAGAAAAGTTACACCCCCACCTGTCAGGATTAATAGCACCGATCTGTCAGTGCGATCAACGGTCAAATACTTAGGATTACACCTGGATAGCCGATTAACATGGAAACATCACATACAGATGAAGAAAAAAGAATTAGATATTCGTGTTAAAAAAATGTACTGGCTGATAGGGAGAAACAGTGTACTAACGACAGATAATAAACGTTTAATATATACGGTGGTTCTAAGGCCTGTCTGGACCTATGGGGTGCAACTTTGGGGTTGTGCTAGACCATCAAACCTGAAAATAATACAAACGTCACAAAATAAAATTCTTCGGATGATAACCAAAGCACCCTGGTATGTAACAAATCTAACGTTGCATCGAGATTTACGTATAGATTATGTGGCCGAGGTCATAAAAGTTCACGCTAAAAGACACGCAAGAAGACTTGATAGCCACCCGAATACTTTTGCTAGGGGATTGCTTGATACCACCGGTGACATAAGGAGACTAAAACGTCAGAAACCGCAGGATCTCGTTTAGGGTCGTCGTAATCGGGTAGGTATCGCTGGATACTTGTCCCCTCATGCTCAATTCTTTTAAACGTACTGCTAAATGTCCTTGGTGGACAGCTCGTAGTATTATAAATCATTAAAAAAAAAAAAAAAAAAAAAAATATTTTTCTGTATGTAAAATTTTACAATTCTCGTTAATATTATTTATTTTGTATTTTAATTAATAACGATTTAAATCAATAAACGAATAAACTTATCAATAAATAATTAAATAAATGAAAAAGAGAAATAAACGAATAAATAAATTAAATAAATTAATAAATAAATCAATAAATAAATGAAACACGAATGAATGAATAAACAGATAAATACGTAAAAATAACGATAAATAATTAAATACCTCGTAAACGAATAGAAAAATAAAGAAACGAATGAATAAATAATTTAGTTAAAGAATAGATACGTAAATGTAAATAAATCGATAAATGAATAAATAAGAATAAATAAAAACGTCGTAGTTATCATTTCTTCTCTGTCGCTAGAGTTGGTGGGCGACGCTAAACAATTTCCTGACGAGAGCGGCATCTTTTATCTTCGCATATATGTTCTTCCATTATGCCGTCCATAAATCCGGTTCTTCTTGGTCTCCCTAATTTTCCATTTGCTTTTCCTTCTATGAAGTTTTTTTGGCCGTTTACAATGTCCGACTCAATGACCGATCGTACACGGTCTCTTCTCTTTTCAATCGTGTTTATCATCTCCAATTGTGCTTCTATTGTTTCGCATATCTCCTTATTTGTGATTTTATCCATCCACGATATTCTCAGCATCCTTTGATAGCACCAAACTTTGAAAGCTCGAAGTTTTAATCTTTCTTTTTTCCGAAAAGTCCCTGTTTCACGACCGTACAGCGTTCCAGACGAAAGTTTTAATGAAACGCTTCCTTATGTGTCTAATGAAACATTTCTTCTGGATGTAATAAGGATTCCATTTGGGTTTTTTTTTTTTATTAAAGCGTTTTCTTCTTACTTAATTTTCCATTCCACCATCGGACGTTATTAAACCGCTGACATAAGGAAATTCTTTTACCGGAGATATTCTTTTCCTAAGGCTAATATCTTTTGCGGTGTCGTTTGCATACATCGTTACTTTTGTTTTTATCTGCGTTTATTTTCATTTTACATTGTTCTAAACGAAAAAATTAACAAATAAGTAAGTAACTAGATAAACGAACAGATAAAAGCAAATAATTAAGTCGATAAATAAATCATAAATTAAACGAAAAGTAATTAAAAAATTAAAATAAAAAACAAATAAATAATTGAATAAATAAATAAAAACGTAAATAAATAAATAAGCGAGTACATACGTAAACGAATGGATAAATAAATAATTAAGTAAACAAATAAATCATTAATTTCATCGATAAATCGAATAGATGAAATAATGAACGAATAATTGAAAAAAGGAAAATAGATTAATAAATCAATAAAACGTAAACGAATAAATAAATAAATCAATTGAAAATTAGTTAAATCACTAATATTTATTTTCTTAATGAAAACACAAAGCTTTTCGGCATTTACGCCATTCTCAAGTGAAAAATTTAAATTTGTAAATTTTATATATTGATAGTTGATTGTGTTGTTCACCACGGTCATTATCAGATTTTTAATATTTATTTTCATTTTATTTGTAAAATTGTTTTTTTTTTTAAATTTTGTGGTTGTATATTTTTATATTTTATATTTTACGTTTGGACATCATACATCGCAATAGTAAATGAAAAATTTAAAATTCCAACAGTATACAACTTTTACAGAATCAGGAAAATAATATTGAAGAAAAAATTAATATAAAAAAACTAAATTAATAAACAAATATATTGATATTAAATTTCAACAAATCCAAAAAATAGACCGACAGAAGCAGACATCATTTTTGGATCATATTTTCACAATTACCATCGCATATTTTTAAGTAATTATATTTAATTTATATTTTTAAAATTATGATTTTTTAAATTTTTCACTTGATAATGGCGTAAATGCCGAAAAGTTTTGTGTTTTCCTTAAGAAAATAAATATTAGTGATTTAACTAATTTTCAATTGATTTTTTGTAAAAAATCACTACATTCCACATTATATAAAAAATTAGAATAAATAAATACGTGAACGAATAGATCAATACGTAATTAACGCGATAAACACGTCATAAGTGTGTACATAAATGAATAGATAAACGAAGAAATAAATAATTATTTAAAGGAATAGATAAATAAATAAATAAATAAATGAATGAAAAAGTAAATAAATAAATATTAACATAAATGAATAGATAAACGAAACACATAAACGAATAATAATAAATAATTAAATCGTAAATGTATACATAAATGAGTAGACTAATGAAGAAATGAATGAATAAATTTAAATAAACGGATAAATGATTAAGTAAAAACTTAAACGAATAAATTAACGAACAAGTAAAAGTAACTACATAGAAAAGTAGGTAAATAAATAATTAAGTCATTATAAATAAATCACAAATGTACATATAAATGAATAAATAAATAAAGAAATAAATAAGTAAATAATTTAAAAAGTAACCGATAAATAAATAATTGAATAAATAAATAAATATATAAATAAATAAATAAACGAAAAAATAGGTAAATACGTAAACGAATAGATAAATATGAACGTATAATTAAATAAAGGAAACCGGATTAATAAAATAAATAGATAAAACCCGAATGAAATGTATACATAAATGAATAGATCAATAAAGAAATGAATAAATAAGTAATTAAATATAGGTTAATAAATAAATAAATGAACGAATGAATAAATAAAGAAAAACATAAATGAATAAATAAATAAATACATGAACGAATAGAAAAATAATTAAATCATAAATGTACGAATAAATGAATAGATAAATAAGTAAATAAATACATCTAAATAAATATATAAGTAAATGAATAAATAAATAACTATATATATATATATATATATATATATATATATATATATATATATATATATATATATATATATAATACCTCTGTAGAGTAGTAAATGTAAAATTGCCCCGAATTATTTATCTGCCGCGTTCTATTTACTTTAACGACTTTTTTCCTACAGCGGTAACGGCCATGTCGACATTCCGTTACGCACGTTGTGGCCGCTAGGGGTTCTTAAAGTTTTTCTATTAAACGCTACAAAGATGATGAAACTACACATATCGTACGGTCTGCTTCTATTTATTTTGGCCCGCCGCCAAACAGCCACCGATTCACCGGGGTTAGAAGATTCGAATAAATTAATTTCATTTTTTCTCTCAGATTTTGACGGTTCGTTGGTAAATTTCTTCCAGGTTCGTTTAATCGGCTCCTTCGCCATATAATTAGTTTCTTGTCGAAGTTATTCTAAATAAATTCGTTCACTTTCGATTGATGTGTACGCGACGATAGAAAACCGAAAAATATTTCAAGTTGATCGGTTGCCATTGAATTTTAAATAAAACTGTTTTATTATCTTTCCACGCATCGTCATATTGGATGTTTACTATAAATCTCTTCCTCCGAAAGTACACGTAACATACGTATAGATGAGGGTAGCGTTCTACTAACCAAGGATAGATAAATTGTGGTACTGTAAATTCGGCAAACCGTAACTTTTAAGGATAGTAGAGCATACATACAATAATCGTTTTATATACGTTCTTCTTCATCGGTTACCCATCGTGATTATACACTTATTTTGCGCCATGGCCCTCTTTCGCGTGCCCGTATATTGATAGTCTGCTTCACTTTCTATCTGTCCATCGCTTCGGTGGTCGTCCCTTCGGTCCATTTCCTTGAAACTATTAACACAGCTACGAGTTCCGCTCACTACGTACAATACGTCTAACATATTTTATCACTCCGATAATCTTAGCTAACCGCTGCATCCGGTTCCGCTCCTTCGTTTCGCGGTGCATTTCGAAACTTTCCAGTCAGACTGGGCTAGTTTTATAGTTCATTGCTGCGTGTAGTAACTATCGAAAATATAAGCGCCTTAACTATAGATATTACATTATTCATTCACTGAAAAAGAAAAAAAACCACTGCACCATATAACAAAGTAATTCGTTAAATCTCACTAGTACTAAATAATAATTCGAAATAGTAATATGACGCAAAATTATAAAATAACGAGATTACAATAACAAACAAAAATGATGTTCGCAACTAACCATATAGGAGTTACCAATTATGCGTTAATTAAATCATTATCTCGAAATTTACAATTATAATAAAATTTTGCCGAAATTCGATTAGCGAATGAGTGAATATCTCGAAAATTTAATTGCCTCTGCGTCGGTTGAGTTTTTTCTTTTTTTGCGCGTGTGCATTCGATATAATTCTGCAACACAAGTTAGACTTCTGTAAGCAATACCGGAAACAGAAATCCAAGCTGGACGTGCAAACATGTTAATCTAAGTCGAATTATAGTTGTGTAAAATTTTTGTTGGTAGTATTAATATATGACCCCCATGAAGTATGGGAGAAAGCATCCGGATGCTTTAGCATGCACACTATCTACAGCCCGGTTTATGTGACTGGTTTTATATATATATATATATATATATATATATATATATATATGTATATAATCGTTATAGATAGCCATAAGCTAATTTGTACACGCCATAATGTGGGATTGCAATTACCTGCCAACCCAAAATTATATAAACTTAGAAACTAATAAAAAAGCAATCTCGATATAAAAGTTTAATAAAAAGAACTTTAAAACGCATTACGAAAGTTTATTACGCGAGTAAGGTCCCATACTTGGCAAATTACCATATAGATTACTTTCGTATCTATATTGTTTGCATAGGTACAATAATAAAGGGGAACTTCGTAGCTTAGTTCCATAAATAAAGATAAATAAATTAAAGTCTGCGGAAATTTATCCTTATTCACTAATATATTGAAACATTTATATCTGTATATATACATATATATATATATACATATATATATATATATATATATATATATATATATATATATATATATATTTCAGATTATTCAAAATTTCTCCTTTTCAAAAAATAATTATTCTGGTACTGACAAATAAACATTTTTTTTTTCTAACGAAATTTTAATACCCGTTTGTGCAACCACTTCCGGATGACTATTTACGGTTTCGCTTGAATATGTACGTCATCGTAAGGACATCATAGCGGCGTCATTATTTAATTCATTTACGTAATCACTAGAAATTCTGGATAATTTATTTTCCAAAGATATTGTGTATTAATTTTTCAAAACTGATTTCGAAACCCGGATAAAATTTGTTTTCTAACGTAATTTACATTTTATCAAGACGTGTTTAGGAAAGAAAGAAAATTCATTAAACGTGCTTAATTTAATTACGCAACCTCTAGATTTTGCGTCACGTTCGAATGTATCGCTTTTGAAAATATTCACACTGTAATTACGAACATTTCTATCATGTCGGCATAAGGCGCAATTACTAGCCGTATACTTTAAAACAAAACCAACACTGAAAAGCTATTATAAAGAAACAATTTTTACGATATGAAAATTATATTTCGCGAACGAGAGTGTACAAAAGAGAAATTAGGTCAGTTGGAAACTATTTTAAGTGCCATTCGATCTCCGTTTCATTTATTCCCCCTACCGACTAAATTTCAATTATCGTTATTTAATTCCTTTAAAAAATATTCCCGCGTTAATTTTTGTTTAATTTCACGATTAGCGGACGATACAGCGCCATTTTAGCTAAAATCTAGTCTACTAAACTCAGCAGCGATCATTAACAAAAATCGAAAGCTGTTTGAGACGTTGGCGTATCGCAGTTAACGAAAGTAAATGCGCGCAGATCACATTTACTTTGCGAAACTTGTCCATTCACTACATTAAATGAGGAATTCATCTCTCAACAGAGTTACGTTGAGTATCTGGGGATGCAAGTAAATTACCACGTAGTAGACATGTCGAATAAAAAAAAAAACATCTTAACATTTTTTTTCTACTTCTGCCAATTCATTCCTAGCCATGTTGTTGGCTGTCTATGATCTTCTCTTGTATCGGGAATACATCCATTGATGTTTTCTTAAACTAGGTCGCGAATTCTAGTTCAATCGCCGGATTGTCATGATGTCAGGAAGCGCAGCGATTAGCTCATTACAGTGTCCGTGTATGCGTATTGCATGTCTTCGAGCCAGCTGCTTTATTACGTCGTCGACCATACAGACCCCAAGTTCTCATTGGTAATGTACCACGGCATTCTGTATATCAGCCTGAAAGTTTTATTTTGAAAGCGCTGTATTATATTTCTGCTATCGCACAACATTGGTGCCGCATAAGTCCGTATTGGCTTTATTATTGCATTGTATATTAATACTCTATTGGCTAAGAAGAGGTTCGAATGATATAGCCAGTAGAGAGATCTTAATTTAATATCTAGTCGTTTTCTCGTTTTTTGTATACGCACCTTCCAGCTTAGTGTGCGATCTAAGTGTACTCCTAGATATCTGATGATGTTGCTTCTTGATGTTTACCTAGTGACAGAGTTGACTATGATGATCTGTTCTATTGGTGAATGAGATACGGTTGCATTTATCAGGATTCACTTCTAGTTTCCAGGATTGAACCCGCTGTAGAACAGCGTCCGAGCTTTTCTGTAGCGCTGAAACTTCCACTTCAGACTTCTTGTCTTCAGCAATGTGTAATGTGTCATCGGCAAAAGTAGCCACTTTGACATTACCCACGGTTAGAAAATCCGCCTGTATATAGGTTGTACATTAGTGGCCCCAGTACACTTCAAACACCGGCTTTAATCGGATGCGGTTCAGAATGACAGCATTTGACGCGAAATTGTCTGTTCGCTAGATACGATTTCATAAGTTGATAATACCGCACAGGAAATACTGTTTTGATTTTGTATAACAAACCTTCGTGCCATATTCTGTCAAATGCTTTTGTAATAATAAAATTGAAGCATTACTGGCTTTTTGGCAGACACTCCTGTCTTTCTCTCGAAACTTAGCTTTTAATTTATAAAATAATATCGAAGCCAGTGCGGACGTGGGACTACGTAAAAACTAGTCGTATAAATATGATTCGACGGTTCCAATCATTAGATCGGTCCTCCTTGGTATGTTTCGAACTATTACATCGTGACCTTCTCATAGTTAAACGCGCCATTGAGCAGTACAAGAGGCGCTTGGAGTCTCGTGCAATTATATTTGCCATCAGTTTATTAGATAAATACGTCGACTGAAACGAAGTAGAACATTTGATTTTAATTTCGACTGGAATTCATTGTTAGGAGCACTAACGGGTGTCAACCCCTCAGACGCTACTTTTCATAACAATTGCTAGACCGTCTGTCGGCCAGTTAAAATTATGCTATTAAAATTCATTGTTTTTCCTCCGAAACCTTTACAAATGGTTTCCACAGATAGATGAAAATTATCGATTTTTTAAATTTTATTTTATTTTTCACCCGTTTTCCTTTGTTTATCTCATATGTATGATATATTTATATGAAAATAGTGTTTACAATGGGTAATTTTCGTTATTATACCTAATCCCAATTATTGAAAAAAAAAAAAACAATTTTATCAGGTTTTCGAATCGGTCTGAAAAATTAATACACTTACTCCATATTTTTCGGAAAAATGTTCTCCCAAAATTAATAATTTCCATTGATTATGTGAATAAAATATCACGCTGATGATGTGCTTATGACGTACGACTTGAGGGGGAAAATCAACTGCATTGATTCGTCGGATACGAAAATACGTATTATATCCGTGTTTGATATCGGCTGGGGTTTTTTTCCTCCAACATAATCAGTCGTAAAGAATAATTTCTCTTTTTTTTTCTATTTTTGTATGTGTGTTTTCACTTACTTTTCTTATGTAAGAAGCCATCTATAAATGGTGGAAACGAAATTTCGAAGTTACTTAGAAACGGAAATAATAAAATGTGGCATCTTTCCTAGCCCCAAAAAATTACGACCGCTTTCTCATTTTCGTTCTTTCACCCTTGTCCACCCCTGTCTAGAACTCGTTCAAAAATTAAATTAATCGAGTTGCCGAGTGGTATATTCTTACGAAATGGTAGTATCATTTTCGGAGACGCTGAGCCGAATGATTAGTAGTCTTTGTCGGACGAAGTTTTCTCAGTAGCCCGTGATATATTCGCATCGTGTCGCGCTACAAACCCCCTTTTAGACGCGGATGCTTAAAAATGACCGGGAAAATAAGAAGATTATTTCCCCTCGCGCTTCAGATAATTCGTTCGTCGTTCGAACTGAGCGAAGGAAATACGGAAACAAAAATGTTTCGCCTACTCTGAACTTTTAAGGCGTTTTCCATGCATTTTACTTTCGCTTGGAAAATTTTTAAGCATCGGAAAATGTAAAATCGGAATTATCACTTCGCTATCTTATCACGCTAAACAGTGCGACAAGAATTTATGGAGGTCCGACAGAGAAAAAATTACTAAACGAACGCTGATATCGCAGCATTTAGAATTACAACAATATCGATACTCGAATAGATAGAAAATCACCGGTATATATAATTAAAGCTGGTAGCGTAACGATGCTGCTTTAGCTTGCTGCTTACAACGGCTACATTCGAATCCCGTCGATAATATGGACTTTTATAGTAAAAAAAAGAAGTTACATTTAATTTTGAAAAATGGTAATTAATTCGTCTTTCGACGTCTCCGTTATGAAAGGTTGGCGATCAATTTTGGCATAGCAGCACGGAGTAATTGAACATCAAATCGTAAATCTCACATGCCCAAGTTTTAAGAACGGATCTGTTCCCGGTAATTTTGCCTTTCGTAGTATTTTTTCGTAATAACCGATAAATTTTTTTTTTTTTTATTTTCTTACTTTATTAAGAATTTCTTTATTACGGACTTTTCGTTTTTCGAGAAATTTTCAATATTCTTCTATATAAGTACGAAAGCTTCGACGAGGTGTTTTCTAAGGCTAGCATTCAACTTTCGCATATGGTAAAACTGAAAATAACGCTTAGAAATTCTTTATCGTACATTCGGATTTCGTTCTGTTTGTTCCCAGTACGGGGTTGGCCTATAATGCGCGAGTTATTTCTGTCGATAGAAATCCTCTTCGGTATTATCTCGAAAAAATTTTTTTTGCGCAGTCAAACGTTTTACTCGGTACACGTATATGTCTTTGTTCGTGTATCGGTGGGGCGATTTGGAAATCTTAGAATAAGCTGAAACTAGTAAAGAAATTCGACATTCTGGCTTTTGCAAGAGAAAGCGGACTCCTAGCGTACATATAAACTAGACATATGTCTCCTTATGCTGTAAAATAACCCCGGTAGTGACAAACGGCATACATTTACATAATATTAAAAGAAAAAAAATAGAAAAGTAAATAAATTTTTTTGTACAGTTATGTAATATGGGTATTAAAGTAGGGAAACATGTATGTTACGCCTGCACTGATACGGGAATCGATGCACAGAACTAACGATATTATGTCGAAGTAATTAGATACGCACGTCGTTGTCTGGTTAATATTCTTTCTAGTCGGTCTTACGTTTTTCGATCGTAGCATGTTATCGTTTTTTGGCTTTTTAAGAGCAGTAATCTATAAAATAAATATCGAAATGAAGACAAAATGTTTAAAAAATTCTTTAAAATTATTGGAAGAATATCTGATGCGTAAAAAATTGAACACTATCGTTCAAATGTCCAATCCGTCTTCCGCGCAAGTCGTCATTTACGTTTATCGTATTTATAAATTTACAATATACGCGAGTGTATTCGGATGATTTTCCAGCCTGACAGCGTGGCTCTGTACATAAATGACCTCGCATACATAAGCAATCTTTAGATCACGGCGAATGATTATCAAGGCGCATTTGTTATCAGCCCCGAAGATTTCTGTACAGTTCTTACATTTGTCGGCTTTGCACAATCCCACAGCTGCGCCCCCGTATGTCCAGACAGATCGCAGTATAAGACGTCTGTTGACAGTGGACAGCGCGCTATTTCTGCCGATTAATCGGAATATTTTTTACTCCTCTTCGTTCGAATATGATTTCAATATCTTTAATCGGCTATTCCTAAGTATCATAATTCGTTTCCTTATCTTTAGCCTACTTAAATATAAAACGCGCGCGATAATTCCACGAAATCTGACTTTCCGTTTGGAACAACCGTGTACAGTTTGTTGTTTTACCTCGTTGCAATAAGTTTTTTTCATCCACTACAAATTCATCTATATGATGTCAGTCGTACACTGACTTTGTTGTCCATTACCGCCAGCCCGTGTGACGATAACATGCTTAATTTTTACTCCGTATTAATAAATATATCACCTAGGAACCACTGTGGTTAACTTAAATTTTTTTCTAGTTCTTTTAGAAACGGAACAAAACCTCGAAACAGGTGTTAGTCATCACATATTGTCTGTTATCACACATATGTCTCTATATTGAAAGTATAAAGTTTTCGTTTGAAGCATTCGTTATTCACTACCATTATATTAACCGTTCCATTCGCTCGAAATTATTTCACATTAATTAGTAATCGGAAAAAAACTTTGATAAAAGTGTCAGTCATATCTGATTAACGCTTTCTTTACATCGCAAATAAACTACAAAACAACCTTCTTATTGAATAAAAATTTAACATTTAATCAAAACAATTACAAAGTTAGAAGTACACGCGTCAACCAGAAATGACCGACATTGAATCTTTTATCACAACCGTACTAATCGATTAATTGACTGACATGTGTTTGTTAGCATCAACATTAAAATTTGGCTTGAGGTTCAAAAACAGCTTTTCTCCGTTAACCGAGTAGTATGCCTTTTTAAAATCGACAAATGTTACGAAAAAATCTTTCCCTCTCGTTTTCCAGCATTTAATAATTAACTTCGCATATTTGTTCGATACACGATTTTCCTTTAAATCCTGCTCAATATTCGGACAAGCTTTCCTCTATTCGATTTTCCAGTCTGTTTTCTAGGACTTTTGATTACGTCACTGGTAAAATCCCCTTTATATTCGTTAGTTTTCTGTAAAACGTATAGATTATGACGATTTTTCATTCAGTTTTTTCGTTATTACTTATTTATTTATTTATTTATTTAATATCTCGAAAATTATGTAACTGCTCGATAGCGGTTTTCTAGTTTTTCATTTTATTAAAAAAAGGTGATTGAAGATTTGTGATTGGAACTTCGTCGTTTCTAAATAATGCGATTAAAATCGACTTTAGAAACGTATAAAGTACTTAAAAATATACACCATAGAGAAAATATGTAGTTTGTTCAATTTTAATATTTGATTGCGTCCAAACTGAATCGGATAGTAAATTTAGCGTCGGTTGCGATAAAATTAAACGAACCCATCTTACAGTCTGGGGATTACAGTTTAATTTTGACTCATTGTCTTCCGTACAACATATAAAGCTTGAACATTATTTATTTTTCTAATTTGTACATTTTTACAAGTTTGATTTATTCATCTTCTAATTGAGCTTGTATTTAAGTTTTGGTATAAGTTTTTACCATTTTCTTTTTTTTTACACGCTTATTTCATTTTTGTTGATCCCAATAAACAGATAAAATGCTCATTAGAGCGTGCCAAACAAGAGCATTAATCGAGCTTAAGCAGGAACAAGTTACGACAGATCAAAACCACAAATTCGCATCTGGACAACATCGTACCACACAAATAGACGAAAGGAACTAGCTCTTGCGAGGATACGAATCGGTCACACTAGGCTAACGCACGGCCCACTGATTAATGGAGAAAAACAGGCGTTGCGCCCTTACTGGCCCAGCTCTCTGCACTGACGATAGGATAATCACTGAATGCCGAAAATTCTAATATCAAAGAAGAGAGACGTCAATTGTCGGACTCGGTATAAACGAAGTTTTACAAGATAAAGAAGACATATTACAGAAATTATTAAATGTTTTAAACATATCGAACCTACTCGTGCTAATATAATTAAGTACGTTATTGCGTAACGATATATACTTTTTCACTGTTTTTATAAATATACGAGTAAGACTGATTTTATTGCCGCGCTTGTGGTAACACTGCGACCTTGAAATTTTTATGGTGTGTAGCGGCATCCTTCCCCTTTCCAACGGTATGTTTACGGTCGCTGCAGCTGCAGTACTTCGTCCGCTGTGTTAAGTGAACGTGTGTTTTTAATGCTCGTCACGAAAATAGAAGAACGAAATTTAGACCAACGCGTCGCGATAAAATTTTGTGCGAAATTGGGCGAAACCGGTAAAGAAACGTATTCCAAAATATTAAAGGTGTATGGTAGTGTTTCTCTTAGTCGTGCCCAGGTGTTTTTATGTCACAAGAAGTTCAAGGAGGGTCGTGAGAGTGTGGAAGATGAAGAGAGAGCAGGGAGACCAGTCGCAGTGCGAACCGACGAGAATGCGCTGCGCGTGCGCGCCCTAATCCGCGAAGATCGCTGTCTGACGGTTTGAATGTTGACATCTGAAGTCGGTATTAATCGTGAAACCGTTCGTCAAATTATAACGAACGATTTCGGGATGAGGAATCATCATGACAATGCGCCGTGCCACACAGCCTTCAAGGTTTCGCAGTATTTGACTTCCAAAGGGATCACCCTGTTGCCGCAGCCGCCTTATTCCCCCGATATCTCCCCCTACAACTTCTTCCTATTCCCCAAAGTGAAATCGGTGGTCAAATGAGTCGATTGAGGAGACGTCCGTGACAAGGGTACTCAAGGACATTCCAGTTGAAGAGTTCCAAAAATGTTACCAAGCGTGGAAAAATCGCTGGCCTTTGTGTATAGCTACCCAAGGAGAGTACTTCGAAGGGGATTAAAGAATTGGTAAATAATTGTTAAATATACGGCTTTTATAACGTCAGTCTTATTACTTAATTGTCAAGCCTCGTAAGACTTTTTATACTATATTAAGGACGCAAATGACCAGAGTAGTCGAGCGTCGTTTAAATAAAACATAATAAATAAATAAATAAATTATTTATAATGCTTATTTACTCGAGTTTAAATTATAAGCATAAACTCTACGAACTTATATATTAGATGGAATAACTACGTTATCTCCTCCCTTCTACCATCGTAATAAGTTAATTTAAGTGTGGAATTCTATGCCTCGGTAGCTCCATCATTATATTAATAATCCCATCTAATTTGTAAGGGGGGGATTTCAGTGGGTAAAAATCCCACACACTGTTTTTGGCTCCGTAATAAAAAAAAAAAAATATTTTTTATTCATATACATTCATAATGTCGTAGTCCGATTCCGGACGTCGAGACCTGATTTTATAACGATTGAACACCTCTGTCTTCGATCCTCTGTTTTCCGTATCAATTCGATAGTCTGCAACCCAGTTTTAAATTATTTTTTTTTATCCGGCCGTGTATCGGTTAACTGATTCGATTCCTTCGACCTTCCACTTTGCCTTGTATAATCAGTGTTTCTAATTTATTGGCCCGAATTATATGACCGAAGAAGGATAAAATTCTTCCTTCCGATTGTACAAATTAAGCTCTAATATTCAACAGTTCTCAGATCTTCCAGAACGGACTCGTATGTTTTATCGGTTATCGATCAGGAAAGATGTAAATTCTAATTACGTCTAGGCCACCTGTAGTGTTCGATGTCCAGTCTCAGTAGTATTCTATGACACAGAGAGCTAGTAAGGCGGGCTGCAGAAAATAAAATAGCAGCCTTCGACGTATCTATTACGGTTATATTACAAATACGGAAGTATCAAATAGCGTTTCAAAATAACTCAAGAACGAAGAAAACCTGGAGAACACTGACTGATCTGTAATGTATTAAAGGGTGAGATAAAAAGAAAACCTGGCAGAAGAATTGAATAGACGACCCGCGAGAATAGTACGAAGGCTCCGCAAAAGAACTTCATAACACTCCAACATCAACGCCAGTGCTATTCAAAATGATCGACAAACTGACCGGGGGATAGCGTAATGAAAAATTCGCGATAAGATGATAGGGGCGAACACCGATTGATCGATTAATATATACACTATTCATACTAAGGTTAAATGAATGCGTACGATTAATTCATTCAAGGTGGTGAATTTTTTCCCTTCACGTGTCATCAAATATCAGCTGCTTGATGACCTTCAGGTTTACTAGTTGTAGGGTAAATTTAAAAAAAATATATATATATATATATGTATTTATCGTTATTGGTAATGGATACCTAACAAACCCGAGAGTATGAGGGAAACATTCCGTTTTTAATGATATAATAGCATTACACGATAACCCTAGACTGACGTTTTCTCCATCATCGTATGCCCAAAATATTCGACGGAGTCGACTTGTTCTAGCTTTTTTCCATTGATCGATATATTCCTTTGTTCTAGCGTTTTGTTGATGCGCATTACCTCTGCTTTTCTGCTTTTTTTTCTCAATACTAATTTCCATTCCATATTTGCCTGATATGCTGTTTAGCACTCTCGTTAGTAATCCTCTCTCTCCTTGTCTGAAATTAATACACGATCGTCTGCGAAATTTATTATTATTAAAATTACGACAGAACCCGAACGTTAAAATTACTTTAAACTATACATATAAATGATCAAGGTGGCGAATAAATAAAAATTTTAGAACTAAGCTTGTTTATGTTTCTTTTATGTTACTACCGTCAGTGTGAACGAATTTCAAAAATGTATATATTGGAGATAAACAAATTCCATTTCAATCGTCGTAAATTGCTTAATATTCCTACGAGTGTGAATTGAATATATTTTATAACAAGATGAAATAAACAATTTTGGATGAGTAATAATAATTACTTGAATAAAATGCGTATATATATATATATATATATATATATATATATATATATATATATATAATATAATACAACATATGTACTTATAAATACGTCTGCATTTGAAAATAATATATATATATATATATATATATATATATATATATATATAGTATAATCGTTGTATGCAGCGAGAAACAGATTATCATAGAAACATTATAAATCAAACGATGAATGCAAAATACGTCCGCTGAACAGTGGTGAAAAATTAACAAAAAATCGATGATAAATTTTAAAAAGTTTCTTTGGAAATATTCCAACAAATAAGGCAACCATCGAATTACACTCTGCAAGTATAATCGGTATAAATATCGATCTTAAATAATCGTCATATAGACACTATTCTATTTTAGTACTTAAAATTTATTTCCAATCTAATTTTTCGCACGAATTTCAACTAGTTATATATATATTTTTTTCAACTAGTTCATCCATCCCGTTCCCCCTAAAACAAAATTGGACTTGAATTGAGTTTGAAATTATTTATAAATTATTCCGACGATAATTTACGTTCAACTCTCATTATTAATTTGACCTACAAATTTTAGTTAAATTAATTGCATTATATTTCTTCATATTTTAAGGCAAACACCGACAATATAATCTAATAGCGTATAATGTGTAATATATATATATATACAGAGGGACTCCGGATAAGAGGGACATCCGTTTATAAGGGACAATCAGCAAAACCCCGAATCAAACGTATGAAATGAAGGTTGTTTTAGTTCGCTTTAGAGGGACAACGCCTCGGTTATAAGGGACAAATATACTTTCAAGGCAATAAATAGTGAGAGGGGCGATAAGCCAGCCGATATAAAATGACACTTCCGGTCGTAAAACAAAAATATTCACATAAACAAAAATTGAATAAAAATGTTTTAGTCATTTTTACAATTCGTTTTTGTTTAAGTGAACATTTTTATATTTTCTTGATTTTGTTTGAGATGTCCTTGTGTTGACATTCTTTCATTGATGCTATACGGTTTTTTGCTACGTACGTTTATTAATTATGCACTCTCCGATAGCTTATTATGTTCTTAGTTTAGTTCTGCAAAAACTGTAATGCGTCTGAGGTTTTATTTTTTTTTTCTTACGAAAATTTTCTTTTCTTTTTTTAGTTTTGGTGAATTTTTTGTATGAATAAAATGACGGGTAAATGTTTATCATTAAAGGAAAAAATTTCTATTTCAGACAAAATCAAAATTCAACCTCCCAATATTATGCCTATTCGGGAGTTAGCAAAAATCATGGGCGTCTCCAAAAACACCGTCTCCCGTTTAAAAACAAATGAACAGAACTTACGTAAAAAATGGAATAGTACTGAAAAGGGCAGTCAGGTTCTTTTACCTTATGTATGCCTCCTGAATTTTTCTCTTAATTTCCATATAAATATTAAGCATTAATAAGGTTATAAGTATGTTAATTGTTTACTAAATTGTATATATACTCGCTTCAATAAGAGATTTTAAAAAATTCGCTTTTAAGGGACAACCGGTTATAAGGGACAAATGACTTCGCGGATTCGACTGTATATGTAATTTATATATATATATAATTTTTATATATATATATATATATATATAGTGAGATTGTTTAAGAGTTCAGATACTACAGATTTGCTAATGACGGAACAGATATTAAAGTTTACCTCGAGGATATAGATGTTTAAGTTGTAGGTGATCGGGCGAATAGGCGGATTCCACGAGTAGAAATAAAATAGGAAAAAACAAATAAAAAACTACTTCGGAAATCCCGATTGGACAAGACGGTCTTCGTAGAGAAAGCACTCGGATGAGTTAAAGAAATTATATATAGACGGCTAAATCAGGGTGGAGGCATCGTTTATTTTCGCCGTGCTAGGGATAGTCGAGGAAAGCCGTTGCAAAGAAGAAGCAGATTTGAAACGATGACAAATAATTAATGCCGCGAGGAACAGAATAAAGTAGAATCAAATATCCGAGCGAATAAATAGGTTGCAGCGTGCAATCCTCGACAAACAACAATGACGATGATGTATATATATGTATGAATTACATGTAGACGCACATTATGTTCGTACAAGTACAAAAACAGGCATTAATTGTATATTGTATTTATGCATATATATATATATAATTTTTTTTTTGTTGCTTTTTTTCATATAAATAAATGTACAATAATCTAGTTGAAAAATCACGATTTTAATTTTTTTTATAGGGGGTGCTATTGCAACCTCCGAAATAATCATAATACAATCTCCAGACACCAAAAGGTATTCAAAACGAACGAACGAATGGTTAACATATATCGCGATTAAATTTACAATATTAACATGGTAAAATTAATTTTTGGTACCTTTATTAATAATTAAATAAAAGTCAACAATTAATAATTATATAATAAATTATCATTAAAGGAATCGAATAAATTAAACGAAGTTAAATAATAACGATTAATAAATTAATGTGTTAAAAATAATGGAATTAATTATTGGGTTTTCGTCAAAAGCAGCTTAATCATCAAAATATAATTACAAACAATCAATAATTGAACGTTAATCGACCCGCATGATGTAAAATTAAAAATATTCATTAAGGTAACTTTTTTTTTTTTTTTTTTTTTTATTTGTTTTATTGTTTTATTTTATAATTCTTTTTTTTTAATTTAATATAACAAACAATTATATGCATAAATTACTTAGAGCTAATACTAACTATGCGTACTGATGTACGGTATATACCATCGGAGCTTATAAACGACCTATGTATCTCTTACTTGACAATAATGTTTAATATTAACCGTGTGTGTTTTATAGAGGGAGGGGGTTTTTAGTGGGTAAAAATCCCACACGCTGATTTTGGATCTCTTGCAGTGCATGCTTGTATGCGCTGCAAAAAAAAATTCTTCATTGTATCAGTGTCTTTGGAAGATTTTCCCCCTCCCGCTTCAAAAAAAAAAAAACAAAAAAAAACCGTAATATTAGTTACACTGATAACGATCACAAATATGAATATTTTTATCATCGAATCTTTTAAGACATTCCACGATAGACTTTTAATGTTTGGTATGGTAAAAATCAGCAATAAAATATTTATAACCGAATCCGTCTGATAAAGATTGGACTATTTTATAGAAAAGTGAATCGTTATGAGAATATCAGCGCCGCTGAAATTCATTAACTATAAGCTTATTTATTATATACATTACGTGAAACTCATCATTAAGCTTAAATTTAGAAGTAACATAGTTATATATACAATTATTATCAGCATTATTAGTTTGTTAATAAGTAAGTCAAGTTTGATCCTTTGATCCTAGATTATAATAGATAAAATATTTACAACTATTTAAGAAATAACGGGTGGTACCTAATAAATTTTTTTTTTTTTTTTGGCACTGCTGAGGAGCAATGACAACCCACTAACGTGTTGATAAATAGTTATTATATATTGATGTTATAATTGGTTAGGAATTTGTAAAAAATGAGGAAAACACGGGAGTGATTAGAAAAAATTAAGGAAGTGATAGAGAAAGGAGGTCGATAACCGATGGATATTAAGGAATTCAGGAGTGCGAGTTGGTTAGGTGTGTGAAAACTGCAATTGAAAAGGATGTGGTTTTCATCGGCGATAATTTGTGAATCGGCTGGATGGGAACAATATGTGGAACTGGAAATCCCAATACGAAACATGTGAGGCGGAAGACGATTGTGTCCAGAACGTAAACGGGTGATGGTTGTAATAAATTTTCGGAAATTGAGGTGTATGTTGGACAAATTAAAGTACCAGGGAGTAGGTGATGTGGCCAGATAATATCTAGGGGTGGAAGAACTAACTAGCCACGATGACCACTCGTAGGATATATCCATGTTGGCAAGAGATATCAGGTCTGTGGTGGAAATTGCCGGCACCAGACAGCCGAAGAAAATGGCTTCTTTGGCCAGAGTGTCGGCAACCTCATCGCCATGAATTCCGGAATGATCGGGAATCCAGACGTATGATATTAAGATGCCGCGGCTGAATAGTAAATAAGTCAATTGTCGCACTGCCAAGGGAAGATAATTGGAATTAGGTTGAAAGGAGGAATGCTTCAATGCGAGGAGAAAACTTAGGGAGTCGGATAAGATTAAGTATAGGGAGGAGGAATGGTGATCTAAACGTGATAAGAATTGCAGAGTTTTAAGGATGCTTAGGCCCTCGACAGTGAAAATCGAATTGAACTGAGGAAAAATGAATGATTTGGAGATATTATATTGCGGTATATAGAATACTCCCGTAACGGACCGACCGGGAAATTTGAATCCATCTGAAAATATATGTACATGATTAGGCCAGTAATTTTGTATGAAAGCATTAAGATCAGGATGCGAGGACATGATGGAGGAGAAGGAGGAGGTGTCAATGGAGATGTTAAGAAGATTGACATGATATGAATTAGTAAAGTAAATTGTGGGTAAGATACATAAATGATGTCTTAAAGTATACATATATATATATATATGTGTGTGTTGTGTATATATATTTGTATATATATATATATATATAATCACGTATAGAAGAGGTATCCAATAATACGTCCCTTGAAAAAGATTACAGAATTAAGTTTCTCATTATAATTTGCTTCAGTCTCGATGATGGTTCTATGTGTGAAAGTTCGACTACCAGCTAATTTGGGTGGTTTTATAACCGCATCAGATGGTTTTGTAGTTCATCCGCTGAATCGATTTTCAAATCCCGATGTATGACTTCGTTGGACACGTACCGTTCCATTTGGTAAATTAGGCGCAGCACCTTGTTACGGAAACTTTGGATAATCAGTTTAATTGACATCTTTGCCTAGGACCATAATGGACGTAGTATGGTTCTATATATTAACAGATGATTCTGCAGCGACAGTTTGGAGTGGTAACCTAATAGTTAATAAAGTTGTTTCATCAATATGTGAATTCATTTCGTTTCTTTTGAATACGCAGCCTTCATGTCGGTCGTTGATGTAGATAAACTCCTAGATATTTCACTTCATTGGTCCTTGGAATCGATTTATCGTCGATTAGCATCCGTTTACTGTGTGGTTTCCTGTTGGAGAACGTGATATGTGATGACTTATCTGAGTTAATGTTGAGTTTCCACCGTTGTCCCTTCTGATGAACCTAATCTACACTATTTTGCAATATTTTTATCTAATTCGAATATCACAGCGTCATCTGTAAACGTTGCTATCTGAGCAGATTCAATCGTCGGCAAATCTGCTGTATAAAGATTATATAGCAGAGGTCCCAGACTGCCCTGTGGGACTCCAGTTAGAATTGGATCTACATCTGATAGATTGTTCTCACGTTTGATCTAAAATTTCCTGTTGCTTAAGTATGATCGCATTGACTGGTACAGTCTCTCAGGCAGAAAGGATTTCAGCTTGTATAACAGGCCCTCGTGCCAGATATATAATGTTTTTTTTATTAGATGAATGCATATATTATTCTCGGTTTGCTCGGCTTATGTGTTTCAATAAACGATAATTATGCGTGAATTATTCAGCTATCCAATAATAGGTAGAATTAAGGTTTGATGCCTGAGCTAATCAGCTAGATCGAATAGTTTTGTCCTCTTTAATACCCCAATCTCCAATTGATTATCTACGAGATTTAACGCCGTGTTATCAGTCGACAGATGTCTTTTTACTGTTTCTTTTATAACGTTTTTCCACATATCAAGTTTTTCTATCTCGGTGAAGAGTATCATTGCTCACGAACCAAGGTGCGTTTGTCGTTGTTCTCAGTATTCTACCGTATTATGCGGATATCGCTTTTAGCACTCTATCTCCAAAGTTGATATCCGCAGATCCAAACTAGTGCAAGAATTTGTTTATATATTGGCACTTTATTTTCGAGCGATAATTTCGACCGCTTGCCTATATTAACCAGTAAACTTTAACTTTAGTTTCATTAATTTTAATCCTTCATCTTTGACACCAGTTTTTAATCTGGTCTACTGTCGTTTGCAAGGTACGATTCGCAATGTGAGAACAATGATTTGAGCACGATACGGCTGTATCGCCTGCAAAAGTTACCACGAAGCACTTATCTGTTATCGGCAAGTCGGCTGTATAAATAAGATACAGAAGCAGCCCCAATATACTTTCCCGCGAAACGCGGTTTATATTTCTGAATTTTAATCTCCGTATTAATGTATTTCGTCTAAATAGGACGCGAAAGTTTATTGATACGGAAAATTAATTATTTTACCGAGAAATGTGCCAAAAGCTTGGCTCACATTCAGAAATACAAAGTCGCAAATATTCATTTTTCCTAGGTCATATTCTATTTTTTTTTTGATAACTCGGTGAACCTGCTAAGTTGTCGAATGCTTTACTCTGAATCCACATTAAAATTCTGTAATAATTTCCTTTCGTTCAACTACAGGAAGTATTCAGTTTAGTAGCATATAACCGCTAATAATGATATTGGTCTGTAGGAAGTCTTGTCAACAGCTGTTTTCCCTGGCTTTTATATCATTATAATCTGTGAAAATTTAAACCGCACAAGGAAGGTAGGCCAGCCTAATTATAGCATTAAATAGATAATTTTAGTGCTAGAAATCACTTGTGTGCTAGATCTATGATAAATAAAAAATAAAATCACGTTTCAATTTCATCCTTAAACTAGTTTACATCGTAGGAAGGATGTCAAAAAGTAGACGATATAAATTGGATAAAATTATATATATATATATATATATATATATTTATATATTATCCCAATATATAATGTATTAACATTACCCATATATTTCGCATAAAATTAATTAATTTTTGACGTAGTATCGGTTCGAGACTAATCGTTTAGTAAATAATTTATTTAACTTATTCTTATAAATCGAATAGACCGATGAAGTCATATTTGGAAAATCCACTATAGCGAACCAGGGAACACCATCCTAATATTTCACCGGTACGTATTTCCTGGGATAGCGGCCAGAGTATTACGTATATCATAGAAAGAGTATACAAGTGGTTACCTAAGTTATTTATGCCTTTCCGACTACTATCAGTAGAACGTACAGCACGTTACATTCATTTATCATCGAATGATTTCGCCTTCATTTATTACCGACCGAAGGGAAAAAAGATGCTTACGATAAAAATACCTTTCTTTCTCTCTCTCTCTCTCTCACACACACACACACACCTATAGTATAATATTGTGATGTGCAATACATACGTAAATATATATTCATTAAAACCGGGAAAAATCACTTCGATAATATATCGATATAACGATAATCATGAACACGACTGGAAAGTAGAAATAAGCTCGGTTCAGTAGTTCAGTTCGCTTCAGTTGAACGTTTTTAAACTTTTGAAGTAACTTGCTAACGTAGATTCATCAAAATTTCTAATATTTATTATTCGCATTCGCAAAATCTATGATTATCTCATAAATTATTTGCACCCTATACGTTATAGTATATCTGTACGGAGTGGGAGATAAATTTATTCCGAGTCATTACGCTCCAAACGTTACGTAAGAAAAGATTTTGCTTATATCTAGTTAAATTTTAAAAATCCAATAACGTATCAATTCGACAATTAATCGGTTATAAAATTAGACAGAAAATATTATATAATAGAACATACACTACACCATCATTAACCAATTTATCATCTCTGATACGTTTCACTCGGTTGCATGCAAGTAATACGAGTATATAATAGTTTAACATATATACGAACATACACATATATATATATATATATATATATATATATATATATAAAGCAGTTAAAATCATTTAATTTTTTATAAATAAAAAGACGATAAAGCTTCTCGGCTATTAAGTCATTATCGAGAGCATATAATTATATATATATATATATATATATATATATATATATATATATATATATATATGTATGTATACGATTTATAAAAAATACAAAAGGAAAAAACAAAAAAAAATAAAACGTAAGAAAATACTTAATTTAAATGTATAATATTAAAAAAATACAGTTATTTATAGAATAATGTGGCAAAGAACACAATGAACAAATTAGCAATATAAAATTTATGCATAAACAATTATGAATTCAGAACCATGTTCAATCAACTAATTCAGCAAAATGGAATGATAATCAACATGCTATCAACGGTAGTTAACAAATTAATATAAAAATGAGCAGGTTTCTCAAAATAGCTATTTGGAATATCAATGGTCTGGTGCAGTACCACCATAAAGTGGAAGCGTTCTTAATTACCAACAAAATAGATGTATTAATGTTATCTGAAACACATTTCACTGATAAAAATTACATTAAAATTCCTCAGTACACCATTTATCATACACTACATCCAAGTGGTAATGCACGCGGAGGTACAGCTATTCTTATAAAAACGTCTATGAAGCATTATGAGATGAATAAATACTCAAAACAAAAGAATACTTACCGGCTACTACTGTAAAAATTGACATCTTGTTTGGTCCGCTCGCACTATCGTCTGTCTACTCTCCTCCAAAACATAATATACAACAAATTCACTTTGAGGAATATTTCAAAAGCTTAGGAAATAAATTTATATCCGGTGGCGACTATAACTCAAAGCATATTTCATTTGGGTCACGGCTGACAACACCGAGAGGAAAACGGCTTCACGCATGGCACTCTATCAAATGGAATTCCATCATACTGGCCAACTGACAGAAGAAAAACTCCAGACTTGCTAGACTTCTTTATCAGTAACGGAATTAATAAGAACCACACATTGATTCGAATCCTCTCTGGATGCTACCTCCGATCATTCACCAAAAATTTTAAACATAAGTACCAGTACAATACAAATAGCAACAAAACCAGTACTATCTAACAAGAACACCGATTGGACAGCATTCCAAGAGTTTGTAGAAAGCGGAATAAACTTGAAAGTGCCTTTGAAAACACGAACATATATAGAAATAGCTGTAGAAAACTTTACTAAGTGTATTCAGAAGTCTGCATACGTAGCCACACCTATAAATGAAGATAAAATGATTATAAGAAAACATCCGAAAGTAATAAAGAAGATGATCTCGGAGAAAAGAAAATTGAGAAGAATTGGGCAGATCGATAGAAATCCCGTTAATAAAACTATTCTAAATAGAGCAGCTAGACAATTAAAAAAAACCTTCTAGAACTAAAAAACGAAATATTTCGAGAGTATATAGAAAATCTAACTCCGACTAAAACAACTGATTACAGTTTGTGGAGGGCTATAAAAAATATAAAAGCAGATCACACCTATCAGTGTCCCCCCCCCCTAGAAGAATGAAAAACAAAGAATGGGCACAAACTGAACAAGAAAAAGCGAATGTCTTTGCCGAATACCTAGCAGGAATTTTCGAACCACACAAAAATGAAAATTCAATTCATGAAAAGAAATTAATGGAATATCTAGAAACACCATTGCAGATGTCACTCCCCATTAAATTAACATCGCCTATGGAAATAAATGCACAATTAAAACAACTTGATATAAAGAAAGCTACCGGACACGATTTGATAACTGCAAAAATTCTAAAAAAATTATACCGAGGAAAGCTGTTACTTTAATAACACTCATTTTTAACGCAATCCTTCGTACGGGATATTTTCCGGTGCAGTGGAATTTTACTTCAATAAAATTGATTCCAAAACCGGGTAAACCTCAAAATGAAGTGTCCTCTTACAGGCCAATAAGCCTGTTACCGGTTCTCTCCAAAGTATTGGAAAAACTACTTCTCAGGAGAATCAAACCGATTCTTGAAGAAAATAAAGTGATACCAGACTATCAGTTCGGATTCAAGAATCACCATAGCACTATTGAGCAAGTACATAGAATAGTCGACATCATAACCAAAAGTTTCGAAGAAAAGAAGTATTGTTCAGCGGTATTTCTCGACATCGAAAAGGCCTTTGATAAAGTCTGGCACGTTGGCCTATTGTACAAATTAAAACTTAAATTACCTCACTCTCGACTCATCGTGATAATAATTTAGCGGCCGAACAACTTCAAAACCATCTACTACGCGTAGAAAAGTGGTTTAGACTATGGAAATTCAATATTAACGAATCAAAATGCAAGCAAGTTTTATTTACTTTAAATAAAAGCAAAAATTTACCGATTAAGTTAAATGGGCAAACAATTTCCGAATCGTGTAACGTAAAATATCTTGGATTACACCTTGATAAACGGCTTACCTGGAAAAATCATGTTATTGCTAAACGTAAACAGCTCAGCATTACATACCGAAATATTTATTGGCTGATGAGCAAATATTCAACACTGTCGTATGAAAATAAAGTATTACTATATAAAACAGTCTTGAAGCCGATCTGGTCATATGGTATCCAGATTTGGGGTACAACGAGCAACTCTAACTTATACATAGTATAAAAATTTCAATCTCAAGTACTGCGGAATATCGTGTCAGCGCCATGGTATGTTCGCAATGACGACATACGCAAGGATCTCCGTATACCGTCTGTTAAAGAGGTAGTCAAAAGCTGCGCTGGAAGATACTTGCATCGACTTCAAACCCACATCAATCCACTAGCAATCAATGTTCTACGTAACGGTGTGCAATTCCAACGACTGAAGAGACGCAGTCAGATCGAATTGGGAAATCGACCGTAGCGATCAACTAGTTTATCTATTATATATCATATATTATATTATATTATACTGTATAATAATACTAAGATAAATTAAGAGATAACGACCGTTGGGAAGTGTCCCGTTATAGGTTTTAAACAGATCAGTGCTGACTATTGTTCAACCGAACAGATTGCACCACGCATCTTTAAGCTTTAAAAAAAAAGAAAAAAATAATAATAATAATAATAATTGTGGTTAATATTGTCGATTTTATATTTGTGGTTCCAGTTAATAAACAAAATTATGATCAAAATAATTAACACAACATACTATAACGTTCGCAGATGATCTTAGATATCAAAAAAAAAAAAAAGAAGGCAAACGCCAAAATTGAAATATCAATCATCATGACGGCAAAGGCCGCCTCGAAAATATCTTTTCATGCTCCTAGCATAATAAAAGATCGCAATGTAATAATTGGAACAGTTGGATGAGTAGAAGATACCTTAAGTGCGGGAGATAATAGAAAAAATCTATATAGGAAGGAAAACGAAGATTAGAAATGAGCTTTCAACTAATAAGAGGCACATATAGGGTAAAAACTCGACATACAAAAATGTTAAAATAAGAGTATATAACACCGTCATTCAGTTCTTGTACGAAGCTTAAACTCGATTTCAAACCAGAAAATATATCAACAGAAAATCCAAGAGAGCGAAGCAATCCAAAAAATATTTATAAAAGGATAAAGGAAATTAGAAAATAATAAAGAATATAGAAAACTATAAAAATGATCGGACGCATTTTACAGACGCGTTAAAAGAATGGATAACGACCGCATTACTAAAAGAGTTTTCGATTTTTTTTTCTGTATAGCAATCCAAAAAGCAAACCAACATGAATGCAAGTCAAAAAAAGTTATTTTTTTTTTGATAGTTTTATTTCCTTCACTGTCTAGCCAAGCGTGGTCATTAGGGATATTTTTGGCGTTTTTGTTATCTGTCATGAAGAAAAAATGTTCATCACCCGATAGCTGTAACCTAAACTAAATCCAGCGGTTTACCACGCTTTAATCTTTTCACGCCATTTGAAGTGGCTATAAGCTGTTCGGTCGGCCTTCCAGTTTACCTGCATATCTCTCCTGGTATCATCATCATATTGTGCAAAATCCTAAGATTGGTTTGTCATTGATTTTTCATCTCTGTCGATTCTGTGCCATCCGCTTCAGTTCTTCATACGATGATGCTGTCACATCTTCGAGTATCTGTGAAATGTAATCTATTCGCGGATCACATTCTTTCCCGGATGCATCCCTTCTATTAGACGAATTATCAGCCTTTCATGTCGCCTTTCATTTGGGTTCTTCTTTTTACTATTATTTTTAACAACGTCGGTTTTTCATGAATTCTTCTCAAAACTTCCTCGTTGGTTACCTTATCTGTTCATTTTATTTTCAATAATCTTCTGTAACACCAGAGTTCTAATGCCGTCAGTTTTCTCGTCTTTCGTCATTATCCAAGTTTCGCACCCATATAGGGCAATGCTGAATACATAAACTTGCAGCAGTCTTTTCCTAACGGCTATCCATGTTTCTCGATGTCAATAAGCTTTTCTTATTATAAAACGCTGCTTTTGGCAATTCTGCTTTTTACATCCCTTTTACTCCTACCATCTTTGGTTATTACGCTTCCAAAGTAACAAAATTCGTTTACTTGTTCTACTTTTTCTCCCTTAATATCGATATTAAATTGATTCCTTATATTATGATATTTATTGCATACTAATATTTTGGTATTTATTTTGTTTATTTTCATATTATATTCCTGCAGCATGTTTTCTATTTACACTTTTATTCAGGGTTTTTTTTTTCTGATTCAGCTAATACAGACTGTTTTATAATAACGGAATTTTACACCTTCAAGCGAAGTTGCTTTGGTTATAGAACAGGGTGCGTTCTTAATTTTCCTTAAGATTTTATGTCGAGCTGTTCGTATTATTTTTAAAATTTAGATCTCTAACGTAACCTCGTTATTTCAATTCCGTAGGTTCGGATTAGTCAAACGGCAGCTGCATATATATATATATATATATATATATATATATATATATATAAATATATATATGCAGCTTATTGTTAAGTGTCGGAGCACCGTTTCCGTCTATGAACCAGTGTAATGTCAAATATATGGGAGTATAAGTGAAGAACAAATTTTCAAACTTTCGAGGATTGTACGAGGCTGCAGTAAGAAAAACCGAACGAAGATGGACGGAAGCGAAAAAGAAGACACGGTAGAAAAGGATAAAAGAACACCGTGCAGAGAACGGAGAGGAAAAAGGAAGGAATGATTTGTAGTCGACATTATGCGAATAGATTACTAAAAAAGAGAGAAAAAATAATAATAGTAATATTAATTATTGTTTTTCGTTTCTTATTTTAAACAATAAAATGTAAGCGTTTTTCTCATAAGACATTTAAAACGAATGCTTCTTAAATTGGTTTTCCAATTTGTTTTCAAAGAATAATAAGGGGGACAATAGTAATCAATGCATCTTTGTTTTTTTTTCAAAAAAATCTTAAGGATTTCGTTAACGGTACTCACCTGGAAATCTGATTGGACATCGTCATTACGTGAATATCGATTTGCATCTATCATTGCACGTAAGATTATACTTGACGCCGTATCATTTCTCGATTAGAACTCCCCACAAGGCAATTCCATAAATCGGTTTAATAATAATAGTTCGCAGGCCATATCCAATACGGATTGTCTAGCGCCTATTAACCGGTATAATTGTCGTACTTTGATTTTAATTTGTTATTTTTTTTCTTTTCAAAACAATATATTTACTTTACAAAATTACATTTTATAATATGGAATTTAAAGCGACAATCCAATTAAGTTTTACGTCACTTCAAACTCCACTTACATTAATGAGAACAATAATACAATAATATTGAAAATTAATATGTTGTAATAGAAAATTTTAATCCAAATTTAACGACTTACTTCCCAATATATCATAATTGTATCTTACGTTACATAATTTAAATTAATACCATACTCTAATGAATTTAATTTTTCTTATGTAATTTTTCTATCGAATAGTAAGTAATTTGATTCGGACATATTAATATTTAAATTATATTCATTTAAATATTTTTAAATTTCCTTGTATGTGATACAAATGTGGTTTTTTTTCTATATTAATTTCGTTTTTATCCGCTATGATCGGCTACATCGTCCGCAAAAGTGACGATGTTTACACATTCTCCGGTAACCTAATTTTGAAAATTCTTGAAAATACAATATTCCATAAATACGGTCCTAATACCGATCCTTTCAATATTCCTGTCACTATAAGTAATGATTTAATATGTTTAATAAATTGCGATCAGCACCCAAATTTTCCAACGATGACGTTAATTTATTTAAATTTAAACTATCGAACGCTTTAGTTATATCAACAGTTACAACTGCTACATTGTATCAATTCGTTTTGTATTTTTTAATTCTTTGAACCAACTCAAATACTGCTAATAATTTTGCTGATTTATTTTCTATGTGAATCAAGCTCATATAGAGCAATATCTTTACTATCAAATATAAGTAAAATTTTCGAGAAATGCGTACCTCTGAAATTAAAAAAAAAAAATTAATCACGATAAAGACATAATAAACAAAGATCAATACGGTTGATTTTAATTTGTTGAACTTCTTTTTGACACGAACTTTCCACGACGTACGTTTATCTAGATGCGTACCTAGATACGTTGCAGAATCATCTTGTGGAACAGCTCGATTACCGAGATATATTAGTAGTACGGCAGAGTGAAAAGAACGTGAATGGATTTATGATGTTACATTTTCTAGTCAGATACCGAATCAAGCCTTTGCTGAAGCTAGTTTGTAGCATGCTATTAATTACGATCAACAGCCATTAAAGCGGTGTTATCAGCAAATGTTGCAGTGGTGGTACTGTTATTATCTACAGGCAATTCACAAGTATAGGGAAGATACAAAAGTTTACGATGGAAACTTAAGCTATTATACGTCGTTAATTAATACGCGACACTTCAGTAATAACTCTTATCGGTGCTACTCTAAAAGTGCAAAGACTATTATTATTATTATTATTATTATTATTGAGAAATACCGAAGAATACCACTCCTCGTAGCGCATGTTCTCTTTACTGTATACGTCTTTATCTATAAACTTACAACCTTCAATATTTGATCCTGTTTGTCTCTCGTTGATTAATATCACACGGCTTAAAAATTTTACTGGAGTAGCATGCGAAACCTTGTTTTTGATTTTTATATTAATTTTTTACAATCGATCCTCGTATTAGAAATATACAGGCATCGCTTAATAAATCACAAACAACAATTCAGCGGGATATGAAATATCGAATAAACGAGAATATTATAAATCACGTAAAGTATATACATATATATATATGTATGTGTGTGTGTTGGTGCGTACGTATTGTAAGTTTTCCAATCGTTCGTTTGAAATCTAAGCGACGTCAAAAGTGCCACATCGATTTTTTTTATTTCAACTATAAAACTGTACACATTTCCCGCGTAACTAATAGTAGCGATATTTAATCAGATATATCATCATTCGCAATGAAAAATATAGAGGAACAAGGCGGACTTTTTTGTTGTTTTTCGAATAACTCAAAAACTACTCGACCAAAAGTTTCCATTGGAATTTTATTTAAAAATAGAAAAACGACAGACGAGCTTACAAACATTTGTGGATCACAATATCGTTCTGATGACCGCCATTTGCAATACTACATTCAGTCAGTCTTTACAAGATTTTTGAAGACTTTTTTCGAGCAGAGCTGAATTTTTGAAATTGCTTCAGAAATCCGAATTTTCAGATTCCAGTTCACGCCGAAAATAACATTCCACACACAATGCGATATCATTAAAGGATGCCATGAAAACTGAAACTATACGAAAACGTCTCGTGTGTACACTAAACGTGGAGCACGCGGTTTGCGTTGTAGCAGTGTTACCGACTGCGTTATTCAAAAACAAAACCATCCGTCTTCTCTAGGTCCCCTATAATTAAGAATGACGGTTACAAACGGTGGATAATATTAAATGCTGCTGATTTTTTCTTATCAGCTAGAGATATCTAGTAAGACCGCTTGAACCCTAGGATGCTGGTTGGAGGTCCGTTAAGTATTCGTCCGCAGATGAACTACAACGGAAACTGCATCGATCTTAAGATTCACGCCAAATTTAAAGTTAATATCGGGCCGAGAATATCGCAAGCCCGTTTCGAAATTTTTCTAATATACCGCGGTTTTTCCTCTAAAATCTCTGCTCCCTTCTTCCATGTTGATATTCTGAATAATAGAGCTTAGGCGATCACCAATATGCCAACTAGATTTTACGTTGTCTCGCATCTGCAATTAATTGTTGTAACGAAGATGCGTTGACCCAATTTTTAATATTTTTCAGAATGTGTCCTCTTTCTTCGCGGACTTCTTTTTCCTTCTATCTGCCCTTGTATAAGATGTAAAATTTCATACTTTGTTCCTCTTACGATATGACCATGTCGAATTTTTCCTTATAATGATATTCCACAGTAGGCTTTCTTTAAGACATATTTTACCGTCCAACCTATCTTCAGCATGGAAATGTGCTTCCATCGAAAAATGCTGACGGTACTGCATGGTAAAGATGTCCAACAAACATTTTTTTTTATTGTAATATAATTTTTGTTGGACATCTTTACCGTCCAAGGTACCTTCAGAATTTTTTTATGGAACCATATTTCCATAGCTTCGTATCGGTTCATTGGCTGGATATAGCATCGAGCTATACCTTGTCTTATATATACAGACATATACAATCGTAAATACACAAACTGAATATTAAGCTTAAAGTTTTCCCTCCCCTCTAATGATCGCCCGACGGTGGTTTCGTAGAGTTTCCGATACACTAATTTTAGTCAAAACCCAAAACACGTACTAAAATAGACTGTATTTTTTCGAGAACGTTTGTATGTTTGTGTGTATACGTGCGCTTAAATTTACCACGTACTAACTCCTCAATGATACCCTGACAATACGAGTGACAATGATGTTGTTGCGATTATAGAACGTGGCATAGAAACAAGAAAAGTGGTTCAAAAGTTGAAGTAATATTCAACATTTTCCGCGAACATAAAGGTGAGAAAAATTAATTACTGCAAAAAATATATTGATTCTTCTATCAGATATATGTGTATAGTAAACTCTCGATTATCCACCTAATCCGCATTTATTCTAGGATGAATTTTTTTTGTTCTAAAAATACGAACGAAAATGAAGTTTTTGCCTCCCAATGTCACTGCTCTTATCCAACCAATGGGCCAGAATGTAATTGGGTCAATGAAAAAGAAAGTACAGAACAAATTTACTGAAAAGCTGATTGACTATAGAAATTTTTTTTTTTTAAATATTACATGATTCTTGCCCGAATTTACGATATAAATACTGCTTGGGAATCAGTTAAACGATCTACGCTAGTAAAGTCTTAGAGGAAAATTTTACCTAATGTGGAAAATACTCTTTACAGGAATCTACAGAAGAAAATGAAGTTTCTACTTGTGATTTAGCTAATTTATCGAAATCCGTTATAGAAGGAAGTAACGTCGACGAAGAACATTGTTGAGTGGATTAATTGCGACGCCGATGATCCAGGCTTTGAGCATCTTACCGATGAACTAATTGTCGATAGAGCATTAGGTATGGTTTCAGAGGAGAGTGCGGAGGAGGATAAAGAAGCAAGTAAACCATGACGCAGCCCTAACACACATCGAAGGACTTATGCGATGCATGGAGTAACAATGCATCGCTCCGATTTATACGTCAGTTTCAACAATTAATCAATACATTTCTGATGGTTGTTCGGCTGTTGTCATTTCTTATGATATTAAAGGAGCATTTGGCAATTGCTGTTGGTCTGCAGTTGTCAACGCCTTTAAAAATAATAGTAATAATCCTTTTATTATCAGTATTATTATAGATTATTTTAATAACAGTTCTGCAACGCTTAAACTCGGATCATTATCTGCTAAAAGGTTACCCACTTGTGGAGTTCCACAGGGTTCTGTCCTTGAACCTACTCTGTGGAACATTTTGTACTCCACTGTACATTACAGTGTTGATAAATTTTGCTACGATGTTAAAGTCACTTGTTAACTAATTTCCTATGCCGATGATCTATGTTTAGTGTTTAAAGCAGAGAGTGGTCTTCGCCGCTACCGCTTCTCGCATATATTTCTAAATATTTGGAGAGTGTGATGGGGGAGTTTGAATTAATGTTTCACCTCACTAAATTTGAATTTATTATGTTTGGTAATGCCTCCCTTATTTGCCGGGTCAAAAAGATAAAATTATTTTCTGATTCCTATCTTGGTATTTTAATCGATGAAAAATTAACATTTTTACCCCATTTTCAATATATTTCTATGAAATGTATAGGAATTTTTAATAAATTATTGCGTATAAAAAAAAAAAAATTATTTGAGTCTGGCTTTCAAAGAACGTTCCATATTGTATAATCAGGCACTGTTTGAATATGCTTCTGAAATTGAAAAATACTTGATCAGGCCAATAAACAGTAGTGAAATTTTTGCTCCGAATGGTTTCATTGTCGGGACTACTCCTATCTCTGCTGCCTGTGTTACAGCGGGATTCTGCCTTTGGATTTATATCTTACTGGTACGGTTCCCGCTGGCGATCATAGGCTTGTGAGAAGCATTGTTCAAGAATAAAACATTCTAACCTGCTTGAAGGTCTACCTCTGTTCAACCAATGACAAATGAAAATTTTAAAAAACATTTTTTTTATTGGTCACGAAGTGGCAGGACAGTTACTACATCGAAATTACCGGCAGAAAGACTTATGATATTCTTCCAGATGTCGCATAAAGATTAAAACTATTAAAATCGATATAAACTTTTACAGTGTATAGGTGTTGACTGGCCATGGCAAGTTTGGATCCTACCTTTATAGATTCAGGCGTGCAGATGATTCAGTCTGCACCCGTTGAAACGTGGGCGAAGTTGATGATGATAATAATATATTATTTGTGTGTTCCACTTTCGCTGCCCTATCTCATAAATTTGGTATTAACAGCACGGAGATTTTTCCATTAAGTAAAACAGTTTAAAATTTCTCTATATACGCTGAACAGATTATTCGAATTCAGTTTAAAAGTTTGTCTATTAATTAACGCTTGCTGGGTCCGGTGCAGTTTTTGTTAACGTGGTCAACTGTTCGTCATCTACTTTCTATTATTATAATTAATTATTACAATTTTATAATTAAGCTATTGATTAATTATTAATTAGTTTGTAAGTATAATATGAGAATTTGATTTCTGTTCTTGTAGTCCATTTTTATGAGTTTTACTTATTTAAAATTGAGTATTTAAGTTTTGGTATAAGTTTTTACTACTTTTTTTTTTATTAAACTGTTATAATTAAGTTTCTGATTATTATTAATTAGTTTTCAAGATAATGTAAGAATTTGACTTCTGTTTATTTGTAATTTACTTTTATAAGTTTGATTTATTTATCTACTAATTGAGTTTGTACTTAAGTTTTTTTTAGTATAGGTATTTACCATTTTATTTGTTTTTTACTTTTTTTACGTTGGTTTTACTTTAACTTTTTTTGTTATATATTTTAATTTTTAATCGTTATTTATAATGCTTATTTACTTGAATTTTTTATTAGCATAAACTGAACGAATTTTCATTAGATGGAACAAAGGGCTATGTTATCTCATCCCTTCTTCTATCGCAATAAGTTAATTTAAGTGTGTAGTTCTATAACTTGGTGCTAGGACCTCCATCATTATATTAATAATCGCATTTAGTTTATAGAAACGGCATAAGAAAACAAAAGAACAAAGGAAAAAGGCGAAAAAACACTTAGAGATTAATTTTAGATATATACACACATAGGTGGCCAGAGCAGCGAAGATATTGTTGTTATTCAGGGCCAATAAGTAGGCAACCGAGAAGGTGGTAAATATTTAAATGTGAAATTTTATTAATAAAGACATCTCTCCTTCGCTATACAAATAGCAAGCAAAAATCACATGATTAGCGTCGGCTATAATTCCCGCATGCGCAGGACAGTATACAGATGGATTAAGAGTGATATAGTACAAATGGCTAGGAAGGTAATTGTGGTTGGAACGAAATCTGACCAGAATTGAATAGAAAAGTCGAGTTGGTAGGTTTTTAGGAGGCGTAAGTGCGAGAATGGATGTGGTAGATATATAAAATAAAATATACGCATGCAAGTAACAAAATAATTTTTTGGACGATTCTTTAAATATATCTCATTAGCACCCATTTGGTTCTATTATTATTCTAGTATAAGTAGTAATAGTATATATATATATATATATATATATATATATATATATATATATATATATATATATATATATATATATATATATAATCTACATAATTATGTATGCAACATAATAATCTTTGGGCCATTCTTTAAATATATCTCATTATAACTCATTTGTCTTTATTATAATTATAATTGTATAAACAGCAGTAGTAGTCGTAGTTTAGTAATAGTAGCACTATTTAAATACATACATATATATATATATATATATATATATATATATATATATATATATATATATATATACGTATATATATTTGTGTGTTGTATATATATACATGATTCTATTAATATCACTCCACGATTACATCATTATTTTAATTGTCGTTGTTAATTTTTAATTTTATTATTATTTTTATTATCACTATCATTATTATTATATTATTATTAATTTTTCTCGTTGCTGCTGCTATTGTTGCTGCTGTTGTTATAAACATCATCGTTATTTGGGTACGCATAATTATTATTATTATTGGTATTAACTCCTATCATTCAGGTTATTCATATATTATAACTGCTACTTTTTAATTATTATTATTATTGTTACTATTATTTCTGTTAATATCCCTTCTATAATCTTCTCGACGGTTAATTTTGCCGCAGCGTTCGAATTTTAAGTACACGCCTACGGATAGTAACGTAGATAATTTTGGCAGGCGAACAATTTTGGCGCACTTGTTAGTGCATAGATAGGCGGTAAATCGGACGAGCGTTCAAGGACTCCATCTATACCAAATTATTTCAAATTATTTGAAATTCAATTTTTATTTGAAATTCAATTTTATCGTTTTCGATTTAGAGAAATATGTTTTACACTTTTCTCTCCGGGTCTATAGGTGAAACGTTTTAAAAAATAAATTAGTAAAAACGGAAAAAAGACAGTCGTCGATAAAAACTTAATACCGTACCGTCCAAAACGGCACGACGTTAACCGTACGTCGCGTATTCCATTGTGTCGACGGATACTGTTCAGAAAGTATACAAAAAATATATCTATCAAAGCGACGTTTAAAAATAGAGAAAACGCGAGAGAGATGGAGCTAGGGCAATGTGAAGAGAGAATAAAATTATAATGCCGCCGCTGAAAATTACCTCCTACTCGTGGTTCTCGGAAACATCTTTGTACGCGCAAATGGCGTTCGTCGGACATGTGTATATAAAATAATTTCCAAAATTGCCACTCCGAATATATCGCTCAAAATTCGACGAAATCTCGTCGATAATGCTTGTAAAAGTTTCCAATATCGCAGCTTTAAAAAGAGCATACAGACTAGCGATATCGAGTATAAATTTTAAATTTAAAACAAACAAAAAAATCCTTACGAGAACTTTTGAATAAGTAACAAAGACGATAAATATTGATAATAAAATAATAAATCGAATTTTAAAAAATTAAATCACACTAGGTAATTTATGTGTAAATAAAAAGACCTATCTAATAATCGAAAATTAGTACGGTGTAAGTGAATTGAAAACGTCAACATAATTGTAACATTTACTCTTTGTGATAAGGGTAATGTACCATCTACTTACCTCTTTAGAAAGGCGAATTGGAATTGCTTTTCGGAACTATATAAGCGATAATATTACTTTAGGAGGCCCTTCCAAAACTAAGGCAGAACTTCACGAACACGTTAAATGTTTTACTGATCTGATACTGAACGCGGCTGATTTGGCTATTTCTAAAAGTGATGTAACTACACGTTATTATAAAATTTCCCCTCCTGTTCTTGCGTTGATTAAATTTAAAAATTACGTTAGACGTAGGTACCAAAAATCTCGTAATCCAACAACTAGATTATTGTTACATTATTTAACGTGTCAAGTGAAAAATAAATTAAATAAAGATAAAAACACTAGTTGGAATTTCAAACTTTGTAATCTTGCTGTAAAAGATAAAAGTCTGCGGAAGATGGTGGCGCATTTCAAGAATTCTCACACACACTTACCACCACTCACGCATAATAGTAACACTGCATATTCGGACAAAGAAGTAATCTGCTAGCTAACATTTATTATGACATCCATAATCAAAATTGCCATATGGCATCGAACTACCACCAAAATAAAATCACACCTATCGTCAAAAAGTACTTTAAGTTACCTTATAGAGTATTAGCTGAAGATCTAACTACCGTGAAGGAAGTGCATCATGTTATAAAAAACCTTAAAAGTAAAAAATCAATATTGTGTAGAATTAAAAAGTTTACAGATGATAATAATGTGATAGTAGAACAACAACTCGGGTTCAGAAAAAATGTATCAACTGTCACGCAACTAGCGCGAATTACTGACTTCATCACTGACGGTTTTAATCAAAATAAGCACACACGTTTGCTACTTCTTGATATAGAAAAAAGCATTTGATACTACATGGCATCTTGGTTTAATTTACAAAATTATTCAAATTAAATTTCCCGCGTATCTAATCCACCTTATTAGAAATTATTTGAGTGACAGACTTTCTGTTGTAAAAGTGAATAATGTAAATTCCGATGTAAGGTCTGTTCTAGCTGGAGTACCTCAGGGAAGTATGACCCTTCTTGTTTCTCCTTTTTATCAATGACATAAAATCACGAATTTAAAGATGGCTCTATATGCAGATGATACAGCGATTTATTGCTCTTCGTTTCGAACTGTTACAATACAAAAACGGTTAAGTAATGGTTTCGCTAAGCTAAATAAATATTTTAGTAAATGGAAAATTAACATAAATGCTGATAAAACTCGAGTGATTCTGTTTACCAAAAGACGGCCGCCTTCACAGGATCCTGTAATTGTAAATAACACTAGATTAGATTGGAAAACGCATGTTAAATATTTAGGAGTAATACTAGATAAAGGTCTCACATCCACCAAACATGTTGAGTACATATCTAACAAAATAAAACTCTTTTTAGTCTATACCCAATCTTTAATAGACGATGCCAAATTAGTCCTGTTAATAAAGTAATTATCTATAAAACTATATTAAAGCCAATTATGCTATATGCATGCCCAATATGGTCGTATACAAGCTGATGTGTCCAGATTACAACGTCTTCAGAATAATTGTTGCAGGATAATTCTTAAACTTCCTATCTATGCAAGAACAGATCGCATGCATCGTATATTAGACGCGCCGGTTGTGGGTGATATCATTAGGCAGCGTACAAAAACATTTTTTGACGATTGTAGACGCAGCCAATACTCAATAATAAACAATATATATACGCGTACTAGTCTTCAGTTAAAATATAAAAGATATAAACATAAAATAATAAAACACACGCTACTATAATGTATCACCTGCTTTTTAATCGTATGTAATTTATATATTTAATTTTACGAACTTTATTAATGTAATATATATATAAATTGCTGAGCAGTAATATTATTTTGTTTATATTTATTATTACTGCCTTAAAATTCTTCATAGAGTTGTCCTGAAATTGCATACACAGGTTTCGGTTTTCCCCCTGTAATCTAGTTCATTATTACTGTATTTATTATTTCTTTTTGTTTTCATTTTGTATTAAGAATTTGTTCGGTATACGTAATAATATTGTTTTGACATTGATTTTGTAATTTATATTGCGTGCTAAATACACTTTTTATTTATTTATTTATTTATTTACATAAGCTTGTCCATAAGTTATACGCGTTGAAGCGTTAATTAGTACCGGAATAAAACTACATCGCGTCTAAATATATATCAACGTCTAAATTACCAAAACGGGAACTATTTATTATGTTTACCTTTATCAAACATATCTGTCTTTCATACATATATATATATATATATACAGTGGCGTAGCCAGACTTGGTTGAAGAGGGGGGGTTCAAACAAAACTAAATTATAACAGTAAACTCAAGTTAAATTAAACTTTAAGTAAATAACCAAAACTCAAGTAGGTTAAGCCCTAATCGAACTCACTAGAGTTATTTTTATACTTATTAGACGTCGAATATGTAATTCTATTAGAAGCAATAGACGGCAGAAATATTTAACGTCACTGGAACGCACTAATAGTATATGCTATTGAAGGCAGAGGAGGATGGTTACAAAGTACAATAAATTCCGCGAAAAAATAAACGATAAATAATGATTTTATATTTTTTGAAGGAATAATACATAATTAAATTTAAAATTTAAAATCCATTCTTCGCGTTTTTCTACAAAATTCTTCTAGTGCTATATTACAAAACTATTTATTTACTTCAAAAACAAAGAAATTTAAATAAAATAAATAAAAATAAAAATATGTATATATATACATGTTTACTGCATTTAAAAACGAGTATATATTTTCTTATTATCAGATTGATTCCAAGGGAGGTCAGACCCACAAACACCCCCGCTAAGCTACTGGTGTTTTGGCATTTGCGTTTATGATTCTTGTAGATCGTCAACTAATGCAGCGTGGTAATAAGGTTTCATTTAGATGGCGGTCTCGATAACTTAAGTCGATTTTAGTTATCGGAACTGCTATCTAATCGATAAGTCGATTTTAGTTATCGGAACTGCTATCTAATCGATTATACCGATACCACGCTGATTAGTTGACGATCTTAAAGAGACGAAACATTTTTTCGTGTTTCAACTCGAGTGATTAATATAGATAAAACAAAAATTTTATCACAGTCCTCTACTATACATAAACAAGACGATACTCGTTTGAAATTAAATTTCGTATACCTATCGAACGAGTTCAGTATTTCCCATATCTGGAGAGTTACGTATTACAGTAACAATGGATGAAGAAATTAACTACAGATGTAACCGAGCGTCAGTCGCCTATGCTAAATTAAACGAGCGTGTTTTTAATAATAAGCACATAAAACTTCCGACTAAGTTATCACAAGGCGGTTATTCTTCCAAATCTATTACTGGAAATGAGATGGTCGATGAACTGATAATCTATCAAGTGTGCCTTGCGAGAATATTAAATGGAATTGGACTGATATTTTACCAAAGATTAAACAATCTGTACTAATTGATTTCCAACAGTACTACATCGCCGAAAGTCAAAATAAGGGGAAAAAATACTTCGGCTCGATGCATACAGTTCCCAGTAAACCATGGTTTCAATTACATAAAAACATTTCGAGGGATTATATATCAACTTTATTTAGATTGCGTAGTGGTCATAATTTCTCTCCCTCACACCTAGCTAAATTGTGCATAATTTCTGATGGTACATGTGATGTGTGCCATGTTGACAATTGTATCGAACATCAAATTCGGATTTGTTTCGAAAACATAGAAATCAGATGTTGTTTAGTGTTGTACAAAAATGGCACACATTACCCGTAAGTATTGAATTGATTGTTTCCAACCCACTGTCTTCTGTCTCTGTCAGTTTATATAATTTTATCAAACGTAGTGGCATTGAGGTTTAAAGTAGATTAACCGGATAAAGGATTAAACTGGCCAAATGGCGCAAGCTGGGCCAAAAAAAAAAAAAAAAAAAATCTTCTGTACGGAGGTGAAACACGAGTGTTTTACAGTAGACGGATAAATTTTAAGTATTATACTATATAGCCACGTTTCGCCTTCGTTTATGTCCAACTTACATAATGAAAAGAATAATCTTAAATCCCGTATTTATACTTTTACCGCGCAATTATTCCCGATTTTATCAATTATTTCACCGTAAACTGTCAACGATGTTGTTCTTAATTTGTATTCCTTCTATTTATTAGCACGTATCTTGTTATTTAGATTTTTTTTTTAGGTGTAACCCACTCTTTACATATTGCGGTAAAGACTTCTAAAAAACTGTTGTAATTCTTTTATTTAATTCAATATTCCCACTTCTCTATATCTTATCTATACAGCGGATATCCTTACACAGTTACATGTTGAGGTAGCGACGTTTGTCGATGACACAGCGATCATATGTTCAAATGCACCGAAAATAATACAAGCAAAAACTTGCAGACTCTAGTTAACGAAATATCATCGTGGTGCAAATCACGGAAGATAAACGAGGATTAGTCATCTGGAATGGTTTTTACTAACCGCAGAATTATTTCGCCCGAGAATATACTCTCGCGAATGGTACTCAGATCTCGCAGAATGAAGCTGTAAAATATTCGAGTATACACCTTGAACAAACGTTCAACTTGGAGGAAGCATATATCAACAAAAAGAAACCAATTAAATATTAAAGAAACTATATTAGCTAGGTCGACAGTATGAAAACAAGTTGCTATTATATTAACAAGTGTTAAAGCCGCTTTGACAATATAGCTGTCAATGATGGGGCTGTGCCAGAAAAAGCGATACTTCAATAATACAAACAATGCAATGATCCGTTGTATTTAACTAACATCGCAATTCACGAAGACGTTAGAATAATAAAAGAAGAAATAACTGCGGTTTCACGGAGATATGCTGCCAGATTGGTAAATGATCATAACAAAGCTCGTCGGCTTAAGAACAAACGTTTTCAATCGTATGAATTTATGTGTGTGTGTTAATTAAGTTATGTTTTCATGTTGATATGAATGTAATGTACGCGTGTATTTTGATTATGTGAATGTGTACACGTTAATAATTAGCTCCTTACACTGGATAGGTAGCTTATTCATGATATTCTAACTTAAATTACATCGATTACCAAATATAATTTAGGAATAAAATAGCAAAAAAAAAAATCTATATTAAAACGATATTATATAATATTATTTATTATTTTTCCGTTTTTACTTTAATACAGCTGTTACTTCTTCTTCGAAAACGTTATATCATCTAGTTTACATATATATATATATATATATATATATATATATATATATATATATATATATATATATATATATATATATATATATATATATGAATAAATAAATGAATGAAGAACCTTTATTTAGTATAACTATTTACCAACATTTTCATATTATTATACATATAATTCATGTTATTAATATTATTATTTATTATTATTATTATTATTATTACCGCTGTTGTTTATTATTATTTCTATTATTATTATTATTGTTGTTCTTGAAGATAAACTGTTTTTTTTTCTTTTTCGATCGTTAACTAGACTCTCCCGAGCAAAGGTCTCTCTCAATTGTTTCCAATTATATTTATGACGGGCCATTCTACGAACTGCTGCTTCTCAAAAATTTCCTGAAATCGTCGTCTCAACGTGTGTACGGTCTCGATTTTCTCCTCTTTCGAGATGTTGAGAACCGTTCTAGTAGTTTCTTAGTCCACCGATCATCATTGCATCCAACGACATGTTCAAACCCCCAATATCCTTTTAAACTGCAGATTAATGTTTCGACATCTCTGTTCCCACTCGTTTTTCCTTTAATAAACTTTAATTTAATTTTGTCCAGTTTCTCGATGTTGCGTAGTTTCTAAATTATTTTGGGAGGTTCTCAGTATGTTTTCTTAACGACCACGTTTGGGAGCCGTAAGTCGTACACGGAAGCAATTATTGAAAACTACGCTCTTGAAATCAAGCGAAATGTTATACAATGATAAATGCATCTGCGGAAACATAAAATCAACCGAACACATATTTCATTCGAACGTCTTTCATATAATAATGTTAAGAAAATTCAAGTCTTCGGAACTAATTAAGCCATTTTTAAGAACTACGTTGAACCGATGGAGACTACCAGATATATGAATCCGTCTATGATATCGGTAATAGATTTCCATTTGCTTATCGACGTCTAACATTAGAATAATCTCCTATGAAATTTTGATACACGATAACCATCTTCTGCGTGATGTTGGAAACAGGATTACTAGAATATACTGAAGCAAGATAAGTAATTAAGAAATATCCGCGTTTATATTAAAATCATTATCTTAACTCTTAATATATTTAGAAAATATCTCGATGCTTTGCGCAGAATTAAATTCAGTTATTAACACTTCTTTTTACATTCTCCATATAGTTGTCCAATAAGAAATACTTTAATCAGCCTCCAGAAGAGCACTACCATCATCAGAATTTTTCATAGACCGGCACGCTACCGGCTAAACGATTTTTTTTTAACACTTCGATTTTAATTTAAGATTTCATTTTATTAACGAACACGTATTAAATAGCTTGAAGGCGTTTCCTTTTGTTGGATGATGCAGTGGAACGAATGGCTATAACAAAATTGATTTAGGCCACATGAAGAGACGACAATAGATGGTCAAAACGGATCTTACAATGCTGGTCGATAGACAGAAAATGGAAACAGATGATATAGCAAGTGGGTAGCTGGGAAAAATTGGTTGAGGAAAGTCTTCATCCATAAGGCTTATTAAGTCTTCATCCATAAGGCTTATTGTGATTGTGATATGTATGTGTTTATATATATATGTATATACATATATATAAATCTATATATATGTATTGTATTTGCACTCTATATAATGATTCAATGAAGGGCGATTTTGTATACACAAGTAAGTGATTTATATGCTGTTAATATAGAAAATATTTTTGGACCAGAAAAAAAGTTTAACAAACAATGTAATCGCTATTAATAAACTACGAGAGCGAACTTGAACAGCTATACACTCACACACATATATATATATATATATATATATATATATATATATATATATATATATATATATATATCATAGTTGTAAAATATTATGTAGGTAATATCAAAAATTGCGTAAAAATAAATCAGAAGTAAAATAAGAAAAACTCGGTTAATATTGCGTGCCAACGTAGCTTAACTATAATATTTATGCCCATGGGTATTTATATTATCGTTTGCATAAGTATTGTATACATACATACTTATATATATATATATATATATATTTCTAATTACGTGTTATGCGTGCGTTATTTCTAGCTTATTTATAAATGCAGCAGGTCATGGTTTTAAATGCTAAATAGTTTCACTTTAATAGGAATGGTAGGCGTAGTTTCGCGTGATTAAAAATATTCGCTTTAGCCCTACCGTTAAAAAAATGTGTTAATAATGATGATTATTTTCATTATTAGTATTATTAACGGAAATTACGTTTAAGGTTATAAGTCGAGTTTACAAGAAAAACTAAGTAAACACGTAACTAGACGGAAAAATAGAAGGAAAAAAAAGGGGAAAAACAATAAGATAATAACAATTATTTTTTGACCCTGTTTCTCGTCTATTACTATTCTACTCTCTCTTTCGCGATTCGCGTTTATTTCACTATTTCTCTCTCTTACTTACACACACCCTGTTAACGAGAGTACAAAGAAAGAACATTAATTCCGGTAGTGAAAAAGAACCTATAGCATGGCCGAATGCCAGACTTATCGCAGCCAAAACACTCGAAACCTTTAGTATCATATTAATTATTCGCGTTTTTATTCTACCATCATTTATAGATATATAAGTGTATACGAGATTTTTCTTGTACTTAAACGTCGCTAAGCCGTTTTTGTATCATCTGTTTTCGTATACGCGTTAAACGGAATTCAAACCAAACTTTAACGATAACTTTAACGATAACTTTAACGGTCGATTTGTAAATATAATATAAAAATGTGAAAGGAAAGAAGCTGGTTTTTTTTTCGAACGGTGTCATCTCTACTACATCCGGAGGGACATAGATTATGATATTTATACTAGAAGAAAGAGCTTTTTCACAAAAATGGAACATTTGATCGATTTTTTAATAACTGTGTGAAAGTGTAGTGTAGCTGAAACAAAAGAAAATCAAATAATTATATTGCAAAAGTTAACTAGATGTGTGTGACAGTTCCCTGCAAAGTATAAAATAATAATAACAAATATATATGATGGTAAGGGATGAGAAACATAGTCCCTTAAACCATCAATGATGTGTGTAAACGGTTTGTGTCTTAGTAATAATAAAAAATAAAATATAAGAGAAAAGGAAAAAAAAATTAAATAATAAAATAATTATTACTTATAATTAAATAATTATAAATACATATATACATATAATAAAGGACAATTGACCACGCTACAATTAAATAGAAACTGCAGAGGATTTATGAAACTTTAAATTTTAACTGCATGACCTGCTCAGCCAGCAAAAGGAAACTCCTAACTTTCCCGCCAATAGGAAATACATCAGTAGATCATATGTTATATTTATGATGGATGGAAGCAAATGCAGGACAAATAAACAGAGTGTGATATACGTCATCTACTTCACCCAAGTTACATCATTAACAAGATGGAACCTATGAAGGTAGGAACCAAATCTGCCATGACCTGTCAACACCTGAAAACTGTAGAAGTTAATATCAAACGCCAACATTTTTAAACGTAATGAAATATCAGGCAGGAAGGCATAAGTCTTCCTACCTGTCTGAGCTTCATCCCATCTTGATCGATCATCAGAAGTAGTATGAAGAGTGCGGTTTTTTGTAATAAGACTTAAAGGTGGGACATTCTTATATAATGCGGACAACAGTTATATAATATTAAACCGAGAAAGAAAAGAAAAAATGTACGCTAAAACTTAACTTACTGCGTAAATTAGCTCATACTAGTTATGGAGCCGATACTGGATCACTCATTTCTATTTACAAAGCTACTATACTCCTCAAGAATTGAATAGGGCGTAGTAGTATATGCAGATGCTAAACAATCTCACTATCGCTAGAAAGTATAAATAATACAACTTTAAGAATCTGTTCTGGAGCATTTCGCACTACTCCGACCGCTAGTTTATTAAATGACCTGGGACTGAAGAGCTTGAAATTTCGTCGATATTTTCCAAATCTTCCTGTAGTCAACCATTCAATAGCGTCTAAATCAAACGACAGTTTCTTCAGTAGAATTGACAGATTGTTAGCAGACATTGCTATTCAGCTACCGCCGATTCAATATGATTATTTGACTACTTTACCGCCTTGTATCTCCTATTGAGTTAAACCTGACCCTTCTTCAACTCGAATGTAGGCAGGATATCAATTCTGCACTTCAGAAATACATACACTTTCTGATGCTATATATTGATGGCTCTAAATTTTTAAACAATTTACCATGTGCAGTGTCTACAGACAACGAGGTCCTGGTGCGCTATTTCTTCACCTAATTTCTAAACTTTACGCTATCTTCCTCGCTATCATATATATAATTGAAAACCCAATCAATGATTGTCCTCAATCTGCGATGACTCATTCTCGGCAATTCTAGCTATCTCCAATTATCATTCCTTTCATCAACATCCGATTGCTTAGGTTAACATCAAGTTATTGTGATAAATAGAACCAATACATTGGCCGATAATGGTTTCGGTTTCTGGCCACTCTCATATTGCGGGTAATGATATGGCAGACTGGACTGGAAACCATGCTTCCTCATCCAAATCTTGCCATTCTGCGTGTAGATGCTTTCAAATTAATATCTCGGCAATTAAATCATAAATGGCAATATCTCCGGGCGCATATGCCAGTTACTAATAAATTAACGTGAATAAAATTAGACGTTGCGCGTTTCATTACTCCTTCTGATTTATCGCGAAAAGCTGAAATAGTTTTACGTCGTCTTAGACTAGGCCATACAGCTATCACTCGCAGTTAACTACTTCATATTGAAGTCAGGACCAGATAATATGCATCGTGATATTCGATGCAATCCTTAGTCTTCTCATCCGTGTTGCAGCAGTATATGGCACGTTTTTTGGGAAGAAGAAGCATACGTCGTCTTAGACTAGGCCATACAGCTATCACTCGCAGTTAACTACTTCACATTGAAGTCAGGACCAGATAATATGCATCGTGATATTCGATGCAATCCCTTAGTCTTCTCATCCGTGTTGCAGCAGTATATGGCACGTTTTTTGGGAAGAAGAAGAAAGAACTTCAATCTGTTGTGTAAGCATGTGCAGAAATAAAATGTGTAAAAAAAAAGTGAAAACGAGATGGATGAAATATTAGAAAGAGCTGCTAAAATAACGAATCGAAATACAATAAAAACGTAGTATAAACCGTATTGAAGCAAAAGATAAATAAGAACCTAGATGATCCACCGGTAAAAGAGGAAGTAAAAAAAAGAAAAATGTTTAAAGAACAGTAAGTCGACCGGATTTTATAGAATTCCTGCCGCCGATGCGTTCAAAATAGGGTAAAAAGATGATTGGTTATTAAGTGCCAAAGGATTTTAGACAAGCAGCCATAGGGTCGATCTATAAAAATGAAGGTGATGAAGCGAATTTCGAAAATGATAGATATAGTTCTATCGAGTAAAAATCCTTCAAGAAATGCTCGAAACATTACTAAGTTCATATCTAAGCGAAGAACAATGCGGATTTAGATCGCGGTGTTATAGACATGTTTTTTTCATTAAGGCAGCTGACGGAGTAGATCATCATATACACTATTACCTTTATAGATGTCAAGAAAGCGTTCGTCGGCTGTCCACCGATATGCAATTAATATAACCGTTGCACAATCAAGCAACGGACAATATTTTACGTGGTAGCGGACGCGCAGAGAAGTTCGACATTAATATAGATGTCAGACAAAGATGCGTACTCGCAACAACACGAATGAACTCCGAAACACGATAAGGCGATTGACACAAACGTATAACGATTTTTGGATTAAAATAAATCCGGGTAAAACGAAAATCACGCAGCTAAAAGCATTTGACTTTTAAGCTGTACCCCGGTTAAGAACAATGAATTAAACACCGTGACACGAACAAATAAGCAAATTTTTTTCTGTGTTCGCCTAATAAATACAAACGCAGCGTACGGTAAATTAGCTCGCAGACAGAATTTTTCTAATTATGTTGTTCGGGATCGAAGCGTGGTCAATAAGCTTGAAAAATGTAACAACAATTATTAAAAAACTAATGAATACGTACTAACAATTTTAAACCGGTTAATTCTTATAGATGACGAACGTATCCTAGAACGATTGTTTTACGTAGTTCAAAAAGAATATAGATCGTTAAATTGGACAACGTTGAGATATAAAAACGTCGTTGCGGATGATTTTCAGAAAATAAGAACAAACGAAAAACCATTGTAACCGAGCTAACAGAGGGCCGAAAATATATCATGAAGAGATAAAGAAAAGTCCAGCGATATCCGACAACAATAATTCAAGTGCAGCTACTGCAAATCTGCAAATTTGCCTTCATTCACCGTATGGGCTCGATCTCGCACGTCAGACTTAAACACAGAAGGACGAGCAACAAGGTGGATAGATGCAGTTGTCGAAAGCGCAGAACTGAATTTAGAACAGGCATTCAGGCTGATATATAATCGGATGGCGTAAAATTGTTCACAGATGCGTAGAAAACTAACAGATTGATCAAAGTCGCTACATACACGTCTGCCAAAGTAACTTTAAGGATACTTGGCGCGTGTTTTGTGCGTGTAGATTGTTCGCGATTTATTATAGAATTTTATATCGAAATAAATCTTATTCTTCTATTTAAATTTTGGTTTGTTTTTTTTTTTTGTTTGGAATTTATGGGGACCACGTAAAATAATTTATGCACGACGGTTCAAAGTCTTCCCTCCTCTGCCAATGTTTCTTCACCATCTTTCGATGTTCTTTACTTTCATTCATCCATTAGTTTCGCTTTTCTTTAAAACTTCCGAAATGTTCTACTTTAATATATTTGATAAAAATATTCATCTATTTCGAATTTCTTCTTATTTCTATCTTCATTTCGTTGAAGTCTTTATTAACATCTACAAACCGAAGTTGTCGCGTATTTTGATTTTCATTAAAAAAAAGTCGAATATCTTGTTCGTCCGTCTTTTTAAGATGGCCGTAAAATTCCACCTTTACGCGTGGTATTGTTTCCTCGACTATTTTGATATTTATCCATTCTTCGAAACTCTTCTTTCTTATCAATCTCATCGACACCGCTGTTCGAATAATTCATTGCGAATACATTCTGATCCGGAAAGACGTTCAATCATCGTCGTAACTGTGATATTTTTTTTTATGCGGTAAATTTTTCATTAACCAGAATGCAGTTTCCAGCATAATGGTATCATTTTAAAACCCCCTTAAATTTAAATTTCGCTCGTATTTAATAAAGTTAATTAAATCTTATTCAAAGCGATAGTTTCCTATGTTACTCATCTCATCGTATGTAAGCCCTCAGTGAAAACTTGTCGTTCAGGTGTACCCGTAGGACAGCGTATTAGGCCCGTATCTATTTTTAATACTAATAAATGATATAATATCTGGGTTACCGTATGTTGTAGGTGCATCATCGTTATTAAATCTTACAGGTCAAACATGTAACGGATTACAAAAAGCCGCTAGCTCTATTTTTAAATTTTATACAATATGGGGTTAAAAATAAATACCGATATATATCCGAAGCTATATACTCATCACAAGGCGGCGTCAATTACCTCCGGCGAAAATTATCATCGATGGCAAAAGCATTCACCGGTATAAACAAGTTCGATATCCTGGATTCTCGTTTATCCTTTTCGATAATAAGATTAATTCTTATCTTGAACAGAAATAATTATGTAGCCTTCCTTGAATTTGCAGAGAAAGTCATGCGTTTCAAATTTACAATTACATAATCGAGGATAATTTTAGCTAAATTCAAACGTGAATCCAATACCCCTTCGCTCCTGGTGGCATGGTCACCTCTCGCCGATACTTATAATTCATTTCTAATTTACCTGACTATATATTATTAATATGTACAAATATGTAATGTTCATAGCTGCTTTTAATCTTGACCGCAATGAGGTATGTTTTTACTTTAATTATGTATTTATATTCAATAGAGACTTATCTTTCAGAGAAGTAATTTTCTTTTATTTATTATTATTATTTTACTAACGATTTTTTCTTATAAAGATGTATTTTTCTTATTACTACTATATGTACTCCACGGACTACTTTCTTCATGCACACTGGTAGTTGATGGAACTATGTTTTTCATCCCATCACTGCCCTTAGATTAAGTACACAAACAGGGGACACACATGATTTTACTTTCTTTTAAGACACTACTTATGTGCACTTCTATAATTATTTAGCTTTAAGCAGTCCCCTGTTCATTATAATAACACCTAGATTTTAAGCAATAAACTAGCCCCACCGAGTAAATCCGGATTTTGGAACAAACTAAAAAAAATGTGTGCATATGTATGTGCATATGTATGTGCATATGTATGTACATATGTATGTGCATATGTATGTGCATATGTATGTGCATATGTATGTGCATATGTATGTGCATATGTATGTGCATATGTATGTGCATATGTACATATATATTTGTTTTTCTTTTTCTTCTTCTTCTTCTATACATCTTCTCCATTCGTGAAGTTTGGCGATCATCTCAGCTATTGTTGGCTTGGATGTCTGTAAATCTTCTTTTGAGCATCCATACTATTTCCGCGAGTCAGCTAGCCATGATGTTTTTCTACTTCCTGGTCTTCTACTTGCTTTTTATTTGACTATTTAGAACAAGCTGAAGTAGGTGGTATTTTTCCGAGTGTCTGGATATGTGACCGATGTATTGGTTTCTTTTTACGGTATTTTATTTATTTTCTTGCCGATTTTGGCTTATTATTTCCGGTAGCCTAACATTTGTTTCATCAATTTTCTAGATTTAGTCAAATACTATTTTAATTGTTAAGGTATAAACTTAATTTTACAAACCCCTTAAAATAAAACATATTATTTCTTCTATTTTGCTCGCTCTTTCTGTTCGGTGTATTATACGTGAATTTCTAAGAATTATCGTTGAATAAGTAATACATTTTAAATGGTTTCGCGCAAAAATGCGAAATGAATAATTAACTTTATTCGACTTCACACTTTACCTAAAGGCATATATCTCGTTGACGTTACGTGTAAAGTCGAATTAATATCCCTAAACGAAGTCCATGAATAACAATAATGGAGCCTACTTCAATATCACACATATATATATATATATATATATATATATATATATATATATATATATATATATATATATATATGTATATAATAATGACGAGCATTACTATCGTTTCGTACATAATAAGGCGTAAGTAACGGTGTTTCTGTAGCAATCCTTAGATTTGGCAGAGAAAGTAGCATCGGCCTAACCGGGCTGTAGTCGAGACCGTTTTTCGAGAGACGCGATATTACTGCTAATATTTTAGCCGCAAGTTAATATAATTTTCGGTTATATATCTTCGGACGAGTTTCTATTGTCTAGCAAACTTCATTAGCATAGAAATCGACCCTTATACCTATTCACGTCCGCCTAGTTACTTTCCACAGTACGAGTGTTTTTCATCTCCCTAACCTCAACATTCCACCGTTTTCTATTATTTACGTAATACTAAAAAAACAAAAAAACATTCTAATAAAAACAACCAATAAAATCAGCGACCTCTTACGACTGATCAGTTTTTTAACTGAAATGAAAAAAATCATGGCCGACACCGGGAATTTATCGTTTAAATGTGATTTATTAAACTTTCGTTATTTCGAAATAATGCGCGATACAACGCCGACGCTCGAACTTAATTAAATAATTAAAATATTCCGCTGTATACCACTGAGAATAATTTAAATAGCGAAAATATCGAAGTAATTAATAATTAATAATTAATAATAATTCGGTATTTCGATCTTCTACGTTATCGATTTTTTAAATCGAAATAAAAAATAGACTAGTTTTATTCGTGGTCTAAATGCAAATAATTCATAATTAACGCTTAAATATATAAGTGTACACACACAAATGCTGATACCAAAACAATGTACTCGTCTCCTCGATTGCCAATTACGATTCTAAGCAACTTCGTTTCATGTATTCTAAATATAAACACAGGCGACTTAAACATAACATTATGTAGTAATTAATTTTAATTTTTTAATTATAATTTAATCCCTTTACTCAGTAAGCACCTTCGACACCCGTGTCATCCACTTTTTATATGTGTATATGTGTATATATGTACATATATGTGTGTATATACATAGTATTCATTTAAGAACTTACAACCTATACAATATATTTTTGTAGCTTAGATTTAAGTTTCTATACTATCATGTATTACTTGTAATTAGAAAACGTCTTTATTTTCTAGCCTTTTTTCCTGCAGCATTTAACGTTTTGTTTTGCTTTATTATTTATAATCTTACTGTGTCATTGTGGTAAGGTGTTCCCTGTACACAATCTTTGTAACCCCATGTGTTATATTTTCTTGTATGTTTATTACTCAGGCAAATATACTTTGTTGTTGTTGTTATACACATATATATATATATATATATATATATATATATATATATATATATATATATATATATATATATATATTATTATAATAATAATAATAAAGCCTTTATTTCATTTACATTATCCAAAAAATACGTGCATAAAATAATTCAAAATTAATGATAATAATGAAAGCCGAAATTTAGCGAAGGCTTCTTCCGGTTTTTTTTTGTTTTTTTTTTACTTTGAACAAACATATCCAACACGCATTTTTTTCAAAATCGTCATCTCTTGCTTTCCACATTAAAAAAAAAAAAAAATTTTGCGGTGTTTTTATATAAAAAATTAGTGATTTTGAATAATTGTTTATACAAAAACACCGTAAAACTTGTTTTTTTAAATATTAAGCCGTTATCAAGTGCGCATAAATAAATAAAATATTAATTAAAAATATTTATAAAAATATAAAAGAAAGAAAAAAGTAAAAATAATTTGTAATATTGTACATCTAAATTAAGCATTTATTTACATTTAATTTTTTTTTCTTTTATAGTTTTATAAATTATGTATATATATTTCTATATTTTATTTTTTTATATCCACTTGATAATGGCTCAATAGCCGAAAAGCCTTAAGGTCTTTTTTATATAAAAATTTAGCGATTTTAACTATTTCTCTTTTGTTTTTCATACGCGTGTACATATAATATATATATATATACACGTATACATGTGCTTATTATCTTGGTCCTTCTTCCAACTTAGAATATATCTTCATAAATGGCCAGAATTTTTATATGTGTACACCGATGGATCTAATGATGGGTTTCAAAGACTGGTAGGATCGGGTAAAAAACGTGACCAGAAAGTGTTTAAATTACCATCGGCGTGTTCGGTTTTCACCGCTGTTTGCGATCGTTAAGGCTTTACGCATTTCTAATTTTAGCGGCAATATTTTTATTTTATCGGATTCTTTTAGTTGCCTTAATGCTATATCGAACTTTCATGTTACCAAGGGGGGTCTTATTTTATATTTGTAATTTTACACGAGAAATATACAATTTCAGTTTAAGAAACATTACAGACAACTTTTGTTAGATTCCTAGTCACGTTGAAATTCGTGGTTGTTTGCGACGAAGCCGCAAAATCTGCAGCAGCCATCGGCAACTTATGTCCGTGCATTCCATATTCAGATATCCGTGTGCTAGTGAAATTGCAGATGGAATCAGATTGTACTGTTTTCCAACTCAATAAAGTCAGCGGTTTTTATAAAAGCATTAAATCAGTTACAAAGAAGCGTGGTATTTACCCTCAAAAAAAAAATTATCGTCACATGATCACAACATTAACTCGGCTTCGTTTAAATCATTCTTGCCTACTTGCTCATTTGCACAGAATTGGAATGACCGAAAACATCTCACCCGGACGATACCGATATGATTCTGGATTCGAAACATTTGTTAAACTGTTCCTCGTACTCTGCAGAAAAATCGCGTTTATTTTCTAGGCTTATATGCCATTTGCCTCCTTATATCATAAGTTCGTTACTTTCCTCGGATGATCTTTATATATATATTATTCTTTATTTAAATTTATTTTAGAACGTCAATTTATAATGTTAATTTTTTTGTTTTCGTTTTTCATGGACAGATTGGTTAATTTCAAAGTCTAATTTAAAAATTCAAATAATTATAATAATATACATACATGTATATAATTTTTTCGTCCTCTTCTGCAGTCGTCACCATAGGCAGCGAATCATCAATTGCCCCGATCTTCCGATGCTATGCATTCCACAAATGACAATGTAATCGTTTCCAAAATAACATCTGTTCACGTTATATCGGGCGTCGTTTTTCATTAATCTTTCAATTATCATTCTGTTCGTTTCTCTATTATATAACTAAAGAATTATCTCGTTGTCTTCATTACAACCATCGCTTCCGTATGTCCGAAAAAATAAAATACCACGTCTACTAATTCGTGCGCTATTGTACGTGATCAATTGGAAGCTATGCAATTCTAAGCAAAGGTGCGTCGTACCACATATAGGCTCAGCTCGTACACTTTTTCAATCACATTATCTTTTACACGATATAGAAATTTTTGACACACACACACATATTTTCATAAGAGGGATATTTCATCGAAATTAAATGTTTCAATTCTGGGAACATTTATATAACACATTACAATCTAGTCATCTGAAAATCGATATTATTTATCAACGAAACATTACTTTTATATTTTCACCTCTACGAGTTGTTTAAACCAAGATCTAGAATTGAAAAACTGATAACGCTTGAAACTGAACGCATGCAAACACTTAAACACATATGCGCGTATTGGAAAGGTTCGATTAATGCGCGTACTGACTTATACTCCATTAAAAAGATCACCTTATAACCAGACTCGGAAGCATTTTTATCCCTTCCTTCTTTAAATTTATTAACGGACCACCTTTATTATTTTTTATTGGAGGAGGCGGCATTACTATCTGTTACATGTTTCCTGTGATGTTACATCCAATTCATCGCTTAATATACTATCACTTTCATCCGTTCATCCGTTCTCGTTTTGTTTCTCCTCGAAGACATTTTCTAATGAAATTTCACCGGTTACGTATTCACCGACTCTGGTTGACAGCCTCACTGGTGTCTACAGGTATGACAATTGCACCTTTAAAAAGAACTGCAAGAAAAACGACTAGGTTTGAGCTTTCGTCTGGTGTAATTTTCTAAATTATTATTATTATTAAATTAAATTAACGTGCCGTGTAGCCAAGGTTAGAGGCATAGTAGGAAAAGAGGATTAGATGGAGCAATAGAGATCGGACCGATGGAAGAAGATGATTATATTCGACAATGAAACACGGTTATCTTTGAGGAGGAGATGAAGCGAAGGAAGAAGATTCAACTCTAAGCGAGGAGTATGAGCGACAGGCAGTCAACTAGAATATGGGGAATGGAGTGGATAATGTTACACAATTGATAACAAAACAACAACAGCCACATTTGCAGATGATACTACAATCTTAGCTGTAAGTGATAGCCAATCTGATGCTACGAATAAATTGCAACGTAGGCTCATTAAAAAATGTACTATAGATTTGAAGATTAAACTAAATGAGCAGAAGTCTGTCCGTGTCTTATTTACGTCACGACATGCTGATAATACGTACCAATTAGGAAACCAAGTCATTTCACAGGCTAACTCAGTAAAGTACGTAGGCGTGTATTGGATTCACGATTGACCTGGAAAGAGTTCACGTTAAAGCTCAGCAGATCAAGAATAAAACACGTCAATTATATTAGTTAATAGGCAGGTAATCGGAGTTAGATGTTTCCTGCAAGCTTCTGCTATACAAGCAAATTATTAAACCTATTTGGACTTATGGCCTTCTGTGGAGTTGTACAGCCAAGTCGAATCGGGATATAATACAGCGCCGTCATTACGCGCGATAGTTGATGCTGTTACTCGCGTAACGATGACATTCATTTTTATCTTAATATGATGTTCATTAATGATGTCATTAAACAATTCGCTGAATTGCACAAGCAGCGGTTGGACAGTCACGTCAATGCAGAAGCAAGACAACTGCTTCGCATTATACATGGAATTAGACGACTTGTTCGTCGCCACCCCATAGATTTTGATCTTGTAATATGTAAATTTGGCGTACTCCATACTTAATTTGTACTTAGGGGTTAAGTTAACTACTAAGTAATCATTAAGTTAAAGATGATAATTATTTAGCCAAACGGCTAAAATTGTATATTAGTAATAGCCTAAATGGCTGTATTAAAAAAAAAAAAAATGGAACATCTAATCGACACTACCGCTATAGCGGAGAAACGTCGCTCTATTTCGAAAATAAGCCAGTTTTTCGTAGGTGGAGTGATCTGCAATTCAGTCTACTATTTTTTGTTGTATCTTTAACCTAATGAATAGAAAAAAAATTATCATTTATCGGCAAAATCGGCTGAAATTATGGCAACAACCGAACAAGCATCTACCTCTCGGTAATAATTTGCCGTGGTCCACATGGAAAACCCTAAATAGAATAACAACAACAACAACAACAAAGTATATTTGCATAAGTAATAAACATAAAAGAAAATATAACACATGGGGTTACAAACATTATGTACCGGGGATTACCACAATAACACAGTAAGAATATAAAGAATAAAGCAAAACAAAACGTTAAATGCTGCAAGAAAAAAGCAAATAAAAACCTGCGGCTAGAAAATAAACACAGTTTTCTAAAATTACAAGTAATACATGATAGTATAGAAACTTAAGTCTAAGCAACAAAAATATATTATTTAGGTTGTAAGTTCTTAACTATGTATATACGCACACATATATACATATATATATATATATATATATGTATGTAAAAAGTGGATGACACTGGTGTCGAAGGTGGTTACTATTATTGATAAATTGATAAAAATTATAGTGTGATTGAAGTCCAAAATTCTAGATATCTAAGTAGTCCTTCATCAACGGTGCAATAAACTATCATATTCACATATATACCTGGTATGAAAAAATCTCTTCAAAAACCGTATATGGAATACTGTGAGAAATTTAATTCAAATCCTTTTGACAACGATACAATAGAATCGGGTGAAAATCTAATGACAGAAATAGCTAAAGAACGTTGTAAAGATTGGTGTGAAGTCGTGGAAAACTTAGACTTCAGGAAGGATAGCCGCAAAGCGTGGCAATTATTCAAGAAGTTTAATAATGAGAAAAATACTGAAGTAAACACGTCCAAAGTAACGGCTAATCAAGTGGCTCACCATTTGTTAATTAATGGGAAAACAAATTTCCGAAAAAAAGTAAACCCTTTCAAAAGAGATCAGATATCTGAAGAAAATAACTTTGTCACCCCAATCACTGAAGAGGAGCTAAGAGAAGCTATCGAGAAATTAAAGCGTAGGAAAGCCGCTGGAGTTGACGGCTTATATACAGAACAATTAAAACATCTAGGTGAAGAAGCAATATCCTGGCTGCAACAAATGTTCAATAACTGTATTAGAAAATTAAATGTCCCAAGACTATGGAGAAGAGCGCATGTCATAGCTATACGTAAATCTGGTAAAGATATTAATGAATTACCGACCGGTGTCATTACTATGCCATCCATGCAAAATTTTTGAACGAATAGTTTTGAATCGTATGACTGAGAAAATTAATGCGAAGCTTATGAAACAACAAGCTGGTTTTGGACCGGGAAGATCGTGTACTGGTCAAGTTTTACAATTAACCCAACACATAGAAGATGGATTCGAAAAAGGTAAGGTCACTGCAGCGTTCGACACGGTCTACCACCGTACACTCAAGTACAAAATTTATGAGCTAACGAAAGATTACAAGTTCACAGTAATAATATCAACAGCTCCTCCGGATATAAGGAGAGAAGTGGCTGCCAAGAAAGAAAAAAGCAAAGTACTAAATGATAGTCGACATCCTCTACATAACTATAACGTATTAATAGATTCACGATTAAAGTCCAGACACAGTTTCTTAAGAACTGTTACAGAACTGGAAGGCACTGCCGAATTAGAAAGACACCAGGTGTGGAATAGAAAGGAGGAAGGAAGAACGAAGAATGAGTCACTTCCAAGCGGGAATCTTTTAAAATACAGCCTCTGGAAAACACTGAAGGTGCTTACTAAGTAAAGGGGTTAAATTATAATTATAAAATTAATTACTACATAATGTTATGTTTAAGTCGCCTGTGTTTATATTTGGAATACATGAAACGAAGTTGCTTAGAATCGTAATTGGCAATCGAGGAGACGAGTACATTGTTTTGGTATGAGCATTTAATAAAAAAAAAGTCAGTCGATAGCTTTAGAACAAAATCTCTGATATAGGGCAGGTCAGTAGCTTCGTGCATGCTGATGATTCCGGCATAGCGAGGTGCATTGAGAATACATTTGAGGCATCTGTCTTGAATGATTTGTAACTTGTTAAAGGAGGTTTTTAATATAGAGCTCCAGAAAGGATAAGCGTACCAAAGTATTGGGCGGATTAGTGCTTTGTGGAGGATTATTTTGTTGTTAATGTTGAGGAAGGACTTTTGATTAAGAATGGGGTACAAGGAAGAACTATGACAGGAAGAACGGCGAAGAACATGAAACGATGGAAACTTCAAGATGAGACGACAGTTGTGAATGTGTACAAGAATCGGAATTAACTTGCTCATTGTTGCCAATGCAATGTAGGATGGAAGATATGACCCGAATAAATGGAATTTCGGACGAAACAGTTTAGATTGTAAAATATTGGGGAAAAAGGCATATAACATGACCGATAGAATAAGAAGGTTCGAAAAATCGTGGGAAGTGATAAAGTATATTGAAATAATTTTCGATAAAAAATGCTAGGCGATAAGAACGCGGTAAAACACCTTTCACGATTCGAAATAAACAGGAACGGTCATTCCGATAACAATTTCTCGCTAATAATAACGCGATAACACACTTCAACGATTGTACATACACGATGTAGTATAATCGGAATGGAATTATCGAATAGGCGGCTCGTCGAATTTTTCGAAGAAACTGTACGATGTTACGAAATGTAATAATTCGACGAAAGTATTTTCAATGGCGCTGTTACATATTGCCGATGGAATAAATGTTGACAGTTGAACACATTTCGTTTTAAATTCTTGTCAGTTCGCAACGTCGACAGAAGAGAATTGAGTATCGAAAGTGAATCCAAGTATTGGTGAATAATAGAAAAACACGCGCTTTCCTCGCGTTGAAAAAAAAAGGCTGTAGACGATTTGAATAGAAAAAATTCGGAATAAAATTTATAGCCGAGTGTGTTTATTCGAATCGATTCATATCGTCGCTTATTCAAATGAATAACGCCCGCTAATATAATTTACAGCTCAAGATTAGGTTAAGTGATAGTTACGATACGCAATCTGAATCGAACGAAGTTAGGCAATAAACTAAAGACTCGCTGTGATAAAATCCCTATAAAGAACGTGATAAAGTAACTGTGATCGTAGGAAAGTTACTAAACTGATTTTCCGTTTGAATTTAAGCACGTCCAGTTTACGGTCCATTTCGCATTGTAACAAGATCGATAATTAGAAAGTACGTAGAATAAACCTCGAATCGGCGTATATTCAAAATCGCTCGTTGAAAATTGACACATCAAGTTAAGACCAGGGGGTGAACTTGGCAAGGAAATATGCTAGAACAGAATGAAAAGTACTGAGAATCGCAGCTCTTATATTTATCTCTGCTCGTCGGTAGAGTACTGCACACCTATTTGGCTGAACAGTGAATTATTAACTTTTTGTACCAAACTTAACCCCATCCGGCTTACCTTTATCTTGGAACTACTGTAAGTTTATACCGTCGACCGTTTCGTTTAAAGATCTAGACAGCTTTTCAGTCAGTACAAGTCGGAAAAGCATTATTCTCTCTCCGAAAGGTAAAGATAAATTTTCTTCAAAATTATTTAATCGACGTTTTATTGCATTTATTAGCGCTGTAAAAGTTTATCCCATATTCTTCATTAGTATAGCCGAACACGACTCCAAGTAGTTTAATAGAAATCAAATTTACTTTTCGTTTCTAATCGAAAAATATATTTACCAGACAATTCCAAAGTTCATTTAAACGGATTTCCGGCTTAACAATTAGTTACTCCTTACGTTCGATCGGAGGAATTTGTTTATCCGCACGCGCAAATGCCGCTAATTCAAAACGTATCATGAAGCCACCGTGTTATTAAAGAACAAACTTATTTTTATATATTAATAATAATTCTGAAACAGTCAGCTTATTTCCAATTGAGAAATGTTAATAAGAAACGTGTTCATCATCAATAGCAGTCAATACGAAAAATTTGGAAAATCTGCACTGCGACTAATTTTTTTTTTAATATAGTTAAAACCCCTCGATAGTACGAGTCCTAGGTACGTTAATAGCTGATCTATGGAAATTCGTTTCAAAATATGAAGCTTTAAGTGTCAAAAACTGGAATTAAGAAACTAATCATATAGCAGAAAACTGACAATTTTCGTCTAGGTGATTTTTACATAGCAGATGACTTTTAATAGTGTTCCACTATTCTTGCTCGAACGCAATCGTAACTGAACAATTCGAACGTTTAGAACGACAACAAATATCGTCAAAATCTGATTTGAAAGTTTAGAATTTTCAATTTGGCGACTAAATACTCATCGTTTGATGAAGCGATCATTTTTGAATAAATGCCACTAAGTAATTATGCGTGTTCGTGTGTATTATATATGCGAATATATATATTATGTGTTTTATAGTATAGGTATATTGTATATTTATTTCTTTTTTATATACTTGTTATTTCCATAATTAAATCAATCGCAGAGGTTTTTGAGGTTTTTTTGTAATTTTTTTTCCCTGTATTAAATATTATTTTTTCTTTTATATAATTTATTATTTCATGTTCTTGTAATTTTATTTTAACCACTAACATTAAGGACGCTTTTTACGCACTTTTCACACTACTATATACCTATGTAACATATATATACATATACATATATATATATATATATATACACCATATTGTAAATGTATATTTATTAAAACTTTCGTAGTTTTCTATCCGTCTAAACTTATTTGCGTTGTAAACTACGTCCTGATTATCGATAGAAATAATAACTGGAAACAATTAGTGGACTGATATAGGGTAAAAATGAAGATTATGAAGATCGCGGTCAATTTTTGGGTTCGGGCAGATTATTATAATCTCTACTCCAACCGTAGACGATTTTCTTCGTTTAATACAACTATGTAATTACGGAGTTATATATATAAATTTTCAAAGCGAGACGGGTAACGTGTTTAAAAGACACTTTTCTGGATTGAATATTATATACGAAACATCGTGTCGCTCACTTACATAGTTGTGAACTGCAACGTTAGCATATTCCGAATTTAGGATTGTTGTACCTATAGCTACGTCTCCCCAGCAAATACGTCGAGAATAGTCTGGTGGAGCCGAGAGACCGAAAATGTTGCCTATAGATGGCTACTCAACCGTAACATATAACGTAGTTTTTAACAGTTTAATTGTCTAAAATACGGACAGACAGACAAATTAATAGAAAGATAAATGTAAAGACAGATAGTAGGACAGACGGACTTGGGATGAAATTCAGTTTACAAGTTTATAACATTCGATGGTGAAAAATAAAGTTTCCAGAAATAGAGCGGACAAAAAAATAAGTAGAACATTGTTTATTGCGGATATCGTAATTTTCAAATTATACCGCAAAAACGACAACAGACTTCTCGTTAAGTGAAAGCTCTAGTAAATTGAAAATAAAGAAAAATTATAGCGCTATAACCGCGCCGAAGATAGAGTACATGTATACACGCGCTATAAAGTAGCAAAAGTGCACATCGATTGTTTCGGAACAGGAAAATACTCGCATTATTCTCCTTCATATTTCGTAAAGTTTGCACGATAATATAACACCATTGCATAAATCCAGACAACTCGGCTGAACGTAAACTAGCATAAATAAGGGCGAAGTTGGTGAATTGCCAACATTAGTTAAATCTCGAGAAAACTGTGGAGTTCTACGTATGTGTAGACGCTATACGTATATTTATATATATATATATATATATATATATATATATATATATATATATAAAATATACGTAACGTACAAGTTAACGATTTTAAAGCGAAGAATAATATTTTAGCAAATCGGGAGTTTGAGATTTTAGAGTGCCGGAGACGAACAAAATATGGCGCGCACGAAAGAGTTTGCAAAACGGTATTAAAGCCGTCTCCGTCGGCCTACACTACCATCACTATCAACTCGCAATAACAATAATGAAACGGTAGTGACAGGAACTTGTGTATCGTCAGTGGCTTATGTTTGCAGACTTTTGTCATATAAACGCATTATCATTATATATAAGTATGTACGTATATAGGTGAAGATGATGTATGTAGGACATTAATATGTAAGTATTCGAAGAAAGACAATCTGCGCGAATTGTTCGTTCAACGCTCGCTACTATAAAATTCGTAATCGTATTATTATTACGTGCAAGCAGCAACGATCGTAAGCGAGCAATAACGGTCGTAAGCGAGCAATAGTGGTCGTAAGCGAGCAATAATGGTCGTAAGCGAGCAATAACAGACGTAACTGAAAATCTTTCACTGTTCGAATTTTTTCATTCCTCACGATCGAAAACGTTCAGTCACAATTCTTGATTATTGCCGTTAATAATTAACATTACAGTTCGTTGATTGTGACATATGTATATATATGTGTATACATATTTATATTAGATTTTGGCCATCTATGGACTACGGAAAATATATATATATATATATGTGTGTGTGTGTGTGTGTGTGAAAACTAAACAGCATATTCAGAAACGAAGAACGATATGTTTAAAATGTTACATAATCAATAAGTTTTAAGGAAACTTATTATGATGACCCAGAGAAAACGGAAGGTTTTGTCGTTTTCTGAACAATTCAAAAACTAGTGATTCATTGCAAAGCGAGGAACAAGAGATGCGATTTCCTTCTTACGAATAATTAGCCAAAGAGCAATAGATGTAAATACAGAGCTATATCTATGCTTTGTCGATTTAAGCTTTTGGCAGGGTACAACATAGGAAACTATTAGACATTCTTATTGAATATGGATTAGATGAGCGGGATATAAACATAAATTCGTCTTTTTTGATATCGGTATAATAATTGACTTTAATAATTCTTTTGGTATTATTCCCTGGTGATATATTTTGTTCATAATTTCTAGAAGTGCTATCCTGTTACTTTTGTCTAATGCTTCTAATAGGAAAACGGAGGATGGTTCACTTGCCAACGGTGTTCCTTCTAACAAATACCGTTAAGCTTTCAACTGCGTAACAACAGCAGACTATCAGCAGCTCGCTCGTGACTAAGTGCCCCAGACGGGCTGGTGAATACCATCCTAGAGTGAATAGGCGAGTCTCCGGCGCTTTAAAACCGGACCTTTCGGCTAAGAGAGCAAACTTTAACAGAAAATCCGGTGGAAGGCAACGGGAAACCACCAGTGTACACCCTTTCTTAAAATTCTAGTGTATCAGGCAATGGCGGTCACCAGTAGCAATACGGATTGACTCGAGTTCCCCTGCACCCTCGTTAATACGGAACTCTACAGGAGGGAACGAACATGCGCCGAAATCAAGATTAAGAGATACCCTTAAACGACGCGGGTAACTTATAGAAAAGCAAAAAGTCGCCGTAATATTCTGATGAAAATTCTTGGATGTAGCGAATAAATTTGCATACATATTAAAACTATTGCTCAGTTTATTTCGCTCAATAGTCCTTTGGGTATCAAATAACGGTCACGTAGAATTAGAATAAAAAAAAATACCGAAGGAATAGACTCCGATTAGAAGAAGAGGAATTTCGTGCGGAGACGGAGGAACAGAAAGACAAATGTAGTTGAGGAAAACTAAGTCAAGCGATCATAAGCGAACTTGCGTGCAGAACTGCGTAAAGTAAAAGTTTCTTCCAAATCGTGAAAGTTCGGATATCTTCTGTAATATCCGTAATATTAACTAAATGAAGTATTATAAAATAAAATCGATTTATAGCGTCTGTCGGAATTCCCACATGCTATGATTATTACTCGACGAAATTCAGTTTTCTATAAAACCTAAAAAAAATCGTGTTCCGCCGTTTTCGAATTTAAGTTTAGAAATTATATTAAAATTGTGTAATATGAATTTAAATTTAATTCACGCGCGTATTGAGGTCGTTCCAATTTAAAGAAGCTAATTATTGTGTACATAAAAAATCCTCTTGATGTAACTGCCTTAACGTTCTACTCGCGTAATTCGGATTCGAATCTTATCGGGGGAAGAATTACCTCTAGTAGCCAACTGTAAATTAGCACCTTATTGCTGATAAAGTACAGAAGAGGAGGAAGGCAATGGTAGACTACCTCGTATTGGATTGCAATACGTCGTTTAATCGGTTCTCTATCAGTCTTCAGATTGATGGTGATCGAAAGTCTCCTGCCAACTTTCTACTATATTAGATATAAAAATCTAAATGAAACTCAGTATGACTTTTTACCAAAAAAAAAGGAACGAGGATGCAATAGTCCCACTGAAAATAAAGGTCATTAAATGCCAATAGGGAAATTATTGCAGGTTTCATTGATTACGAAAAAGTATTTGATCGTGTCAAACATGAGAAGATGACGAAAACGAGTTACAAACCGTCAAGAACCTTTATTGGAATCAAAACACTAATTTAAAGATAGGAACGGAACACTCAAAGAATAAATGTAATACAAAGAAAGGAGTCAGGAAAGGCTGCTCGCCAAGGATATTCAATGTGTACGTAAACACGAATAGGAAAAATGGAAGTAAAATACATGGAAATCAAAAGGCAAACATGACCCAATGAAAATTGAAATACGCATGCGAAACGTAGACTCGGCGGAATGTGAACAAAAAATTATCTGCTTCTGAAATGTGTTTTTTTTATTAATTAAGATATTAATGAATACAGTCTACTATATATTACTATTGGATGACCGCATCTCCTGCACCACCGTTAGGCTTAATCAGACAGACGCGGCTCCTTATAAAAGTATTCAGATTATAAGTTCCCTACTAATCCTCCTATGGAATATAAACAGTCTTAGCAAGTACTTCGAAGAAATCAACCATACATTACATAATAAACGTATAGCACTTATTAGTAAGACTCATTTCGCAAGCAAAACTAAATTCACTATACCTAACTATATTACCTATAGAGGTGATCATCCCAATGATGAAAGACATGGAGGTACAGCTACACTTATACGCAATTCATTCAAACATCGTGCTATACATTCAGTCTGCACTCAGAGGAATTTAGCTTTAATATAGCATCAGTATATTGTCCTCCAAAATTCCAAATCTTATCTGATCAGTTTCAGTCACTGTTTAAACAATTCGCTCCACAGTTCATTGCAGGAGGTGATTTTAATTCATAACAGCAAAAATTTAAATGTTCACTAACCCACGTGAAATTCAATTTCTCAACTGTGCACTGAAAAACGATTACATAATTACATCCCCAAGGCAACCCACATACTGGCTAACAGCTATTAACAAGAAATCCGATATTTTAGACGTATTCATTTCCTCAAACCAATTTAAAAATTCTATCGAAGTACATAATTATTTTTACATCTGTTCTGACCACTTGCCTTTATTGTTAACAGTATATCCACGACCTCATGTAAGCCTCCAGCATGGCTCTACATACACGAGAGTTAACTGGGATTTCTTCCGTGAACTGTTAAATCATAATTTGTCGTTAGATGTGCGCCTTCATAACCCTGATGAAATTGATTCTGCAGTTAGAAAAATTACATCAGATATGTTTGGATCGCTAGCAATAATTCCTTCAAGTCAAAATCTATACGAAGGTACAATGTACCCATCTACATTAGGCAGATGATTAGCGATAAACGAGCTGCCAGACGTTGAATGGCATCGAACTAGATACCCATCTTCTAAACACCAATATAACAAACTATGTTCCATACTTAAAATGCAGCTCCGTAATCTCAGGAATGAACAGTTTCAAAACTACACTGCATCCTTATCAGCAACAAATAAAAGTTTATGGCGAGCTGCAAAAGTATGGTTAATTATCAAGAAGATTCTCATCCATTGCAGTTAGATAATGATTCTTTAACTAAATCATATGAAGAGAAATCTGAAACTTTTGCAAAATATCTCTCTCAAGTATTTACTCTTCATCAGGATAATATTGATAATCAATGCACATTTCACAGGAGCTGAATGCACCACTGCAATTATCACCACCTATCTCATCATTTAGTCCAGCTGATGTAAAATACATCATACAACGCTTGAAAACTAAAAAATCTCCCGGGTTTGATACCATCGCTTCTGAAATTCTTAAAAATCTACCAAAACGAACTATCCTCCTCGACATTACGAGAAATGTATTTTCCGTTTGAATGGAAGTTTTCGATCATTAAAATGGTACTTAAACCTAATAAATCTTGTCAGGAAGTGTCATCATACCGGCCAATCATTTTACTGCCTATTTTAGGAAAAGTATTAGAGAAATTAATATTAAAACGTCTTTATCCAATACTACGTGAACGAAATGTCGTTCCCGATCAGCAGTTCGGTTTCCAAAATGATCACTCTACATTTCATCAGTGTCAACTTGTCGTTTATACGATATCGTCCACTTTCGAGGTGAAGCAGTACTGTACTAGTATATTTCTGGACGTTTCTCAAGCGTTTGACACCGTATGTGGCATGAAGGGCTTCTATTTAAGTTAAAAACGTTTTTACCACATAACCTTTATTTATTACTTAAGTCTTATATATCCAAACGATATTTCTGTGTCTTTCTCCACCCACTAGAGTGTTGATTCCGAGGTGCCTCAGGGCAGTATACTTGGACCAGCACTGTATTTAGTCTGCGCGGCAGATATACCCCGTCATCCTGACACATTAATGTGTACATTTGCAGACGATATTGCAATACTGTCAAAACATGGAGATCCTGTACAAGCTTCCACGGTCTTTCAGCAACATGTTAACCAACATGAACCATGGTTTACGAAATGGCGTATTCATTTAAATGTCAGCAAATGTTATCACGTTACATTCACACTCATAACAACAGGAACGTGCAGTCCAGTATATATTAATAACGCAGTTATTCCCAGCGCTGACCGTGCCGCTATCTTGGCTTCTACCTCGATATCCGTTTGACATGGAGATACCATTTAATTGTTAAGAATCAAGAGTTACGCAGAAGATATACCGTACTGATTTAATTAAATATCAAGAACAAAGTCCTTCTATAGAGTACTCTATTAAAACTAATTTAGTTGTATGGATCAGAATTATGGGGGTTCGTGCAAGCCATCAAATATGAAGCGCATACAATGCATGCAGTGAAAAATCTTAAGGAAGATAATTAATCACCCGTGGTTCTGATCAAATAAAGTCATCCATCGAGATTTGAACGTATCAATTGTGAAAACTACATACAGAAAATTCCGCAACAAGTTAATAATAATGTCCTTAAATCGGACTTGGGCAGAGCGTCAATTACCAGGCAACATAAGATTAAAGCTTGAACGCTTAAAATGTACATTGTTAACGAGACTCATTAGAACACTTCTCCTTACATCCTCGATAAGCTACGCTCATTCGGCAAATGCACTTATTGTTTTTCTAAACAGTTGCGCGTATACAAAGAATTAAAAGAAAACAAACTGCAATTTTTACTAATGGGCATCGCCTCGTTTACAACTAACGCTAGCGACTCTGCTTAAGAAAGTTTCGTATATATTTATTTTCTACTCAAGTGCTTCTGATATTTTACTTTCATGTTCTGTAAATAAGTATTCGTTTTTATTTTCTTCTTTCTAAAAACTGCTTCAAATATTTTCTCTTTCATTGACTTATCAACAAATTCTTTTTTAAAAACTTTTTAATCCTAAACAGTAATCCACCTCGTGATGAAGCTTCAGATAAAATATTTTAACACAACTGTCTAACTATATTTGACAAGTTTCTATGTTCTTTTCTTGTTTTCATCTCCCATGAAACGTGTAATCTTTCACGAACCGCATCAAATCTTTTCTCATTTGCTAACGTATTACAGATTATCAACAAATTTATTCGTCAACATTTTTTTAGACTTCTCTTGTCCTAAACGGTAATCTACAGCACGATAAAGTTTGGGATAAAACACTTTAACACAGCTGTTTCTATAACTATGTTTTAGAAGTTACTATATTCTTTTCTTGCTTTCATCTCCCATGAAACGTAATGAATGTATACATAGGAGAAAAAGACAAACACGGTTTATTATAATTCTACATTATCATTATTATTATTATTATTATTATTATTTAATAAATCGACAACAACGCGTCTCATCTGTTACTAATTTTTATTTGTTGTTTATTTTATTAATGGGCTGCAAAGTGTTTCCCCCCCCCTATTAAAAATAAAAAGATTCACCTTTTCAAAGGAGGCTAGTAGACCAGATGAGGGTAACAAAAAACAGAAACTACGTTCCACTTTAAATTTATCTTCTGCCATTATATCGGGCTAGCGAGTTGTTACTGTTGTTTGCTGCCGTTTAACTCACTTATCCACGTTTAACTAGTAATGACGTCATAGTTTGCATTCGTGGTTATTTTCGTACTGGCCACACACACACACACACACACTTACTCGGGAGGTCGGATGAACCATTAAAATTCTCCCGCCGGTTAGTTTTTCCTTCTGAAGTTGTCGCAATACATTTCCAGCTTTTCTAATAACTCACGGTATATAAAACGTATTATATACGCGCGTGTCTATGTAAATTTCCTACATACTTTTCATCTGTAACTAACACATATGATTGTAACTAAATTAACGTGCCCCATGTATCCAGGGACATGAAGGTATATTTTGTACAGACCAGTTACACGTACGTATAAAACGATCCATGGAACATGTGGATATTGTCGGCATACTGTAAGAATATAGAGTACAAAGAGCAAAGCCTCGTGTGGTGTAGATACAAATTTCCGATTTGCGCTAACGTCCTAAGACCCGACGAAATCTTGACGACGTCACCTTAACGTTAAATCTATATCACCCGAATTTACATACAATCACAAAGATCGTTGAAACGGAGTGTCACCATTTCTGATATAATTTGAACGATAATAATTTTTGTATAAGTATTTGGGGACGACAGAGATGGTCTATATGCGGAATACAATGAACAGAATGTTGAGAATGTTTTATACGTATTAGAAGATGAAGTAGCCCAGGCAATAAAATGTGCAAAAATACGTAAAGCACTGTGTCCAGATAATGTTGTAGCGAAGATACATAAACTGTTTGATGATAGAATCATTAAGATACCAACTCAATTGTTTAATACGATACATAAGACAGGAGATATTCCAAAAGAATGGCTAGTGTCAAATTTAATTATGATTCCGAAGAGCAGTAGACTATCGTCGTGTAACGATTATAAATGTTAAAACGTAAAAACGCGTATATTTGACATTATATTAAAAAGTTATAATAATGTTTAATAAATGTACCGGAACAAATGCCCTCTCCATTTATGAAAGTAACTAATAATATAAACTGGTAAATAATAAATATACAAGATAAAAATAGTATTGATGGAAAAATCTGACAAAAAAACCATCACAAATGAAAAGCAGTAATTTAAGAAATAATAAATATAAGTTTGATTATATAACAAATATGTAATATCATTGATGGAAACGAAAGCAAACAAATTATAACGTTATGAGAATAATACATTATGTTTAATGCGTCGATGCTTATACTTAATATAATACTTAGTTCCCTGGAATCGTAATTTCCTATTGCTGGAAGTAAATTATTGCGGTGCGCGCTACAACTGAGAAATTTTTTTGGGGATAGTTTGAGAATATAGTCTTTTACATATGGTATCTGCAGAGCACTTATATAAAATTTTTAGTGTATACGGGGACATTGAGGATACATTTAAGACAACGATTTTGGACTAACTGCAGTCTATTAAAACTAGCATTTGAGATTGAAGACCAAACTGGACAAGAATATGTTAAAATAGGCCTAATAATTGACTTGTAGATTATTAGTTTATTATTAATATTTAAGTGAGATTTACGTTTGAAAATTGAGTAAATTGAACAGATTGCTCTGTTTGTCTTCAATGATGCATGGTCAATATGCATGGAAAACGTTTCTGGTCTAAAATGACACCAAGATAGCGTATTTGGTCAGACCATTCTATATCAACGCCACTGATGTGAAGTCTGATCGGTAAAAACGGTCTTCGACGAATGAAGAAAATTGCTTTCGTTTTGGAAGGATTAAGAGCAATTTGCCATTTAGAAAAATACTTAATTACACGATCAACACCGGATTTTCACCTATTGCTGATAGTACTTGGTCTATAGGAACTGCAGTACAACGCTGTGTCATCAGCGTATAAGGCAACCTCAATGTTATTTATATGCGGGAAATCATGCATGAAAAATGTAAATAAGAATGGCTCCAGCGCGCTACCTTGAGGCACGCCGGCAGAACAGGATTTGCTACTATTATTTATAATGGTATAAAATGATCGATTACTAAAGTAACTATTAATCAGTTTAATTAGATAATTGGGAAACCTGGTAACAATCATTTTATATATAATACCGTCGTGCCAGGTTGTGTCGAAAGCTTTTGCCACATCAAATAACACCATCCCAGTATGTTTATTGAAGTTAAAATTATCTGTGATAGAGTCAGCAACTCTTGCTATCTGTTGTGTTGTGGAATAATTCAAATTGACTACTAGGTATTATATTATTAGAATTAGTGAAGTCACATAATCTTTTCAGAATAATTTTTTCAGCGATTTTGCTAAGATTGCTAAGCAAGCTGATTGGACGGATATTGTCTATCTGAGAGCAATCTTTACCGTGTTTTGGTACTGGAATTATTTTAGCCACTTTCCAACTAGAAGGGAAGTACCCAAATTTAAACATTGCATTAATCAAATTAGTTAACTCTGGACGATGGCTTTTTGAAGTAGCATTTTAATGACAGTAGATTGGATACCATCGTGACCTACCGAGTTTTTCTTCTTTGTTGATTTTACATAGGTAAAAACTTCTTGGGAGAAGTTAATTTAATATTAGTTGTTATCTGAGGTGATGCGATAAATCTACTGACAACTTTATGTACTTTGTTCTTCTGATAGCTTGATGTTAAATGGATATTTCTGCTGTGAACCTCAAGGTAGCGTGCAGCAAGCAATTCTGCTTTATGGGTATTATTATATGCATATGTGTTAGTATGGGGATCATGAATCGGGGGAAGTGCTTCATGATGTTGTGTATATTGTTTACGTATCTTCCAAAGGCTATTATTTTTAACAGAAAGATTAGAAATTATTTTACTAAACTTTTCGTTATTATGTTTATTTAGTAAATATCGAAATAAAATCGAAAGTTGATTCAATAATTTCTTAATATTTTGTGAATCAGTACGTGAACGACTTTTAATATAGAATCTTCTGACAATATTTTTGATTTTAATTATAGAAGTTATATACGAAGGGATCGAAGATATAGGAGAAACATTCTGGTTAATAGGAACAGAAAGGGCAATAGCTTCATGAATCAAGTTTGTCAGAATGGTGAGACAGTGGTCAATCTTGTCAGTATCAGAAGTAGGTAGGTTTAAGTTTATTATTATCAGAAATATGACGCTTAAATAAATTCCAGTTCGCATTTTTAAAATTAAATGTTTTACGTACTAGTTGGTGCAGTATGTTGCCAGTTTTGACGATTATAAATATTGGATTATGATCGGAGGATAAACAATTAACTGAAATAGGCAGCGTTGTATTGATATTTTTGACTAGAACTAAATCAATAATACTAGGTCGAGAGCCAGGTGGTAGGAAGTATGTAGGTTCTCGTGGTGCTAATATTTGTATATTATTTGGCAGAGAAGTACTAAGTAAGACGTTGCCAGCCTGATTATTATTAAAATTAGTCCAAGTGTTATGCTTAGAATTTAAATCGCCGATTAAAATAATTTTTTTACTTGTCTTCATCAAGGATAAAATATCTTCCCTATACCTACTCAATCGATTAGTCGGTTAAACTAAAATACCTGAAAATGTTAAAATTGTTACCTTCATCGATGACATAGCCATAATAATTGCGGATAAGAAGGAAAACATTATGGAAGTAAATATATGTAGAGTGTATAAGGAAATTGAAAAATTTTTAAATGATTATAATTTAAATATTAATATGGCAAAATCAAAATATATTTTATTTAACAAAAAATTTAAAAACAAAGAATTAAATTTAACAAATAATAATATTAATATTCAATGCGTGACAAGTATAAAATACCTGAGAGTTACAATTGATAACAATTTAAAATTCTATAACCATTTCCATTATGTTAAGAATAAAATAAACAAATTTTTACATATTTTTAATAAACTTTATAATAACAATAATAGAGTAAATTATAAAAAAGGACTAATTATGTATAAATCCATAATTATGCCAAATATAATCTGTAGCAGTAGTATTTACGATGATATGTAAAAAATTAAAAGGTTTAAAACGTTAATAAGATCATTTCAAAGAACAATAGCTATTAAAATGATTAAAGGATATAAAACTACTAGTTATTGGGCTTCGATAGTAATAGCCGGAATTATGCCTGTAGACTTAGAAATACGTAAACATATTAATTTATTTTACATTAAAAACAATATTAATTTAACACACGAATTTAATTAAGTAGATTATATTAATAACAAATATAAATACGAAGGTAAACACTTAAACAATAAACAGTTTAAAAAAGTACTTAATCAATATTATTTAGAGCAATATCAAATCATGTGGAATACATATAGTGGCTTAACGTATCAGTATTTTCCAAATATAAATGATAGATTCCGTAATACTTATTTTATTCCTAATTATTATAACACACAATTTATTACTGGACATGGTAGTTTCAAAACTTATTTAAAACGTCTTGGTATTGCTGAAACTGATAACTGTATTCGATGTAATTTTGCGGATACGGTTTATCATATCTTGCAGGGGTGTAATTGTAATGATATTGTAATAGAATGTAAAGCAGAAGAATTGGTAAATAGTAAATATAAAGAATTCAACATGTTAGCTATTGAGGAAATAAATAATAGAAAAAATTATAATTTGATATACTAAGATTTAATGTTCTTATATTGTTATTTTCACTATTCATTTTAGATGATAATAGTATTATATCGAATTAAACAATGTAAGTTAAGATTGTAAATGGAATTTAGAGTGGCATTAAACTTAATTGGATTGTCACTTTAAGTTTCATAATATAAAATTGCATTTCAATCAAATATACTATTTTTGAAAAAAAAAAAAAGTCGGTTTATAAACAGCAAAAATAGTAGCAACTTCCACATTGCGATTTACATTATGAGTATTACCAGCAGTGGTTAAATAAATGTTTATGCCAACAGCCTGAATACTATGTAATGCGTTATATCATACTTTAGTCGTTGATTAATCAACAGTGCTACTCCTCCACTATAACGCGTCCCATCTTTTCTACAAATATCAAAGCCAGGAAATTTAACTGTTAGGTTACTGTTCAGTTTAGTCTCGGATAAAGCAATGATATCAATACTTTTGTAAATAGAAAATTCATGAAGCTCAGCTAGTTTGTGTACTATAGAATTACAATTCCAGGCAACTAACTTAATCATATTACATAAAAAATATTACATATAATTTACTACAATTATTTCTAAAATAGCCATCTGCATTCGTGAGTGCATTTAGTTTTGTAATTATAGTTTTAATAACAATCATTAATTTATTAAAATCAGCGCCTTTATGTAATGATAAAATGGATGATAGTTCTGATGCGTCGGTGTGATTTAATGAGTCATTAACATGGGATGAATTACTATTACATCGAGTTATTTCAGAGTAGATTTTCTGTCGAGTTTTGATATTATTATTATTATTATTATTACTATTATTTGTTAAGTTATTATTAGTAGTATTAAAGTTATGATTAATATTAATGTTATTATCATTAAGCAAGTCATTTACATGGGGAGTAGAGAACAACGGAACCCTCCTATTTTTTGCTAGGTTTGTTTTCCGTAGTCTGTCGATATATATATAGGGCACGTTTTAGAGTTGGAAGTGTGGTTTCCCTTGCAGTTGGCACAAACAAAAAAAAAGTTTCCGAAGTTACAGCTGTACAGTGGCTGTTAAGATGTGACCCACTACATTTCAAACATGTGATAGATTTATTACAGTTTAATGAAATATGTCCGAATTTTTGACACCTATGACATTGAACAACAGGTTGTTTTGATTTGTATTTCTCCCATCTAATAAGACAAAAACACAGACTTTTAATATTCATTACTTGTTGTGAGGGCAGCTGGGAAGGAAAAGTAACGAGTTAGATGGGAAGTAGGGTTATCGTAGAATCCTCTTTCTTTCAAATTGAATAATTTTATCTACATCGATTTTACCATCTTGAACGGTCTACGTTCTTTAGGAGTATAAGAAAAAAATTGGGCTTTTTGTTCTTTTAATATATTCTTAAATTTATCAAAGTCATTAATATTATGCGTATAACATATAGTTTTATTAGGCTTTGATTTTAATATTACGTTAGAACTTAATTCTTTATTTATTACATTTACCGCCTGATTATGATTCGTTAACTGACCATCGGCAATAATCGGCGGAATAGTTTTATTATATTTACCATTACGTATATCTGAAATGTTGGCGAAGGTTGCGTATCAGCGTAAATAGCATCGTAGATAACAGCCGATTCGATTTGAATGGTGGGAAACCGATTTCGCGTCGGTACACTATCGATATCTTCAGTTTTCAACTTTTTAGGTTTACTACCACTGTTATGACGATTAACGTGTAGCCATAGATTCTGAACAGTTGTAGTAGTTTCGTCAGTTGACATTTCCGTTACTAATTCATTATCAGCATCGTCTTTATCATCCGATGTCGATATCTTTAGTTTCGGCAGCCATCGCGTATATATTTCTACGTGACTTCGACGTACCTGCGGGGTGAAGAAGTGGTTTCTTCCCCTTGTGTGGACTACGAAACAGGATTCGTAGTCCCACAAACAACGGCGAGAAATAAAAACGAGAAAAATAAGCGAACACAATAATATAATAATAGAATGTGAACGAGAAACGAACGCACAAACACACGCTTGTTAACCGATAATAGAGAATTCAACGATTATATAAGTCTAATTAGCCGTACATTGAAAATGCTACTACGAGTATAATACAAGCTAGAATACGGCAAAAATGTGAAGAAAATATGAGTAAAGAGCAACTTGATTTTCGATGTGGACTGGGAACCAGAGATGTATTATTCTGCATGAATATATTAATTCAAAAGTTAGAAGAATTTCAACGACCAATATTTATGTGTTTTATAGACTTTGAAAAAGCCTTCGACAAAGTACGGCATGTCGAATTAATTAATATATTACAATAAATCGGATGGGATACTGCTGATAGAAGATTAATAAAGAACACTTATATTTGCAACAGATGGCAACAGTAATACTAAATAACGGCGAAACGACGGATAAAATCAAAATTGAGCGCGGTGTGAGACAGGGCTGTATTTTGTCGCCGACATTGTTTAATGTATACGCGGATATCATATTCAGAGAAGCGTTAACAAACAGATCTGAAGGTGTCAAAATTGGAGGTGAAATCATTAATAATATAAGGTACGCAACGTAATATTAGCAGAAAATGCGAAAGATTTGGGAATATTGTTGAAATTATTAGAAAAAACCTGCGATAAATATGGTATTACAATTAATACTAAGAAAACTAAAGTAATGGTGACAGTAGATCAAAGTAAACCAAAGATAATACTAAGTAATGTGGAATTAAAAGTAGTGAACAAGTACAGATACCGCGGTGCATGGCTAAGCAAAGCCGGGGATTCAAATGAAGAAATTGAATGCAGGATAGGACAGGCAAATTTATAAAAATGAAAAAAACATTAACATCGCATGGAATATTTCTTGAAGTAAGACTCAGAGTTTTAAAATGCTACGCATGGTGAGTGTTGCTGTATGGCTGCGAAACATGGAGGCTAAAATAATCAAAACTATAGAAGCCTTCGAAATGTGGTGTTACCGTCGTCGCATACCGTGGTCAATAGAGAAAAAGAATAACGAAGTATCGGACATATTGAAAAAAGAAACGAAGGAAAGCAGCCTAGACACATATTAAGAGGTCCGAAATATGTACTGAAGCCATGATCATGGGAAAAGTAGCAGGAAAAAGAAGAGTAGGCGGAAGAACGTTTGGTCGGCAATATCCGAAAATGGTCGTCGATGAAGGTAAATTGTTTCACAAGGTCAGAGACCGAAAATTATGTCAAGAAATTGTCGCCATAGTTGCTACCAACGACTGAGTAAATTGGACAATGAAGAAGAGAGTTTGAAATTTGAAAATAGAAGCACAAATAATTCAGTTGTCAAATCATACGCTTATCTGAATGAGAAATTCGAATATAAGAAAACTTCTGTATGCCATGAACCGGCCTATCACGGTCTAATCTTATTGCGTATTCGAAGATGCGCTGTAATGCGTGGGTAAACTTTTTCTCTAATCACCGCTTAAAAATTATAAAATTAGAAATATTACCGAGTAAAAGAGTGTGAACGGGAATGATATAGTTTTATCAGATTTTAACACTAAATAATAATAACTACATTCGCAATTTTTTTTTTTTCGGGGTAAACAATGTTCATAACGTTTCGAAGACAAAGTTTTCATTTTCACACTGACAACGGTTGTGAATACGTACGTATGTTTCTATAATTAAAAAAACAACGTTATTTATTTATTTTAATTTTTATAATATAAATAAATTAAATAAATAAATAATATTTGCCGTTAAGAAAGAAATGAAAAATATATAAGTTGCGACGATCATCAATGGTTTTGACAATAAGAAATGCGTTTGAATAGTAAAAAATAAAAAACATGATCGAACAAAAATTTGCAGCCAATGCAGCGTTACCTTATATAAAAGATACGACAGATAGAATGGACAGAATTTTACGAAAGAACAAAGCTGGACCATTGTTCGGCACGTGCAAAAAAAAATAAAGCAATAAAAGCGTCGAGGATCAACTCCCCATAGGGGACGTTGCGTTTAGACTTGAAAAATTGTTGGAAGCATCAATTAGAGATTTAAAAAACGTAAAGCAGACGCAAAACGTACGACTGCAGTCGCATTAGTGACTAGGGAATCATGAAATACAATTTAATGATTTTAAAATCTTATCAAAAGCGAATAAATATAGCTCTAGAATCGCGAAGCAACTGAAATTTCTTTTACATCCAAATTTCAACAAAACAGGATAGATACCAGCTTGATTCCCGAGAGGGAAAAAAACAAGTTAAAATAAAAAGAACAAGTGCTGGTTTAGTAAACGATTCCAGTCTCCCACAGAATAATGGTGAAAAATAGATCGATAAACGCATGTGCACACGGCACGGCATTTGTTAAATCTGAAAAGCTAAGACAACATTAAGTCAGGATTGCTTCTTTCTAAGCGTAATTGTATAAACGTACTACGCATTCAAAACTGCTCTCAGTTTGAAGATGAGGACTGTAATTGTTTTCGAAACATTCGGTTAGAAAATTGTACGTGATTTACGTCGAAAGAAAGAATCGTAAATTTATGGTTATCAACCGTAAAAGTTCAGGAAACTAAATCTTGGTGTCGTGCATGGAAGTCTAATGAACAAAACCACCTCCTTTTAATCAAATCTAATCCACTATCCCAACTGACATTTCCTTTCAAAACAAGAAAGAAAAATGTTATCCTTACAAGACTCCGTATATCCCACTCAAACCTTACCCATTCCTATCTTCTTCATGGCACAGACCCGCCACTCTGTCCCTTTTGCCAAATGTCTCAACTGCTCATACCCCACATACTAACATCCTGTCATGCTCTCACAACATTAAGAATCCAGCACAGCCTTCCTCCTTCTTTACCTCAACTTTTATCTGAATCTACTGACCATATTCATAATGTGTTCCTGTTCCTGGATTCACTGAGCCTCTTAAATCAGATCTAGGACCACAGTAAGCCTGTGGGCGCATATGGCCCGTTAGTGCAGCCGGCGCCCGTATAATAATAATAATAATAATAATAATAATATAACCGTAAAAGTTTAAAAAGTTTATTTAATTAATTTACAATCCCGTATTTACACAGCCGAGTGGGATAACGGAACAAATTCTTCAAAAGTGTATTACAATCCAACTTATACGCTATAACGTTAATATTATTGTTAAACTTCATTAGCAGGTGAAGGGAACTAACCTGAAATGAAAAATACGCGGGGTAGATTTAAAAATGAACAGCGGACTGATTGACAGATCGAAAGAATTTTTAAATTAATAGAATAATTATATTATAATTTGATAAAACAAAAATGGTAATAATTACGCGGGTGTATGCACGAAATTCGAAAAAGAAGAAAAATTTTATTATCATTTAAGGAACATTCTCAAAAAATACCCAAGTCAAAATTTTAAACTTCGATGCTCGTGTTTCACCTGCTCTGGTCTAGTATAATAGATAAATAACGAAATTGAGAACTAAAATAAAAATATAAGTTTACACACAGAGAATTGTATGCGGAAATTCGATCATTACTACTATATTGTTATTTATACTACAGACAAAATATGAAACCACAAGACAACACCAACGCTCGAAACATCGGCTTTTCTTAGATTACGTAATAAGTGTAAAACAATCACATAGATCAGATTTTCCTACGTGCCGTTTGTAGACTTTAAATTAAGATTTAACAAAGACGCTTCTATTCAAATGCGAAAAAATTTACAAAATTATGTAAATAAATGGATTTTTTGACAAAAAATATATTTAAATAAAAAATATAGGAAAAATCATATTTTTTTTTTTTTTTGCAATCGAGATGTGAGGAATAATAAAAACGAACCATGACGCGTGTGAAATGGCGACATTCCGTATTATCGCTACAAGTCAACGAATGCAGTGTAGATGATTGAGGAGAGTTAGCCCCGATTTATTTCGCTATTATCTAGCAAATTAATACCTAGTGGATTAGAGTGCCTATCTAGCCTTTGCAGATAATGAGCGCTGTACGTCCGTATTTCATCGTTGGCGTACCTTCAGATCTCTGTGAAGATGATCATTTCGAATGTACCAGGGTGCTTTAACTAGGAATCTCAGTACGTTATATAATTTTAATTATTGAACTGCGAACAGTTCCCCATAATTAATTCGTTTCGTTTTTTAACTATACGACTTCCCCACGTCAACTGTTTGCCCGAATGTATCCCTATATTATATTTTACCTACTCCCCGGAACTATCCGACTGTTAATACGAATATATTCGATATTGCAATTTGTTTTACTTGTAAATATCGTATGAGCAATTTTTTTTTTTTAATTTATTATAATTCGCTATCGCCTAAACCAGCTTGCGGTTGGATTACAAACATTTAACTATAGATTGTTACATTTTCTCAAGACGAATCTGAAAGAATTATCGATGTATCATCGGTGAAAGTAGCAACTCGCAGTATAAATTAATTAGAATCCGACCCAATACATGAACTTGATACGCCAGTCGTCTCTATATATCTGACCACAAAATAACATTCGCCGACGAAAACGGTAGCATCTAAATTTGTCATATCCACATACATTTTTACACTCAGTTCTCATAAGAACCTTTCACCTGGTTTTGTCTTCTGAATCCTGATCAGCCTCAGACCTGTTACAATTGAGTTATTCGCTAATAGCTAGAAATGGCGAATTTAAATTACATATTTAAAAAAAAAAAAAAAAAAAAAAAAAACGAGTTTAATATTCAAACCGAGAACATGACACCGAACACCCTCTTGAAGACAGCAGATAGTACAGATGATGCTGTAGAATCTTTCGATAACTTTGGTACAAAAATAAACAAGAAAAAAGAAGTTAAAATCACTAAAGTTTTTCTTTATGAAAAATCACAAAGCTTTTCGGGTCAAGTAAATATTTAAAAAATAAAAAATATAAAATGAAAAAATATTAATTTAAGATTATGATTCACAACAAAATCAGCAATATTAAGGAAACGATCTGTCAGTGAATCTTAATTTAAGCGCACACTCATTCCACAAAAATCTAACTGAAATGAATCCGGAAACACCAATTTTAACCGGCTTAATATAATTACATAAATAAAATAAACCCATTAGACCATTTATAGCAAAAAATTATTAAGAGAAAATTAAGAATTTGAAGATATAAAAATAATATAGAAATTAATGAACTGTTTAGAAGAAGTAAAATTTCAGAATAATTACATACTAATATCATTAGACGTAGTTAATATGTATAATAATATTCTCGCTGACAAAGTAATAGAATATATTCAGAATAATAATTTAAATAATAATATACATAAAGATCATTATATAAAAATATTAGAGACTAAATCAAAATTATTTTCAGTTTCGAAAGAAATATTATAAATAAAATAGTGGTTTAATTATGGGATCTCCATTATCACCGATTCTAGCTGATATTTATACGAACAAATTAGAGAATAATATTAAAAATAATAACATATTTAAAAATAATGTCAAATTATAGAAAATATATGTTGATGGTATCTTAATAATATGTAATAATAATTATAATGACAATATTATGGATAATTTTTTACCTAATCTAAATAACTATAATACAAATATTCGATTAGAAATAGGAAGTAAAACAATAAGTAAGAAAAAAAGCATAATAAAACAAACGGCAATCGGTGATATAAATGCAATCCTATTATAATTGATAAAATGTGGAATAAATCTAACAACAATAAAAATAGAAAAAGTATTATTTGGGTTAAATGAATTATGTTAAAAAAATAACAGAAACATTGATTTTGTAATAAGGAATAATAACGCATTATTAAAATCGACTAGTAACAACGAAATACAAGATAGAAATATATTAATCAATGTGAAAAAGAATACATAGGAAAAACAGGCAAACAATTCATATTACGATCTGAAGAACATTTAAATTCGTATACAATGATCAAAAATTATTATTTGGAAAACATTGTACGGAATTAAAACACGAAATAAATAATTAACCAAAATTATATAAAGTTTTACATAAAAAAAAAAAAAAAAACATTTTTAAAAAAGATAACTATTAGAAAAAATGTAAATAATAAAAAAGAAGAGATAAAAATAGTTTATTAAATTCAATGATAAATTTCGATGAATTAGCTGTAAAAAGTATATTGTAAATTTCATTTTTATATTGAGCAATCAAAAAAAAATGAAGTTAAGTACCTAGGGATACACCTAGGCAAAAAGCTAACGTGAAGGAGTCATATACAGAAAAAAAATAAAAGAAGTTGACCTAAAACTAAAAAAGTTATACTGGCTCATAGGCTACAACTCCGAATTGTCCCTGCAAAATCGGTTACTAGTATACAAAGTTGTATTAAAACCAGTCTAGAGCTATAGCGCACAAATTTGGGGGTGTGCAAAGAAATCGAATAAATTGGTGATACAGCGCTTCCAGAGCAAGGCGTTACGATTGGTTTATCGAATGCCTTGGTACGTGTCCAGCGAAATTATACATCGAGATTTAAATACCGTTGAAGAAACTATCCGCAAACAAGCTCAGAAGCATTTTAACCGGCTACGTATTCACCCAAATCAGTTAGCAGCATCACTCGTCCACACGGATGCGACATCTACGCGGCTGAAGAGGACAAAGATAAATAATCATAATTTTAGTTTGTAGATTAAGCATCGTTGGATGCACCTACCACTCGAGATTGTTAATAGATATAGTTTATTGGATAGCCTCTCAACTGGCTAGTTATAAATTATAACATGATTAAAAAAAAAAAAAAATATTGAGCAATCATTTTTTAAATTTATTTTTCTATTACTTTATTTTACTGGCTATTGGTTTTTGTTTATTTATAAATTTTATGAACTATTTTTCAATTATTTTTACTGACTATAAATTTTATATGTTGGATGACAGTTTTTCAATTATTCTTTATTTCACTAGCTATTGCTGTGTAAAAAGTTTTATATTATTGACATAGTTTTTTTCATTTTGCTACTTTTTTTATGTAATCATATTTTTAAATATTCGCTCGATAATGAATAGCCGTAAGGTTTTTTGAATTTCCATAAAGAAAAACTTTAGCGATTTTAACTTCCTTTTTGTTGTTTATTTGAATAAAAATCGCTGCATTTCACGTTCTTAAAAATATGATACCTAATTCAGGTAGAAATTTCATAATATCTTAAGAATAAAATATTTACTTAATGATAGTGATATCAATATGATATTTAAATATTTGAAAACTATCATTAAAGTTTAAAAAACAAGAACCACAATATGATTTAACCATAAGTGTTCAAAAAAAAATCACTTCAGATTGTTTTATTAACACTGTTCATTTTGCTGGTTTTTTTTTGTGAATTGTAATCTTAAATAAATATTTTTTTTGTGTGTGTGTGTTTGTAGAGAGAGAAAATAAGGGAGAGAAAAATATGTAATTGTCAGCGTGTTACTTTTTTTGAGAATTAAAAAAAAAAACCTATAAACAATTTAAATTATAAAAACAACTTTAAAATGTTGCATTTAATCTTCTATATACTGTAACTCGAAAAAATGTAACGTGACATGAAACAGAATCCTGTCCGTCAGCTGATAACAATGTAAAAATGCATCCAGAACGGATGAATTTACATTAAAGGACAAAATTACGCAGAACTTAAGGGAGAGGTTCATGCGACTTAACCTCTTGCGAAAAGTTTACAAATGTTCAGAGATTCGTTTGACAATTTCCATTCAAAGGGCTAAATTTTTTTTATTTTTTGCTCATAACCGGCGAATTAAGGAGCAAACTGTTGTGTCATGTTTTTTTGTTACAATATCGGTGCTCTTATTAGTTGTGACCCATACCGAAAAAATTCGTACAACTCCCCAGAATTATTTTATGCGTCAACTTGTATATAATAAGTATTGTAAAACATTATTTGTGGCCACGGGGTTCGTGCGTTGGACGTTAATTTTTATAAAATTAAAAATGTACGCATATTTTTGAGCGAGCAAAAATAAAGACTAAAAACTTGTTGTACGTAAGAAAAAAGTCGATGAAAAAGTAGTGCGCAAAAATTTTTAAAAATATATATTTATTATTTTCTTAAATTTCTAAAATATTTTTCTGGTTAGCCTCCATCAATTGGGTTGTTTTTTTCAAAATTCGAAAAGCCGTCGTTATTATTCCGCGAAACGAAGAAAAAGATAAACTCTGCAGCTGATAAAACCCAACGTGACTATTCTATTAAATTTTGGGGGCTTTAGGTTTTTCGCACTATCCCCTAGAGTATCTTATACGAGCATTAAGCCAGTTGAAATAGCATTTCTAAATTTCTATACACGTACATACATGTATATGTGTGTACCAAATCATCCAGTTGGCTCCATATGAGAATGCGTACATATATATATATATATATATATATATATATATATATATATATATATAATATATATGTGTGTGTGTGTATGAGTAAATCGTAAGAAAAACGTATGCTCTGTAAGAATTTTTCAAAACGCCCTTAATCTACTTCCTTTATTTTCGGCTACTCCTGACACGCTTCGTATATTTAAACTTACGCCATAAACCCTTTCTATGACCTGCTCATCCCGCGCCAGTTATTATAAATACTAATTCACCCATCTGGCCCCATTGTACAACAACACTATCTGGGCTACTTTCATCATTTGTAACATCGTTTCTCCGAAAATATCACTAAAATTACTTAAAATCCGCCAAAAAAAGTTCACATTTTCTATCTATAAATTAATGTTTTTACCTAATGACGATCGTATTTATTCACGGGAGCTCAATCGAAATAGGGTTGCGTCTCACCTGGCTGGACATTGAAATGATTTACACATATGTGTAGATTCGCTGCGAATTAAACGTTATCCGCATTAACAATCTCGAACCGAGAGCAGCTATTAGCGAAAAGCATCAAACAGACGATTCTCGGGTAGTAGGCGTGAGAGCAGATTTGAGTTTATTCATCTAAATCTTTCAATCAACTGTCTATTCGGTCGATGCGACTTTGTACACTGTACTTCTCTAGTTCCTTTAGCACGATATTTTGCACTACCTCGAAGGCGGTAGCCGTATACATTAGACGTAAGTAAACGTCGAATGCGTTAACAGTAACGATTACGCGATAATTTTTTGAAGACAGTTGGAAAGTGCGCAATTAATACAAAATCATAATAATCGTGTAGACGTCGATTTAATTATTACCACGCTTACATATTTCATCCGTTTCCCAAAAGCTATATCCGAAATGCAATCTTGTAAAATATTTCGACAAATTTAGATTCGAGAGGAATCGTATTACCGCCCCATCAATTTCTTTCAATCTATAGAACACGAACATTATAACGATAATTGAACTTAAACGCCGATACAGACTTTTCTAACGTCTTAGCTAACTCGTTGCCGATAAATTAACTTTTATAACGTCGAGAATGAAAAACTAAACACTACGTCCCGGCTATCCGACTGAACTGAACGGTGCGATTAAATTGAAAGATGACGCGCGAATTGTGTCTATAAGGAATTTTCATTGCGATGAAAATTCCGCAAGAATGAACGGGTAAAACGTGTAAATCGAAATTGAAGATGAAAAAATTCGATTCCTCTAAAATTTTATACTAAGTAAAAAAATTGATGTGTATTACGTATATATATATATATATATATATATATATATATATATATATATATATGTATGTATATATATATATATATATATGTATATGTGTATATATTATATATGTATATAAAAATTGTGCGCTCAGTTGACTTTGTAGAAATTGAGTGGATACCGAAGAAACTATCAAACCATCTGTTGCTTCGTATTCCAGTTCAGATCGTTCTTAAACATTCTTTCTCGTTGTTTAAGTTCACTATCGTATCAGATATTCGATTGTTACGCCCAATTTCCTTATTTTCCTTTTTCAAACAGACTTCAAAGAAGCCTGTTACATTTACTCCGATGCCTCTTTAATATATTTTATACATATACATATATATATATATATATATCGCACCTGGGGGTACTTCCTACCTTCTAGGAACCGGAGCTATAACCGATAAGCAGCGCGTCCAGAAGTGGCGGGTTTGAATCACCTCTTATTGGCGGACGACATAGTTCTACTGGACGGAAGTGAAGAAGCGCTACAAATGACGATAACAGATTTAATTGTGCGCTCGAACAAAATAGGACACTGTTAATAAATTCACATAAAACAAAAATAATGTCAAACACAGGAAAAACTGTGTACACATAGCAGCAAAATCGTAACAGAACAAGTATATTGTTACGTATACCTTAACAAATAAAGTCGATGAAAGCAGAAGTAGCGAGAAGAATATCACTATCGCGGGTTGCGTTTGGAAAATTACTCATAGTATATTTAATCTAAAACGTAAACTATATATAACTAGACGGTTTTCTTCCTCACTTTTTCTTCGAAACAGCCGAATATATTAATTTTACTTCTAAACCTGTTTCTGTTCATAATGTCATCCGCGTAATATAAATTTTCTCGAGGTTTTTCTTAACTTTTCGGAATCACTAGAGATTCGTCTTGTACGGTGGTTTCTATCGAAGGGCTGAAAAATTCGTTTTGTTAAGCGTTTTGTCTCCGTTATTTTTTTTTTAGTGGCCGCAATAGATTTCTTTTTATTGTGTTATCGATATTTTATTAGTTTCTTTTTTTTTTCATACTTCACTCGATCAAATCTCACTTCCAGAATTATGCGTGGTAATACCTTTCATTTGATTCATTACATTTACTTACATCCGTTACAAAACACTCGGACCGCATACAGACATTCCGGTTTAATCACTATGCTATAATGTCTTATTTTTAGACGTTATCGATAACGAATTTTTATTATATATATTAATATTTATACGGTGACCGACCTCAGAGAAAATGGACGCTTTTATTTTTTCAATAGCGCAATTGGTAACACCGTTATAAACCGCGTGCTCCGCGTTTAGTAGTTTCAGTTATCAATTATTATCTTACGCGGTAAATCTTTCCACTGGCTCTTAAAAATTCTTTCCAATCATTTATATAAGTTCGTCTATTTCATACTGTTACTCTTACTATTTCAATTACAATCTTTAGTTCGAATGCGTCCCAACAAATACTATATCTTTCACATCGTTCATCGTTGATTTCATCGGGAACATATCATTCGTTTTCGATGTATATATTTACTAATCATATCCGAATCTTTCCACATATCTTCTTCGTCCGCTTTGTATAATTTTGTATTTACTACCGTCGTCGTTACGGCAACATCCGTTCAGCAAACGAGTAAATTTCGGTTTGTTTTTGCGGACAATTTCGACTCTGCAATAAATAACATAGAAACGAGGTCGGTCTTTATTTAATCGAAATTTCGAACGCGTATTCTCGAGTATCGCTCGGATAAGTTAAACCCGATTTTCGACTGGTTCCGCTTAATTCTTATTTCTCCTAGTAAAATTCTCAACGTTGTATCGAACGATTTTATTAAAACTATTAATTTATTATGCGCTTAAAAAAAAAAAAAAAAGGTTTAGTTTTATCACTTCCAAAAGTCAACGCTTGTGACGTCAATTTATTTTTCGGAAACTCGTATTGATTTTTATCTATTGTGTTCTTTTTTTCCCCCCGATGTATTGTACTAGACAATTTGCTGCGTATTTTTCTATGATATATATATTACGACGATCGTCGTATGTTCACGCCATGATAATTTAAATTGATTAAATTGGAAAATGAGGACTAATATTTAGTTTAATCAGTATAATAAAAAAATATATATAATTATTTGTTTAATTAAAGTAAAATATATTATTATTAGAGTAAAACCAGACTGGATTCGTAGTGAACAAACTATTGTTATACAATAATAATAGTTAATTTTAGTTAATCAAGAAAAAAAAAACGGTAAATTAGTTTAACCAGTTAATTTTAGTTAATAAAAATACAGCCAGTAAAATTAATTTAGCCAGTGAATCGAGAAGAACCAGTGATTTTTAGTTAAATGAAGAACCAGTAATTTTTTTTAATTATTCGAGAAGAGTCAGTTGGTGAAGACTATATAAAGGGTCAGTTCGTTAATTAAGAGGTCAGTTGTAAGTTAGCCATTGTTCAGATCAGTTGTCAGAATCAGAACCAAAAAAACATGATCGGTAAGTCACATTACGAATTTGGTTAGTTTCATATATATATATATTATCCAAATAAAATGTTAACCGATTAGCAAATAAAAAAATATAAATATATATAATAAAATTTTTAAAAAATAGAAATATATTAATTGTAAAATAAAATTATTTTAAAAATAGAAATATATTAAATGTATAATAAAATTGTTTTAAAATGGAAATATATTAATTGTAAAATAAAATTATTTTAAAAATAGAAATATATTAAATGTTAAATTGTTAATTCGTTTATTTAACGCAATTCGTTCGAGGATCCTAAGCGTGTAGTGATGAAGTTGGTAGAAATCCGTTAGGCAAATATTAGGGTCCTCGCAATATATATATACATATATATATATGTATATGTATGTATGTATGTATGCATAGGTATATGTATATATTTGTGTGTGTATATGAACTCGTTCGGAAATTTCTACTGAAAACGTATATTCTTTTGTGTTTTAAATTTTGTTTGTGTTCGCGTGCACAACTTCTACAATATAATAATATACAATTTCCATCGCGAGCAAAAAACTTACTTCTAAACATCGTTTAAGGTAACTGAATTATTTAACCGTAAATAACGCGAGATATATTGAAATATTTACTAAGTGCGCGTAAATTTCGGAGTTATTATTTTACGTCCGACGTAAATTACTTCGGAATCTGTAGCGGATAGTTGGATAATAAATATTATAACTATTTACTTTTATAATAACAGTTTTTAATCTTCATCTCGGTAGCCGAGGATTATTCTACAAACGAAATGTTTATTTAATCTCGGTATCAACTTTTGCACAAAGAACTTTCCAAACAAAGGTTATACGGAATAAGTGGGAAAATCATTGAAAAACAACATCAATTTACATACCAGCCACGGCTCGTGCAAAATTGGTGTAATAAAATAGTTGAAAGTGCTAATTATGGTTTCGACCACACTCTTGCAAACCTGAAAAAGACATCTAAAAACCATATACAACAACGTTATACTGAGATTTTGCGCCGAATGTTGCTATTGGGTGCTGAGTTTACATATATTAGCGACTGCTATTCGTTTTGTAACCGGACTCCTCGAAGTACAAACACACGAATCGACAGATTTTGCAGAATAAATAGCGTCCGTACGTAAAAATGTGCCTGCACGCTGAGTAAATGAAAAAGTAATCCTTAGTAAGAATGTGGCGAAACGTCAAATCATGTCGGTATAATTACGAGATCTTTTCAAATATCAGCTGAATTATATACGATGTGTACAACATCACTAATTTCCAGCGGACCATCTGTAGATATTTAAAATTCTTTTTAGCTCCGTACGAAAAAAAAAAAATCAAAAATTTAAACGAAAAACGAAGATTAATTTAAACAAAAATAAGAAATACAGAAACTTTCGATAGTTTTTCGTAAAATAACAAAAGACGGGGAACGGCAAAATGTCTATGAAGAAAAAAAAACAGAACATCTGCAGAGGATGAAGAAAAAAAAGAGAACATTGCAGAGGATGAAGAAAAAGAGAGAACATCTGCAGAGGATAAAGAAATAACTTCGCACGTAAAGAATCGCGCCAAGATTATTTTACGTAGTTCTTAGATGATCTAAGTCGAAACAAAAAAATATAACCATCATAGATACACTACTACAGCCATGTTTGCGGACGATACGGCGATATTATCCACTGACTGTAATCTAACAGTTGCTACCACGCATCTCCAGAATCATCTTCTGCAGTTGGAGAAGTGGTTTAAACTGTGGAAGATTACAGTTAATGAGTCTAAATCTAATCGCCTCCTTTTTACGTTAAATAAAAAATTTGCAAATGCGATGATTCAGTTAAATGGAAGAACCATTCCAACAGTAAATAAAGTAAAATATTTAGGACTGCATTTAGATCAACGTTTGACTTGGAAAGATCATACTGTGGCCAAACGGAAACAACTGGATCTGAAATTGAGAAGCATGAGCTGGTTGATGAATAAATACTCATCACTGTCTGTAGGAAATAAACTTCTACTGTATAAAGTCATTCTAAAACCAATATGGACCTACGGAATAGAAATCTTGGCAACAGCCAGCGATTCGAGAATAAAAATACTTCAGCGTTTTCAGTCAAAGATCTTACGCAGCATTGTGCGTGCTCCGTGGAATGTTCGTAGTGACGATCTAAGGACCTTCACATGCCGACTGTAATGGAAACTCTCAAAATCCACAGTGAGAGATATATCCAGCGATTACAGCACCATGTAAATCCACTGGGGCAGCGATCTCAAGGATAACAGCGCTCATTTTCAGCGTCTGAAAAGACGTACGCAAGTAGAGCTATGTAGGCGATCTTAACTAATGCTCATCAAATAAAGAATGGTTGTTGTTGGACAACGTTCTATTAATATTCAATTCATCTGATAACAGTGCTACTTATTATCCACCTAGCAGAGATTGTATGCAAAAAAAAAAAAAAAGATTATCACGAAATCAAATGTACTTTCGGATAAAAAAAAATGAAAGATACATTTTCTTTCTATTAGAAGTTAGTATATGATAATTTCGCGCGTAATTTAAATAGAAAAACCCGCAATTCCCTTCGTTGAAATTTAGGGTCTGCGAAAATTACTGTAGGAGATGAAAAAAAAATTCTAGTCGCACCATCCAAAGTTGGAAATTATCTCCGAGTTTAATTCGAAATTTTCGTAAAAGCGCCGGAACGGGCCACACCATCTTTGAATAGGAAAACTGTTTTCTATGTTCGCAGATGTACGGTGCGGCATCGTATAGTTTGGCCGAATAAAGATCAACTTAATCTTCAACACACATCCCGAGAGAATTTTCCACGGCGGTTACATAATTGTTCGATGTCCTTCATTCTTATCTCTTTCATTATTACGCGCAGTAGGTAAACTACATCTGCGTTCAGCCAATGAAAACGAATCCGCCTAATAAAAAGAATTTAAATGAAAAAATCACAGTCTTTCGAGTTTATTGAGAATTCTAATAAGGAAAGTGTTGGTTGCTTTATTATATATATATATATATATATATATATATATATATATATATATATATATATATATATATATGTGTGTATATAAAGGTGTATCTATAAATAAAATTGCTTTCCCTGGTATTTTATATCCAAAGGAATATATATACACCTAAACCAAACACGCAACATAAAAATATACGCGAATAGAACAGTAGTAATAAACATTGCCTAACTGAGGCATGAAATGATGTAACGAATTTATTTGGTAAGAGATGGAAAATTCTTATATTCCGATGAATTTCATTTTCTTTTATATGCAGAGATTTCCTATTCTTGAACTTTATTAAAAATCGAAAATAAACCAAAGCGAGCTTTATTGCAAAAAGTGGTTCTTAAAGAATAACTTGTTTTCTTGTTTATACATTTATATAAATATATATATATATATGTGTGTGTGTGTGTGTTTATATATACATATTGTTACGAACGATCATTCAGTACATATGTTAGTAATAAAAAAAAATCTGTGCCTCGGAGCGCAGGGAAGAAGTGAAACTTCAAGACATTTTAACTAAATTCCATACAGAATTTTTTTTAATTTTTACGCGTGTATATATATAAACACATACGCACATATATATATATATATATATATATATATATATATATATATATATATAAGAATAAGCCTACCTATGTGTATAAATCGACAAAACGTGGTTTGAAGACGGGTGTTGGTAACGCGGTACGTGCAAAGTGTGTGTGTGTGTGTGCACATATATACATAATATACATACAGTGGCGTACACAGAGGGCTTAGAAAAGTATAAAATACATACCAAGAATTCGCGTAACTTGTAAGCTCCAAACAATTTCGCAGCTAAAATGATAGTTGAAGCAGAAGGGAATATTTGAAAGAGCTCGCATTAAAACCTCATCTTGAAGAGCGTGCAAAGCAGCCTAGATTGCAAAAAGTATTGGAAAATATTCGTTACATTCTGTCTGCTAATGACATGGAAAATTCAGTTGGCTGTGCAACACAAAGAAAAAAAAAAGTGGCTGTTGCATGAGCCATTCCGCATTCGAATCAGGTCATAATCAGGGTATTTTTTTATGGTTCTTATTGCTTGTTTCATTAGGAAAATATTCGTTACATTCTGTCTGCTAATGACATGGAAAATTCAGTTGGCTGTGCAACGCAAAGAAAAAAAAAGTGGCTGTTGCATGAGCCATTCCGCATTCGAATCAGGTCATAATCAGGGTATTTTTTTATGGTTCTTATTGCTTGTTTCATTAGGAAAATATTCGTTACATTCTGTCTGCTAATGACATGGAAAATTCAGTTGGCTGTGCAACGCAAAGAAAAAAAAAAGTGGCTGTTGCATGAGCCATTCCGCATTCGAATCAGGTCATAATCAGGGTATTTTTTTATGGGTCTTATTGCTTGTTTCATTATTATTCGTCATCGTTTATAGTTTGTTTTGCCTGTTCCACGAAATTCTAACGCCCGAGGGCTCGAGAAATAGTCTAATGTCCAAGATATACAACACTATACAGTACACGAAATTTCAATGCTAACAAAATTTTATATTTTTCGTATAGTAAACACCTGTATAAAATTTAATCAAAATTTTAAAACGTACGACCGGCAAAATCACGATGTTGGTTTAATGTATGTAATCGTAAGGGAATCGTCGTAATTAGCGATGCTTTCGGGGACTCGAATCGTGGATTTATTTTAATGTTCGAGTAAATTCATGGTTTACAATCGTCTATTAATTTTTATTATATAATATAAGTATTTTTCAATGTTTAACTACATATTCAAATTAATTATTATCTGGCTATTGTTTTGTAAATTTTATATATTGATAGTTGATTGCGTTGTTCACTACGGTCATTATCAGATTTTTAATATTTATTTTCATTTTACTTGTAAAATTGTATTTTTTTTAAAAATTTTTGCGTTCGTATATTTTTATATTTTATATTTTACTTTTGGACATCGTACATCGCAACAGTTAATGTGAAAAATTTAAAATTCCACCAGTACACAACTTTTACAGAATCCGGAAAATAATATTGAAGAAAAAATTAATATAAAAAACAAAATTAATAAACAAATACATTGATATTAAATTTCAACAAATTAAAAAATAGATAGAACAGAAGCAGACACCATTTTTGGATCATATTTTCACAATCACCATCGCATATTTTTAAGTAATTATATTTAATTTATATTTTTAAAATTTTGATGTTTTAAAATGGTTCACTTGATAATGGTGTAAATGCCGAAAAGCTTTGTGTTTTCTTTAAGAAAATAAATATTAGTGATTTAACTAATTTTCAATTGATTTTTTATAAAAAAAATCACTGCATTCCACATTATAAAAAAAAATTTACAATCGTGTTGTATGTATAATATTAATTTTCATTTCAGACATAATTCGAAAATTTTTCCCAAGAGCGGTACAAAAAAAAAAAAACGCAATAGAAGTAGATGATGAAATAAAGAAATACTTATGTGATCGAGAAAATATGGAGTTGTTACAGAATTTTAGGATATATTTTATAAACGCCGTTGAAAATATCAGACGTAAATACGTTTTTATTGAAAACATCAAAACAAATTAGAGCAAGTAAACGTTTTTGTATATATGCAATAACTATCAAAAACATAGCGCTACAGTTAGAGAGACTAGATATAAAGAAAGTTCGTGAATAAAAGATATAAAAAATACGAAAGATACAATTGCGGGAATAATCACAAAAATAATAAATCGAACACTAAAAGTAACTAATCGCCTGAATTCAAAATATTTGCGATAAGACCCATATATATTTTCTATACACAGTTCTTTCAGCCAACATGAAGGTCATCAAGCAGTTGATATTTGATAGCTGATATGCGAAGGGAAGGAGTTTCACCCCTTTATTTTCCCCCATTAAAAGATTAGTTGGTTTACTAATCTCAGTAACTGCGCCGAATTTTCAGGCACAGATTTATGGCCGAAGGATTTTTATGCTTTTCCAACTTTATTAAATAACGTTCGGCACTTTTCTCGATCTGGTCACTTTTATCGATCTCCTCGAGAACAATATTTACATGTAAGTAACGGTGTATCGAAACCATTAGCATCACCCGGTAAACATCGGATAATGCATTTTGATATTTAACATGAAAACGTCGAACATCGGTAAATGATTTTAACGAACTGTAAATTGAGTAAGGTTGCACAGATTTAATCTTATACGGCAGACCAGAGAGCTAAATTAAACGCCATTTAAACTTCGAGGAAGACACCAGCATTTATCTTTTTCTCCTTCAGGCTATTTTAAAATAGCTTGACTACCAGATGAACCTTCTCCAGTGCTTCATGCTCCGGAGTTAAATAGAATTGATAGCTAGAAATCAAATTGTTTTCTCGAAGCTGTCTCACCCTAGATAATATTATTTTTTCAAGCGCTTTTGATGTAAAAGAAATATTGATCTCCTCGACAGGGTTCTTTCCAAGTTTTGAAACCGATACTATCTGCGTAATTTTACACAGGAGAGGGTAATAATTTAATACAAGTACCGCATTATAAATATTAGTTATTAATTACGTTAAGACAAGGACTTTTTCGTTTTAAGTTTTTGAAACACAGTTTTTACTTCCTCGTGAGATATTGATCGAATAAGATAAGATAGCTGAATTCAAGTATATCGATCTCATTTTCCATTACATAGTTCGGCTTAAATGTTCCGCATAAGTGATCGCCAAGTGTTTAACACATATTCTTATTTTCTCTTATCCACACGTGCCTTCCACCTTTTCCGTATCGGAGGAAGTTGGGTTATCGGTGTTTTTAGTTTTCTTATAGCTCTCCGTAATGTGTAATTTTCATTTTGTGTAAGCGACTTTGTACAGGTTTTAAAGAACTTATTTTTAAATTGAAAAAGCAGTTGTTTCAAAATGTTTCCTTCATTACTTAATAACAGCTCACGAGATACTTGCCTCTGTTTTCTTATTATTTTTTTTTATTTTTGTTTTAGAAACCCTGGCAAACCCAGTGAGACCGCCGGAAGAAACCCTGGCGCCAGGATATAAAGAGAAATGGTCGATGTGACAAACAATCAACCGAATACGGGCAAGCTGTGCTCGAACGCTATCATTGATGATGAAGTGGGTCCTAACAGAAGATCCGAAGTGTCAGTGCGAAGAACTACCAGACAATGTCGCGCATACTGGAGTGTGTAAGATGAACCCGAGGCTAGAATTCTGGCTGAATACTGGTACGATAAAATATAATTAAACATAATGAACCGGACACGAAAAGAAGAACCATAACCATCAATTTCCTTTGATTCCAGTAACTTCGGGTCAGATGAAGAATCTAACTTATTACTGATAGGTGATCCAATCGTTACTTCAGCTGCGTCATGTTCTTGAGCATTCTCTGATTTTCCGTTTTCTGTGTTTGTTTTTTAATGGCGAATTTGTCCTCTTTAGGCTCAATATTCAAACCATTGGGCTCTTCAGTTGCTAATTCTTCAGCCACATCAGTTTCTTTTACAGTTGCAACAGCGCCATTAAGCTTATCTTTAGTAGTCGTTTGTCTTGTCGTCCTGAATTACTTTTACATCTACATTCTCGTTGCCATTTTGCTGCCCTGTATTCCGTTACTCTTTTCAACGGTAATCATAGATTCATCTTCAATAGAAATAGACGTATTATGTTCACCGCCTTCAAACAGATTCAATAGGAGCATCGCCATGTCCTTTAACCTCTTCAATAGGAACATCACTATGCTCGCCGGCTTAAACGGATTCATTAGATACTTACACGCTTATGTTGTCAGATGATTAGATGATTACGTTTTAAAATATTTTCGATTATTTGATTTTAGTTTGATAATTCATTCGTGTGTATTTTTATTTAATACATTTTTAATTTACGTCAATTTTTATTTTAATTTTGTGAATTAATATCAACTGATCATGTCTGACAACATATGCGTGGAAGTATCTAAAGAGAATCCGTTAAAGCTGAGAAGCATAGTAATGTTCCTGCTGAAGAGGTAAAAGCTGATTAACATGGTAATGCTCCTATTGAATCTGTTTAAAGACGGCGAACATTATGCTCCTATTCGCGTTGAAGATGAATCTATAATTACCGTTGAAAAGAGTAACGGAATACAGGGCAGTAAAATTGGTAACAAGAACGTAGATGTAAAAGTAATTCAGGACGCCAAGACAAACGACTACTAAAGATGAGCTTAATGACGCTGTGCGGTAAGTTGGTATTGATCTGAGTAATGTATCTTTTACGATCTCAGTGCCTACCCGGTTCTTCCTTGTTAGCCCGAGTTGCGACTCGTGCTTAAGGCAACCGGGTGGCTTTTCACACCATGTATCAGCAATGTGATGGCAGAGAATCCCTTGCTCGCAAATAACGATGAGATTGTCTATCTGTCTTTTTGCATTAAGGCATAACGCAAGGATTATCTGGCAGAGAGAGAGATATTCTGCTTGCACGATGATGATTCATCGGTAAGTACAAAGATGACGGTTAGAGGCCCGAGAACATATGAAATGAGCAGCTTGGTTTTGCGCGTCGATATTAAGTAAGCTTACCAAATGTGTTACAGAAAACGCCGCCGCAAAACATTATGCCGTAATGGTAACACATATGAGATACAGTGGTAAGAAAATCATGTACAGAAAAAAAAGTAAACAGATTACGGTATAAATACCGAAACAATTATACCGAATAATAAAAGAACAAATTTATCACGAACCTTTCAACACGTTGAATGTAACACACGTATTTATTTATATATAAAAATACAGCTAGATTACATTTTAGGAAAAATACGATAAGCTACCCCGATAATAAGGACGAAATACAGCAAGCGAATAGACAATCATATTATTCCGAAGCTTTTAAACTGCCTATCAGATGAAATGCTAAACGAAAAAACAAAGAAAAAAAAAAGAAACTTGATTCAAAAGAAAATAAAATAAAGTTACAACGGGAAAGAAATATTCAAAACATAGTAGGTACGGATTACAAAACTGAAGAACGGAAGAAGGAATGCAAATGATAGCCTACTGCTACGAACCAAGATAAACAATTGGGGGGAAAATCTCAAGTTAAGAGAATAAATATCGGTGCGGGAAAATGCGGAAGAATTGTATAAATTAGATGTAAAAATCTCGAATGCATAGGGTGACCCGGTGAAGAGACTTTATTTTTTGAATAACTCAAAAACACTACTCGACCAAAATTTTTGAATAAAATCTTATTTAAAAATAGGAAAACGCGAGCCTAGCTTACGAATATTTGTGGAACACAATATTAATTCCGCAATCAGAAAGTAAAGTCTGCAGACCATCTACTTTGGATTCCTGAACATAGGGAATATGGAAGGAATGAAGAACCAGATCGAGCTGCGAAAGAAGCCGCCTTCGTGGTCTCCTGTAGAATTACTTGCAGCAACATGTTCCGATATGCATCGCTGCATGTTTCATAAATTTAAGAAACAAGCAATAGTCAGATACTCCCCTGTATAACAACTCCATTCGTTCTTCATTACACTAAATGAAATACTTTTACCTCTAAAAATGAAAATACCCTTATAACTTTCCTCGTTCGCGCTAAATTAGCTTCCTACAATAACAGGGGATCTCCGTCCTTTTAGCCTTTGTAGCAGGTACAACAGAAGATTAACAAAAAAATATATATATTATTCAGACGTCATTTCCAAATATAATACATCCATTCGGTCTTTTTGCAACATTTTTTCGAGCATATGTCGCTGAATTATTGAAATTTCTTCTATTCCAAATCTCGTGGACGTATTTCGTAAACGCAGTTCTTATAGTATTCCCACAAAAAAAAAAAAAAAAATCAAATTTGGAGCGGTCAAATCTGGCGACGCGACAATATGCGTTTATCAAACGCTTCTTTCAGTACTACGAGCATTTCCGCCGAAGCGGCATGTCGCAGCATTTTGTTGAACCCATGCACGGCCCAGACGACGATGACGACGAAGTGAGGGAATCAAAAACGAGTTTATTATCTCGATATAGGACTTTCCGTCGACAGTAGTACCAGTGAACAAATAATTCCTCCGTTGCAGATGATGTCTCTGGAAAGTTTTCAACCAACGTAAAAATTGAATTTCTATATGGTACAGATTTACATCGCGTAACGTTGAATTCTTTTCGAAACTTTACTGTCGTGACTGATTCGCGCCGAAAGTAATGTGATCAGTTAAACTGGACAAAAATAAATCTCTCGTGCGTACACTAAACGCGAATCACGCGGTTTGCGTTGTAGCAGTGTTACGAATTGCAATATTAAAATAAACAAAACCGTCCGTTGTAAACGAATATGTGTATATATCTTAAATATAAATTATATTTAGTAAATATTAGTCGACGAGTACAAAATATATATCGATAATAAAAAATTGTTTAACTGTTCGTGCGTATATTTAAATTCTACAAATATACGTTAAAAAAAAGACACGAATTTTTCGGCTTTATTTCTTCATATACGAGCAGATTGTCGATCGCTTCATTTCACGAAATCTGTGACTTGGTACTCGGAGGAAACGAGTAAGATCTTTTTGTTTTCTGAGTAAACGATATTTGAGCGTGTTTTTTTTTTAATTTTTGAGTGTGAGCGCAGACACAGAGCTGCTAATTTAAAGGACGGACAATCTAAAAACTTGTACAATAAGCGCAGGTAATAGGAAATCTTGAAAAATGAACATATTGATCAATTTCTCGACGAAACCTATTAAATATACGTAGAAAACACTTTTTTTCGGTTTCAACTTAATCCCCTTTCGAAATAGCAAAGTCCCGTTTCTCTACTATTCTAAACTAACCTGTCCCACTTTCGCTCGTTCTATGTTTCTCCCTAACTTACATATACAAAATTCAAACACACGCTCGTATATATATATATATATATATATATATATATATATATATATATATATAGATATCGCATTACGTAAACTCGTATCGCCTGCGCTCCCATAACTGTAACCCACTTTTAGCAACATTCCCCTACCATCGCTTTTCTTCATTCTTCTGACATTGTAATTGGCGTACTGCTACTAATACTTTTTTGTTTTTCAAAAACGTCTATTTTTTTTTATAATATAATACACGAACATTTATACATTTTCTTATTAATTATTACAATTGCCTGTCGTCGAAAAATTAAAAAGAAACATTTTACTTATTTGTTTAAATATATTAAACTCGTACACTAAGCACTCACACTCATGCACGGTGGTTTATCTCTCTCTTACATACTGATTTTTACTCTCACTTTTCCTATTTTATTTTCCTTATTTCGAATTGCACGATGTGTAGTATCAGCATTTGAATTTTTGCTCATTCTACATCACGCTTCTCGTTTATTTATTTATTTTTTTATTTTAATTAATTTAATTACTCTTATTTTTATTGTTATTTATACATTAGTATTTATTATGTTGTTCAGATTGTTTTTATCTCGTAGTCATATTTTCAGTTGTTTTAATTGACAAATTTTCTTCCACTAAATCAGGTAGAAGTTTGTTTAACAATTTCTTCGCCATTATGTATATTCATTTAGTTCACCGTACTCGGTTCTCACTACTGCTATTATTGTTTTTCGATTTTAGTTCGCAAGTCATATTTCGTCTCTATTTTTTACTAGATAGTCCTAAATTTTTATAAATAAATATAGTCCCGCGATATTTAGCACTTGATGTTCTTGGAAAAGTTCATTTAGGGTTTTTTGTTCTTTTTTTTTCACCGTTGCTTATTAAATTTGCACACCTTGTTTGTAACTTATCTATTTTCTTCATATAGGATGTAATTGCTGAACTCCGAGCATATTCGATAGATCAGCCTCGATTCGATTGAAGCAAAATATACTAACTTCGGCGTTTCTCCGCTAACATAAACTATTTTTTTTTCCGAAACGTATATTTTTAATAATATAATATAAAACACGACATTTATATATTTTCTCATTAATTATTGTACGCTTTAATTGCTTGTCGACGAAAATTAACAATAAATTATTTCTTTACATTTACACGATACTATATGTGTACATTCATCGTTCACACTCGCACGATGATTCTACCTACACTCATTTGTTTTTCCCTCTCACTTTTCCTTGTTACTTTTATCATTTCGAATTGCGCAATATGTGTACTGAGTTAGCAGACCGTCGTTTAAATTTTACTCACTCCGCATCACGCTTCGCGTTAAGTTTTATTTAATTAAAGTTTTGATTGTGGAACGTAGTGATTTTTTATACTTGATTACAAAATCACTAAACTTTATTTATTAAGCAAAGCTTTTCGGCAACTACGCCATTATCGAGCTATATATATAAATAAAATTAAATATATAAAAACATAAACTATTAGTTTAAATCCGAGTTTACAATTTTTACATAATAAATGAATTATAAATACTTAAAACTATCCGACAGTGACTGTGGTAAACGACACAATCAAATATCAATAATATAAAATTTACAGAACAGTAGCTAGAAAATAATTATAAAAATATGTATTTGAACGATGAAAAATATATTTTATGTAATCAAAAATCAATAGCTAAGAATAATATAATTTTTTTAAATTACTTTTAATTTTAAATATATTTAATTATTATCTATATATATTTATTACTGTGTTCGGATCGTTTTTATACCGTAGACACGTTTTTAATTGTTTTAGGTTTTCTACTCTTTCACGCTAAGTTCTGTGGAAGTTTGTTTATCAATTTCGCTATTATGATATTCATTTGTTCGTTTACCGTATTCTCCCCGTGTTTCACTACAGTTCGGATATTTCGTCTGTTCATTTCCACTTTTATCATTTTTTACGTTCGTTTTATACTAGTTGGTCGCAAATTATTGTACGTAAATATAGGCTCTGTAATCTTCAGTATATAAGCGTAAAAGTACGCTTCAAATATCACAGTCTAGTTTCAATCAGAGCAAAAAGTATGCTAACTTCAGCGTTTTTGTCCGCTGTTCCCGATATTATTATTAATATACGTCTCTACCGGTTTCGTTTCAAATCCAACTTTTTCTTAGTACTCAGACACAGAGATACGATCTAGACACGAAGCGTAATTATTTTCAGACTTTATGAAGATGTTGGAATACGTAAAATTTAAATATTGAGTTAATCTATTAAATTGATGTCGAATGATAACTTCTAAATCGAAGGAAGCGATAATAATTTCATTAACGTATTGCAGAAACGATAAATTCCAGTAACGAAAATATGTTCCCAATTCTAAAAGCGCTTCGCTGGAAGTATCTAAATAGAGGATCATTTAAAGAAGACGAACAGTTGTACTCCAAAGGCACCTTCCCCGAGCCGACGTACCTCAACTTGGGACGAGTCCCTTTACGTTTATATAACGAGAAAGGAACGTTATTTTTCTCCGTACATCGATCACGATAGTGCAAGGAGAGTTTCGAAAAGAATTCAAAGTTACGCGATTTTTTTTTCTTTTCCGAGGATACCTTAAGAGTCTTACGAAACACGTCCGCGAGATGTGGAACAGCTGAAAACTCGGATTCCTGAATACGGGTAACAATCCAGGTAAGTTATTATAATGTTGGATTTAATACTGAGAACGAAATTAAAGAAAACGGAATGGATGGGTGAAAATGAAATATTACATATACGTATGTGTGTGTGTGTGTATATGTAGTTGCGCGTGTTTGAAGTAATTTGAAAATCGTACGAACGAATAACTTACTTGTTTAAATCCTCTGTACATGATTCGTATTTCTTGTCGTGTGAATTTAGTTAATTTACATAAATCGTCTAAACCACCGATCGGTCTTAGGATACGTAGTTTAGGAGTTTGTTCTAACAAATCGAATCCTATTTCTTCGTCTATTTCCGGACTTTCCGGAAGAGAGGCCATAACAAGACGGAGATGTAATTTGTGTTTAAAGTTGTCGTCGGTTGCAACCGCAGCGGCAACAACAACAATAACAACGGTTAATTAAAGACGGAACAACCATCATTGACGTCTTGATAAGTTTGTCATTTGAACTTCAATTTATTTTACATCTTACCGGACCTGGATTTATAACTATAAACAAAAATTATATATATATATATATACATCATTATCATCGTGACTCAATACATATATAATAATTGGTAACTCGTCTTACAATGATTTTTCGTCGAAATTTACCAAGTAAAATATTTGTAAATTTGAAATTTCTACAAATTTTCAATTTAAAGTAATGGCACTAACGCGAAATCTCGTTAACTTCCCGTTAATATGTATATATATATATATAATTAATGAGAGCGAACTAGCTGATAAAGCGGCCAGGGAAGCTGCTATGTTCTTGCCGATTCTGAATGTTACAGTTCCAGCGCCTGACGTTAAGAAATACATCATAAATGGGCTTCTTGCATTATGGCAGTAGCAACTGTCGTCACAAACCAACAAACTACGGCAAATCAAACATTCGATCGATCCTTGGATAACTTCGCCTCCAAGTCGTAGAGATGGTGTGGTCATCACCAGATTGAGCTTGGCCCATACGCGTACTCATGCCTATCTTATTAAAACAACTTTGGCTCCAGTGTATTCCGGCTGTAACATCATCCTCTCCGTTTCCCATTTTCTATTTGATTATCCCTCATACTCCTCGCTTAGAGCCTCTCTTAATCTTCCTCCTTCGCTTCATCTCCTCTTCGAAGATGACCATGTTACATTGTAGAATCTAACCGTTCCAGTCCCTATTTCTCAATCTAATCCTCTTTTCCTATCGTGCTTATAGTCTTGGCTGCTGTACATGGCACGTATTAACTTAATTTAATAACAATGATAAATAAATAAATATATATATATATATATATATATATATATATATAAATATATATATATATATATTGTTTAATCCTATGTTGGAGGCAATTTTCTTGTATAACGACTTGATAAACAATCTGTTGTGTTCCGTCGAACTGACTGAATACCGACGTACGAGTCGATTCGATAATACTGGAAGGACAACTTACTGAAATATTAATTTTTGTCGGGAACGGCTATTTACTTTGGGCGTTTTCTTATAAACTTGTAGTAGATTTGAATTCGTTTAATATAAGAGTATTATGCCCAATTATTGAGACGATGACCTTAGATCGAAACTTATTTCGAGTAATCTATATAGAGAAAAATAATTTCGACTGACGGGAAAGCTCGCTTGTAATCAATAAATCTATCTACACATAAATTTTTAAATACGAATTAGTATTAATCTCTCTGAGTCTATTATTATTTCAGAAGGCTTATTAATCATAAATCAATCGTTACTTTAATACTTTGCCACTTCGTTAATTACAACGACTACTATCAAAAATATTTAAAGTTATTTAATAATTCATTATTTGTAGAAATATTAGATTTAAATCAACGCACATGAAGAAAAAAAGTCGGTGCATCTATTCGCAAACTGATGCCACGGGGAACGGATGCGACAAAAATTTGACGTTCTGGACTTTGGACAGCTGCTAAAATTTTATCAACGTTCCAATTTATTTAAACGGTATTGTATTATATTATTATTATTGTTGTTGTTGTTATTTGGAATTATAATATTAAGTGGTCGGAAATTATTTTTCGGAAGACGAGAGAATTTTTTTTTTTATTTTTTATAATTCGCACTAGATTGAATAAAATTAAAAATTATCATCAACACTTTTAAGTTTTTTGTTTTTTTGTTTTGTCCAGTTTTCACTTTTTGTTCAGTTTAAGTTAACTGTTTGAATTATAAATTTATATCTATATAATTTAAGCGCATTCAAGGAAGTAGCATCCACAATAAGTTGTTCAAGCTGTATTAGTAGCGTATTCCTTCCTAATAGAAGCTGAGGAGACAGAAAGCTTTTTCAATTTTTGTATGTGGGGTAGAACCAGATCTGATGTTCGACATTATCTTCAATATTACATAGCTCACAAACTCCACTTCTGATGATCCTAACTTGGAAAGATGGCCACAATTATGACCAATTCTTAACGTGACAGGTACAGTGATAAAATCTTTATTGGGCATATTGTACACGGGGCTCTTTCGGAATTGTTTTTTGAATAGTAGCATATTTTTTATCTTTTAATAAGATTTCGCATACAACATCTGACGGAAAAGAACGGTAAAACCATTTCCTAAGCTTCGGTATGAACCGTCCCCACAATAGGTTAACGTGCTTCTTAATAGCCGAAGTTAGATCCGATCGTGTAATCACATCGCCATCCGTTATCTCATTTCCACTGGCCCCACAGTGGGCGGAGACCCACTTGAATTTCACCTTAGTTCTACGCTTGCGAAATTGCCAAAACCATTGTCGCAATGAGAGTTCTAATATACTCATTGTAAATTCGGTGAATCTAGACAATTGTAAAAGAACACTTTATACAAATATGTATGTGTGTTTATATATATATATATATATATATAAATATATCTATACAGACGTTTTTATTGTTGTAGAATTTAATTCGAAACACTAACATTCGAAAAATTCATTATCTAACGGATAAAATTGAATTTAAAATTATGATAACAAAAATTCACTATCTATAAATTTTTCCTTAAAATTTCTCAACAATATTTTTAACGTTACAATTTTATCGCCCCATGATATCCAACCGATGTATATCTGTACATATCTATCGTAATGAGCATACTTCTATGTTTATGTCTACACGTATATACGTATTACTAAATCGTTTAAATAAGTTATCAGACACAACATGTAATAAGCATATCTATATGTATGTGGCTGTATTATATATATATATGTATATATATATATATACATATGTATGTGTATGAGTATGCGTATATATGTGTGTATGAGTGTGCGTATATATATATATGTGTGTGTATGAGTGTGCGTATATATATATGTGTGTGTGTATGAGTGTGCGTATATATGTGTGTATATATATATATATATATATAAATATATACATCGTCATTTTTATTACTGTAAAATATAATTCGAAACGATAATATTCGAAAAATACATTATCAAACAGATAAAATTAAATTTAAAATTATAATAACAACAAAAATAATGGAAGTCATCCGATCGAAAATCTCGAAAAGAAGAAATAGTTTTAACTAGATTAAGACTTGGTCATACACGTGTAACCCACTCACACCTATTCAATAACGTACCACCCCTTCCTGTCCTTTCTGTAATACTACTCAATTCACTCTTCGGCATATCCCAACAAGTTGCAACCATTTATCCGAATTCCGTCAAAAGTTTAACCTATCCGTTAATCTATCCCAACTACTGTGGAATAATAGCCCTCATTTAAACGATCTCTTCCTATTCCTCAAACAATCTAATCTATATAATGTCATATAAATAACTTTATACTTTCGGCTTGATAACCTCATAGCTGTGTTAAAGCTGATAAAAATAAAAATTAAAAATTAAAAAAACAATAAAAAAAAATTACCTAGAAAATTTTCTTTATGTATTCCAGAACAGTACTTTTAACGTACCACAAACTTATCGCTCGGTGATATGCAATCGATGTATTCTTATACACATATATAATATATAGTATCGTAATGAGCATATCTCTGTGCATTTATATATATATATATATATATATATATATATATATATATATATATATATATATATATATTCATTTAAACTCGTTATCAGACACCCTCACGTAATGAGCATATCTAACCTCTTTATATATATGTGTACATATATATATAAGAATATGTTTTTATTATCGTAAAATTTGATTAGGAACAATAATATTTGAAAAATTCATTATCTACGGATAAAATTAAATTTAAAGTTATAATAATAACAAAAATTTACTTACCTCTATAAGTTTTTCCTTAAATATTCTTGAATAAATATTTTTAAAATTACAATTTTATCGCCCGATAATATCCAACCGATGGATATTTATACACGTACATATATGCGTGTACGATATATATGTGTAAATTTTAACTATTATTCAAATAAAGGAAATGAAAACACGGATAACATAATTACAACTTGTCACGCATTGAAGAAAAATAAACGAACAATTATACACTAATTAAGTAATAATTTTTTTTTAAAGTATTATATATTTTTATTAATTAATACTCAAATTTCGTGAAAGCTTATTATTATTATTCTGTATTATTAATAATTGTAATAATAAAAATTGGTAGACTAAATCGGGACAGTAATTAATGAAAGTTGATGCGAAAATTATATTATTATCGGCGTAAAACTAATATAGACAGTCGAAAAAAAAACGCGCTATCGCACTTTATCTAACCAGCCACCGCGAAAGTTATACTGACGTTATGATGCAACGAGAAAAGTAAAAAGCTCCTCCCCCTTATCCCCGTTCCTAACCGTCAACATCATCATTATCAAATATTAGCTTTTGAAACAGACTGGTACGAACCATCGAAAACCTCGCCAGCGGCGCGAGGTGCCTTAGCTTCTTTTAAGAAGCACGCCTAACAATGGCTAAATGTTCCGGCTTAGTAAATTCAGGAGAAGACTGTAGCCCACAAAAAATTCTGAATGTACATACATATGTATCCAAAAAAATACACTTTATATTTATATACATATATAAATATACATTTATATATATATGTGTGTGTGTATATATCTATAAATAGATTTATATATATATATATATATATCCGAAAATATTTATTTCCTAATTTCGCTGCAAGCTGTTATTTCTTAAATCGTTGTAAGCTTCTTTGCTATTTTGAAGGTATTTTCGTTGCTTCTCAAAATGATCGCGCTTCTAATAAAAGGGCATACACACACGTATATATTATTTATATATTTATTTAAAGATGTCGATATGAACGTGTGTCCTACAACTAACTGAGGGAGAAGTATTTTTAAGGACTAAAATCATCTCTTGACGGAACTCGCTTAAAGTAGGCGAGAATGATGTATCAAGAATGACGATACATAAAATTGATTACGGCGTCGAAATGTATAGTTCCGCTAGTAAAAAAAGTCACCTTTAACACAATCTATCACACAGCAATCAAACTCTTCATCGGTGCCTTCCCAACGACTTCATCAGTTTGTAGTATCATATACAAAGCTGGAGAACTCCTTCTTGATCTACACAGGCAATGCTCTCTACTATCTTTGGTTTCAAATCATCCCCTTCAATTCCTACTAAACAAATTGAAAATCTCTGTTTTCTCTTCAAACCCACTTTCCCCCAGTTTTTCTTTCCTCGCTCAACTTCATTCCTCCTTAGAGTGAGCGCACTATTCTAATAGACCTCGGTCTCACCAAATATTCATAGAATTATACTCCTAAACATGTAATAAAAACAGCTTATCTAGAAATGATCTCACGGCGCCCATATCACGTTATACTTCACCGACGGCTCTAAAAAAAAAAAAAACTGGAGTATGAGGTGCTTTCTAACTACGTATAATATTCGCGTAAGCAGTTCCGGTATTATGAAACCTACTAATATTATTATAATTATATTTTAAGAAAAAATTTAATTTATCCGCATTCTCAATTCATAACGTTGTCCACACTTAACGCACTTACTCGACATATTACAATTTACAGTTGACATATTTTACAAAAGTGCATTTTAACTTGTTTCCATTAGGCAGTGTTTCGTTTCTCGTTATTCCTTCCATTACATATTCGATATTTAACTAACTACACAATACGCGTTCACATTATTATTTGTCAACTTTAGCGCAGACTCCTCTGTCTGGAAAGCAGCGAGGACATTAACAAAAAAGTCGGTTCCTTCTTATCATCTGACGAAACCCGACGGAGTATGGGCGAAGACTAATAATGTGAGAACCAAACCTCGTAGTTTGGATAATCCCTTACATACTGAGAAAGTTATACAACAAAATGTCAGAGTTATTCAGTATTGTACAAATTATAAATATTATATTACAACAAACGAGCTACGTTCTTGCCTTATAAACCTACAAAACAATAAAACCCCGGGAGAATATGATATTACAAATAACATAAAACATCCACCTCAAAAAGATCTTCTCCTACTTCTTTACATTTATAATTCGATGATGCGACTATCTTACTTTCCCAGAAGAGGAAAACATTCAATAATTATACCTAAATATGGAGAACCGGCTTCTGACGTTTCATCATACCGACCAATAAATTTATTTGACACGTTTGGGAAACTATTTGAGAAACTATTTGAGAAATTACTTCACCCAATTCTTTGTGGTATTAAGAACGAGATTGTGAATACTCTTAGTCGCCGTCCTATCCTTTGCCGCTCCGCGCATCGTCTATCAAATTATAGTAATACGATAATACCCCCCTCTCCATCTAGTTATTTTCTTTTTCCTTTTACTAATAACGATTTATCCTTACATATAGATTTAGATTATTTTAAAACTTTCAAATCTTCTGTTCCTCCTTCTATTGCTAACGCCTCTTTTACTTCTCATATCAATAACCACTTCTCTGAATTCACACCTATCTACACTGACGGCTCTAAATCAATTGCACACGTTGGTGCGTTGGTGCAGCCTTTATTATTCCCTCTCTCCAGATTGTTAGAAAGTTGTCTCTGCCGAAAATTTCTTCTATCTTTACTGCAGAGGCTATAGCTATTCTCCACTCTCTTCGTTTCATTCTTTCTAGCCAATTATCTAAGAAAATTGTAATCTTTTCTGATTCTAGAAGTTGTCTTTCTGCGCTAAAATTTTCACACTACAAGCCCCATTCCTCACCGATAATATTGAAAATTAACAATCATGTCGCCCTTCTGCAGGGTGTTGGTGTCTCCATTAAATTTGTATGGATTCCCGGCCACTCTGGAACTGGCGGAAATTTTCTCGCTGACTACTATGCACACTCTCCTTCTCTTCTTGGACTTTTCGTTGCTTACTCACCGCATACTGATCTTCTCTCCATTGTTAAAACTGCCCACAAGGAATACTGGAAGGTGGTCTGGAGTAATCCCACATTATAAGTTGCTTCAGACTGATCTGCCATGTTTACCCTTGTTCTACAATATACAGATGCCAGTCAACCTAATTCGTCCATTCATAATCGCCATATGCAGATTACGGTTTGGCAAAAATCGTCTCCCTTCTTCGTTATTTCAAATGAAACTTACTAACTCCCCCTACTGCTCTCATCCTGGAGATGCCATCCACATTGTCGACGCTAATCACATATTTTTTAGATGCTCCCACTATATTTCTTCCTGTAACATATATAATCAAATCATATCCTTATCTATTCCTCTCCCTATAAATATGTCTTTCTTACTCGCTACTCGTAATGCGCACGTTTATGTTTGTTTATACAAGTTCATTCGTGAATGTAACTTAGCGATATAACCACTTATTTTTATTAATCTGTTATATTACTATTTTAATGGGTTAACCTTTTTGGAAGCCCAAAAATAAAAAAAAATAAAAAAAAAATAAATAAAAAAACGAGATTGTTTTACTTTCGGATCATCAATTCGGATTCCGAACTAAGCACTCGGCTGTTCACCAGTGCCATGGAGTTATTGACGCAATCGAGTCGATTTTTCAGCGCAAATTATACTGTTCAGCGGTATTTCTGAATGTAGTCAGGGCATTCGATCGCGTCTGGCATGAAGAGCTGCTATACAAGATCAATGAGATTTTCCGCTTGAAATATATTTTCTTTTAAAATCCTACCTCAACAGTAGATTATTTCAAGTCAAAATAGACAAAGCTATATCTACTTCGCGAATAATTATGGCATCAGTCCCTCAAGGAAGCATCCTGGGCCCTCTTTTATACAACATATATATACGGCAGATATACCGACCACAATGTTCACTATTCAGGCTACTTTCGCGGATGATGTTGCTATTTCGGCTAGTCATGGAAACCCCCGCGAAGCAGATATATACAGAGACACTTAATATTAACTGAACAATGCGCCCGAAAGTGGAAAGTCGAAATAAATAACCTTAAGTCATCTCTCATGTCACTTTCACAACTAGACGACCGAATTGCCGCCAGTTACATATTGTGGTCGAATATACCAACAGCGCCAGTAGGATTAACATTCGATCGAAGATTAACGCGGAAAAAGCTTATGCTTCTACCAAATTGCAACTTCATCTTGCAAACAAAGTCCTCTTTAATTGTTCCTATCGGGAAATATGGTCTCGAGGTGTACGGTTCGACGTCCAAAACTAACCTAAATAAGATACAATCGTTTCAGTCGAAGGTTTTAAGGATTACGACAAGTGCACCATTTTATGTTCGTAACGATATCATTCATCATGACCTCGAAATACCAACGTTGCAACAAACCACAGACGGCGATACAGGAAAATACATATGGCACTCAGTGAAAATCCAAATCCGCTAATATCACGAATGTCGACAACACATCTTCCAGATAACCCGTTAGACGTCTTGAAAAAGGTCAATATTCATCATAAAATGGAGGGAGAATAAATATAAATCACTAAAACAAAACAACATTATCCATTGGGATATGTTGTTTATCTGATATATTTCTCTTTTTTTTCGCAGTTGTTTTTGTAATCTTAATACAGATTGGCACACAAACAAAAAAAAAAAAAAAAAAAAAAACCTAGCTGAACGCATGAAATCGCTCGGTAATTCTTAGAAAACATTAGGTAGGCTCTAGTCACCATTCAGCTAATTCATTACATTTATCACGTATAGATTTCTCTTTTTCTCTTCTTACAGTAGTTTCTCATTTTCTGTCTGGTGTTGCGATCACGTATCCATAACGCGTTATATTTTCCCCTCCCAAAAATCAATTAGATTTATCCCTTCGTCAGTTAGGTGTGCAGCCCACAACTGTCAATTTTTATTTCACCACCAACTATTGGACATCTGAACAAGTATTTATGATCTTGTTCTTCGCCGCATTCACATCTTGAATCAGTATCTAGTCCCCATTTTTTAGAATTTTCCTTCGTACGGTCGCATCTGTTCGTAATCTATTTAGGGTTTTCCAATTTTTCCAGTTGAACGTGTCATGCGGTAATATACCCTCGTTACCGACCATGTACAGTTGTTGCCATAGTTCCTTGCGGTATTTTGTTGGCAAGTTCCAAAAGTCTTTTCTAGATTTAAGCCTTTCTTTAGATGGTGATTGTCCATAGAGCGTGTAGCGGTGGTCTGTAAGCGCTAGTGTTTTCGTCTTCATTTCTGCTACTTTCCTACGTATTGATCGTGCGATACCACTGGCTTTGTTCAGATCTCCAATTGCTGTTGATTTTAAGCAGCCGGTAATGATTCTGTAAGCGTTGTTTAACGCCGTATTCACTTTTCTTGTGTGGTCTGATCTTCTGCAGACTATGCTCTAGCATACTCTCCTGCTGCAAACGATAAGGCCAGCGCCGAAGTTCGAAGCACTTCTGGCGTAGCACCCCATTTCGTTAAAACGGGTTCATGCAATAAATTATTTTTGGTTTCAATTTATTTCTCGAGTGTTTCCCAGTGCGTTCTAAATGTAAGTGTTCGGTCTAAGGTAACTCCTATATATTTGGTAGATTGACTATGCCGTATCTTGCATTCGTTCCAGTAGACGTTCAGTTTACATCTTGCCTTTTCGTTGTTTAGATGGAAGGTATACACGTTTTTTCTGAATTGAGGTTCAAAACATTATTTTTATGGTAATCATCTAAATTCTCCACTGCTCGTTGCAGATGCTCTTTAACTTCTGCATGGGTCATGTCTTGAGCTGTAACCGACAGGTCGTCTGCGAATATGAACTTTCCTGTTCCCAATGTCTTTGGCTGATCGTTAGCGTAGATACTGAAAAGTGTCGGGGCCAATAAGCTACCCTGTGGAAGGGCGTTTCTTTCGAGTCTCCAGCTGTTTTCTTTATTCCCAAATTTCACTTTGAATCTAGTTCTCTTAAGATAACGGTTAATTTGTAATTTTTTCCCCATCACAACTGACAAATCTTAGAGGTCATTTAGTGATTGACTTAATGAGATGAGTGATATTTTGGGGAAGGGCAGTACTCAGCAGTACTCCCTCCAAACATATGCTGGTTGGACAAAGTCTAGAGGCTTACTTCGCCAAAGCCTGCGTATTTCATCGGAATCATTCAACAAATCAGTAGCAAGTGGATTCGTGTGAACGCTAATTCGTGAAACATGTATGTTTGCTTGTCTTTTTATTTCATCCTCCACAAACATAACATTTAAGTCGTTATGGGCGGTAAGATTTGAGACGTACCAGGTAGCTGTAGTAATAGTTCTTAATACCCTACTTTGATATCGTTGTATTTTCTGTAAGTTAGATGTTTTGTCGCAGCCCCATAGTTGTATACCATATACCCAGATCGGTGTTAGGACAATTTTATACAGCAGAGTTTTATTTTCCAACGATAACCCTGATTTACTAGTGAGCATCCATGACATAGATCTGGTTTTAAGCCTCAAATGTTCGATTTTCCTCTGAATGCGGGTAGCCCAAGTCAGCCTAGTGTCCAAATGCATGCCCAAATATTTTACACTATTGGTATTTAGAATGACAACGTTGTTTATTTTGATTGGCAGGTGTTCAATCTTTCGATTTGTAAAAGAAATATGCGCTGATTTAGTTTCATTGACTATAACGCGCCATCGTTTTAGCCAAGCCTCTACATGCCCGAGTGACTCCTGCAGTTTTTTTGTTGTTTTCACTCTTATCCACAACTAGGATTGCTGCGTCATCGGCGTACAATGCTACTTCTGCATTACTAGGCTTCGGGAAGTCGGACGTGTAAATTAAGTATAATATTGGACCGAAGACGCTTCCCTGCGGTGCGTTAGCCCTTACTGGAAAAATATCTGAGTATTCATCAGCTATTTTCACTCGAAAGTATCTCTCTTGTATGTACGATTTAAGTAGTAGATAGAAAGGGTGAGGAAGCAGGAATTTAAGCTTGTACAACAGTCCCTGGTGTCATACCCGATCAAACGCTTGCTTAACATCCAGAAATGCAGCTGTACAGATATTCTTGTTTTCCAATCAATAATCTTTGTTAATCGGTGAACCTGTTCTACAGTATTGTGATGCTTACGAAAACCGAAAATTCAGAATTATTGAATTCATAGATAATATTGGGAATAATCGTTTTAAAATTAGTTTTTCTAGAAGCTTTGAAAGAATAGGAAGCAGCGAAATAGGCCTGTATGACGAAACCAGTTCAGATGATTTACCAGGCTTTGGTACAACAATTATTTGAGAAAACTTCCAACTCAAGGGAAAATATTGGTTACGTAGGAAAGCGTTATATATTTGTGTTATGAGTACAGTGCTTTTACGTGGCAACTGATTTAAAAGCTCTGCTGTGATTAAGTCAAATCCAGGACACCTTTCCGTTTCATATTTTTAATAAGTTGCCGAATCTCATTTGGGGTAACCGGTGTTATAGGTGGATTCATTTGCAGTGGTTTTTCTAGGTATTCAAGGATATCTGTGGAGTAACTAACTTGGGCATTCGGTGTGAATATATCGCAGAAATAATTTGCAAAGAGCGCTGCTTCATCGAAGTTAGTACGAGCCAAGTACCGTCGAGTTTTTCTATCGCAGGAATATGCACAATTGCCCGTTGAAAACGTTTGGTCGCTCTCCATAGTGAGTGATCATCTTGTTTTTTTGGTCGGCGATAATTTCGATAGAAATGTTGTAAGCATTGCATTTTTATTTTCACGTAATACTTTACGCAGTTACTTTATTTTTTTATTCAGTTGTATTTGCCGGATTTCTCGTCGTGTTCCAAGCGTTAATTTTCTCTTTTCGCGTATTAGTGTCAGTATATGTTTTGGAACATTATTAAACCCGTTTGGTGGCTTTACAGTGGGAGTGGCTAGCCACGCAGCATTTTGTATAGTTAGGTTTTGTACCGTTTTATCAATATCGAAATTAGTTTTCAGCGACATATTTAACTTTATTTTAGACTCTAGATATTGTTTAAACATTGGCCAATTAATTCTAGGTGTTTTTGTTATTGGAGAAATTCTTACCGTATAACTGCCGAGTGATCTGACTGTAGGTCGAAACACGAGTCTGCTCTCATATGTAATGATGATATTCCTTTTGTTACAAAAAAAGTCAAGCAGATCGGGTTTCCTTTTACGATCTTGAGGCCAGTAAGTAGGTTCCCCTGCCGAGAAGTAACCTAGATTTTGGCTGGAAATTACTTTTTCCTCCCCGGGGGGTTATCTAACCGAAAGCCCCATTTGCGACTTTTTTGAGTTACAGTCGGCTCCGCCAGATATGAATTTCGCTCCCAATGATTTGAAATACTTGACAAGCACTTTTCATCCAATCGCTCATTTGGAGAACAGTATACGGCGGAGATAGGTTCCAATAAATGAACATAATTTTACCGTACAAGCCTGTTTTCCCGAATAGTTTTTCTCCTCGTAATGCTTGATTGTTTTCTAATAATAATAATTGCACTACCGCCGCGAGCTTTATTATCTGGCCAAAGATATACACATCGTAATTGGGAATATTAAAAACTGTTTTATTTGTAAAATGCCTTTCCGAGATGAGAAGTATATCAATGTAGGGAGATTTCAGAAAGAGCTCTATTTCTAACTTATGTTGTAACCCGCCATTAGCATTCCAAAGTGCAATTCTTAATGACGTAGTCATTATTTACTACTTTTATTCAGGACTGAGGACAATAAATTTAATATCATGGCGTTCCGGTTCATTAACTGTTGAAACATGGTTTTAAATTCACTCAAAAATGCACTTAATAATGTATCTATACTAATAGGCGAGTTTGTTGCGAATCGGTTATTCATTATATTACCACCACCATTTGAGGGACCAACATCATTATAGACATTATTGCCCGGATTAAATACTGCAAATTTGTAATCTACTGTCATATCATATATATTTTTTTAAATAGTAAGCTATGGTTCATCAAAGCGGCAGTTAGATAGATAAACATTACTCCTTCGATTTGTTTATCTTGAAATCCTTACACTATACATTGAGTCAGGTTGAGTACTTGATCGCTGCTGCTCTTTCATAGCCTTCAAAATAGGAATTTCAAAGTTCGAGTAGGGAGCTCACTGTCAGCTAGAAGAAGTCAGAAGTTATTAGTACCGCAAGGTTCAGTGTTAAGCCCCCTACTATTTATATTAACTCTAAGCGACTTGCAACATTTAATCAAATACCCAGCTAATTACTCAATATTTGCAGATGATTTAGCAATATGCATACGAGGAAATGATACCACTCAAATAGAAGAAAAAAATGCAAAATGTTATTACGACAATCGAAAAATGGGGCACTACTAAGAACATACATTTTTCCACCAGTAAAACTGGTGTAATAAATTTTACCAAGAAAACTACAGTACGCGAGGTTAAGCTGAAACTGAAAGATACATAACTAACAAATCCAAAACGACTTTCTTTATTCGATAACAAATTAAACTGAAAACCACACATCGAATATACGAAACGAAAGTGCACAAAAGCTGTTAACCTGCTAAAAATCATGGAAGGTAAGTCGTGGGGATCTGACAGATGCATACTGTTACGATTGTATGGAACACATGTTAGATCAATAATGGACTATGGTGCGATTGCATACGCTACAGCGGCGGAAAGTATACTTAAGAAGCTGAATACAATCCAAAATAATGCACTCAGAATAAGCAGCGTAGCATTTTATACAAGTCCAGTTATCAGTTTGCATGTGGAAACAAACATAATGTCACTAAAACATCGACGAATATTATTAGCACTGAAGTGTTATGTGAAGCTCAGCGGTAATAAAAATCATCAACTACTATAAAATGTTTCATCCTAATTTACATAAGATTTATCGCGATAGAAATAAAAACCATTCGGAGTCAGATGTACTGACTACTTCAGATACCTACATTTAAATCGAATTACCGTCAGCCCACTCGAACCAACTAATCCGTCTTGGGATAATAGTATACAGACTGTATAAACGTATTTTAAAAACTTATAAAATTAAAAAAAAAAAAAACAGTTAATGTTAGCCATCAAGGACACCGCTCAAAATATATGGGAGACAAAGTTGAACAAGTTACGAGAAATTAAAGTTATGTTAGAACATTGGGAAACTTCACATCGCGTAAACAGGCGAAAAGAGATTAAGCAGAATCCCAATCAGCCACACTAAACTAACTCACGGGCACTTATTGCAAAATGAACTTCCACCACCATGTATGTTTTGTGCAAATCAAAATTTGTCCATCGAACACATCGTATGTCCAAAACTGAACAAGGTACGTGAAGAAGTCTTTTCATTCGAACAAACAAGATCCTTCACAGAAGACGCACTTTGAAACTACGAAGGCTGGAGTAACTTTCCGATTTTTAAAAACTATAAAATTATACGAGAAAATATAAATCATTCTAGAATTGATTTCTATTTGAATTCACCGAACTATGCAAACTTATAGAAGACATAATAATTTTCCGTTTAATTTCTATCGAATTATCTATAAGTATCTTTGATGTACATATAGTAGAATTATTTGTAGAAGATATTATCATTTAATTACTAATTTATCTATAATTATCTAAATTGTATTATAACGTAGAATGACCTAGAAGTCGAGTCTTGAAATAAATATGTTATTTGAATTAGTCTGAAACCGGCGTGTTCTCTTATTAGTTTACTTTCAATGATGGGTTGTATCCTGCTAAGAATGATTCTTTCAAATATTTTCATCACGCGACTTAGTAGAGAAATAGGTCTATAGCTGGTAAGGAGATTCTAGATCTATACCAGGTTTAAATAATGCTATGATATTAGCTTTTTCCCATATTGCTAGTATTTTTCCTTTTTTTAATTATATCGCTAAAACATTTTGCAGTCCGGACTATGGCCTGATCACTCAACTATTTTACTTGCTCTGCCGTGATTCCATTGGGTCTAAAGGACTTTTTGGTCTTCATAATTTTTATAGCTCCTTGTAGCTCGTGTGGTGTAATTTGCTCCATAAAATGGTTTTTATTTTTAGTTTCATCTTTGATGACTTTCATCTTTTCAATTTTCTTCTTCGGTTTATGCAATCAGCTGCCGAATATAAAAACAACAGATACATCCACATCATATCATTTGTACAATCCCGAATAACATACTTTTTAGCGCTTTATACGGAAAGATTTTAAACTTCTTCCGGTTTGATTGCCGAAAGTTAGTACTTTAATTTCGTAGCTCGATCAAGGAATATTTACAACACTTTTCGAGTCGCCGGTAATAATCATCGATTGGATCGCTTAAGTTAACATCGACCAAATATTTTGTTATTTCTCCAATTAAGCAAGAAGGCCTGTAACTTATAATTAAATGCAAAAATAATCGACCGTCGATGTTGTAGAACCGAATAAGTAACATTTAAATAAAATTAGCAACAATCACCGGTATAACTAACTTATTTATTCAAGAACGATAGTCGAATAGTTGAAAGCGGATGCAGTCGATTGAAAGAGATAAAAGCGTTCAGGCAAACTAATCTCGGGAAGAGAATTCTACTCATCCATGTAACCTACAAGACTACGGCTTCCTTGCTCTAATTCTTGGACTTACAAAGGAACGAGAGTTCCTTCTCACTTTTATATTATATATATATATATATATATATTTATATATATATATATATATATATATATATATATATATATATATATATATATAATTTCCCGTTGGAAATAATGCAAACGAATTTCGAGGTAGCCTTAAATTTTTCGGATACACCACTTATAGGTTTGACGACGCACACTAACATGCGCATTTTATATATATATATATATACTAAACGTATATAAATAAAGAAACTTAAAGCCTAATATTCATCTTCGAATTTTAATCTCAACTTCTAGAAAGATTTATTACTTCATTAACGTAGATAATGATATAGGCATTAATTACGTTTAAAATCAGTCTCATTAGCTGACGATTGTTCGGAAAATCAATGATATATATAATCTTTTGTAACAACATTTTGTTCTAGGAAATCTTATTGATTCTTCCTTTATGACACGATAAAGTTATTAAATAATTAAAAATAAAATAAAATTAAAACATTCAACTAATTCATTACCGGTAAATATCGTCGTCTTTTACACAAAACTTCCAGATGTCGTTCATAAGGCTAGTTGTAATTTTAAAATGATTAAAAAAAACGGGACTCTTAATAAACTCCTTGTTACCGTATCATGCCACATTAAGGTACTACATTCAAACCACACACACACATATATATATGTATATATATATATGTATATATATATATGTATATATATATGTATATATATATGTGAAGAAATGAAGATAGAAGAAGAAGCAGAAATCCAAAGTAGACAACTATTTAGAAAGAAAATTGAGAATTTCAAAGGTTTCAAAGAAAAACGGAAAAAAAATAACTTGTGCAATATGGACGGATGAAAGAAAAGAACATCAACAGAAGATGAAGAAGTATTGGCTGGAGCGAAAGATGATGAATCGTGCATAAATTATTTCACGTGGTCCGTGGCCTAATTCGAAAAAAAAAAAAAAAGTAAAAATTACCTCTGGCTAGTTAAATACAATGTAAAATATATAACGTTGAATATATCGGAGAGTAGTGATTTTATAAATTATAAGCCAAACAAAATCAATCTCTAAAAGTTCTTTATTGCAAAGCTTTTCAACAGTTACGTCATTTTCAAGCATACACAATAAATATTACGAATTATCTGAAATATTTATATAAAGACAACTTAAAATTTTATATTATTATTTATTTATTTATTTTCCCATTAATGTGCCATGTACTGCTACTAGGCTAGAGGCACAGATGAGAAGATCTGAGATCATGTTGAAGAGACCAGTATTGTACAAGAAGCGGAGAATTTGAAGGTGTGTGTTGCCATTTGAGTTTAGCGGGCCTTTAATTGTTGTTGATAATGCTAGTTGGGAACGTTGAGAGTTGTAAGTAGTACAATCTAACAAAAGATGTTTGACAGTGATTTCCCAGTATCCACAGGAACATCTGACAGGAAATTCACGCCTTAATAAATGCCGATGTGTTATTAATGTATGGACCAATAAGTAATTTCTTCTTTTATGGATAAATTAGAAGGTGTTTTCCAGCGGCTTGTATCCGATTTAATGTTTCTTAACTTGCTCGAGTTAGGCGTGGAAATCCACATAGATTTCCATCTGCTTTTTAGTTTTATGGCATGACGCCTCCTTTGCTGCTCGGTCGGCTAATTCATTTCCAGGAAATTGTGAATGACCTGGTATCCAGACAAACATTGGTCTATGAGAGGGTTCCATTGATTCCACAATTGAATAATTCCTTTAGCAATTGGATGTTGATTATTGTTCCAATATTTAGCGATTGAAGTTAAAGCTGCACTTGAGTCGGAAAATATTGCCGGTTGCTGAGAATATATTGTAAGATTTTTCAATGATGTACACAATTGCTAACTCGATATAACTCAGCTGAAATAATTGAAAAGTACGGAGTAGCGTATGAGAATTTTGCTAGCTGTAGAAACAGCACAGCCAACCCTATCCAGTAATTTAGACCCATCAGTATAGTATATTAGCATATTCTTATACCGATGAAGAATGGATGCCATGTCTGATCGCTGTGCAGGTGGTAGCAATGAAAGGTTTACATCCAATTCGAGTTAAATCCATGGCGGTATTGCGCCGATATAACTGCAGTAAATTGGAGGTAGATGAATGGCAAGGTCGCGCAGAAGTGTATTGACACGGTGAAAGAAGTTGCAATTTTGATCGGCAGTTAAAGGAGTGTTTATCTGGGAATTGCTGATCGGCAGATTAGAGACGACCTTGAGGTCAATATAGAATGAAGATGATTGGAAGAGACGACGAAATTTTAGACTCATGAGGCCAAGATCGTTAATGAGACTGGATGTTGCAATGGTACGAAATGCACCACAGCATATTCTTAACGCAGTAGTATTTACAGTCTCTAATGATTGCAAGTGAGATGGCTTGGCACTAGCATAAACTACAGCCCCATATTCGATTCTAGAAAGGATGGTAGCGTTGTAAATAGATAGTAAGGATTGTGTGTCTGCACCATAGCTTGAATGGAGCTAATTTACGCAGTAAGTTCAGTTTTTGCATGACCTTTTTCTTTATAGCATGAATATGATGTTTCCATAGTCGTCAAACATGAGCCCCAAATATTTAACCATTTCTGCCGTGGGAATTACATGGTTGTTGAACCTCGATAGTATGTTGACAGCCCCGTTTACGGCAAAAATGTATAGCAGTAGACTTGAGTACTGAGAATTGAAAACCCGATTTCAATGTCCAATGGTGTAATTCATCAAGCGTTTGCTGTAATACCATTGAGCCTAAGGAAACATCAGAACATGGTAGAAGCAATGTCAGATCATCAGCAAATAGAATACATTTGACAGAAGCTACGACTTTGTCAATGACGTCATTGATTGGAACGTTCAAAAGCACTGGACTAAGAACAGATCCCTGAGGCACACCATTTTCCATAAGTCGAGATGAGGAAACAGTGTCATGGAGACGAACTTGGCATGATCGATTTTAACTGATTATAATGTTTAGAAGACGTCCATGAAAGTTCCATTGATGGAGAGTCTGAATAATTTTATATTTCCATGTGCAGTCGAATGCTTTACTTATGTCTAGAAAGACTGTTAACAGATGCATATGACGAGTTGTGACCGAAGAAATTTCATTCTGAAGATAGAATGCCTGGTCAATTGTAAATCGACCAGGTCGGAAACCACATTGCATTTTAGAAAGATAATTTCCCTGTTCTAATTGCCAGACCAATCGTGCTGCCATTATTTTTTCAAAAACTTTACCAAGGACTGAAGTGAGGGAAATTGGCCTATAGGAATCAGGGCAAGCTGGATTTTTGCCTGGTTTAAGGATTGGTATTACTAACGCCTTCTTCCATAATGTGGGAAAATTACCCGAGTTCCATATTATATTAAAAATGTTTAGGAGCTCAGACAAAATTTGTTTCGGTGCATTTTTCAACAGCTGAATGTGTAAACTGTCTAGTCCACAGGCACTATTTTTCATGCGTAAAATTGCTATATTGAGTCCATTCATAGTTATTAACTGTATTGTTCATTATTATCAGATGAATAATTGATTGATTCTAACTCTGTGAAGCTTTTGTGCTGACGAAATATAGGCGATAAATTAGAATTACTTGAATTAGACGCAAAATGATCTACAAAATGTTCAGCAATCTGATAACGATTATTAATAACTTTATTTAGGACCTTAATATATGAAGGAGTGAAATGAGATGACTTCCCTTTTATAGCTCTAACTTTGTTCCAGATTGTTCTAGATGAGGTGGATGGAGTTATAGTTGAGACATAGTTACACCAGGCAGATTTTTTTGCATTTTTTAGTGCTTATTTAGCTTTGGCACGAAGTCGTTTAAACCGTATATAATTTTCCGTTGTGGGTGAAGTTTTTAATTGTTTAAGCGCTTTCCGACGATTTCGTATAGCTAACTTGCAATCAGTATTCCACCATGGGACCGGTTTATTATGAAAGGCACGATTAGTCATTTGAGGAGAGCATAAGTGAGCGAACTGTAACAATATGTTAGTAAAATGTGTTACTCTTTGTTCAGAATCTGTCATCCTGTTATTGCATTCTGATGGGAAAGCAGTTAAGCACATTTCATAATACCGGGTCCAGGCTGTTTTGTGATAATTCCATCTATTAATCGAACTTACAGAAGCAATATGTGATGAAAAATGCATAATAAGTGGAACATGGTCACTTCCAGCTAGATCATTGTGATTAAATACATTTAAAACGGGAGCTAAAGAAGGAGATGATAGTGTTGACCATGTCTTATAAGCAAAGCTATAATGAGTTGGTTCAGTATTGTGAAGAATTAGGTTAAAATGAGAAATTAAATCTTCAATAATGTGCCCCCTTTTTTGTTGTATAATTTACTTTTCCAGGTTGGAGAGTGAGCGTTGAAGTCGCCCATTATGATAAAGGGGGGTTCAAGAGTATCAATCAGTGAAAATAGTTCAGCAAATGTAAAATTATCGTTAGGAGCGGAGTAAATGTTGCATATTGTAATTTTGTATGGAATAAATATTTTAACTGCAATGAATAGTATGGGTGACATCGCAGAGAGTTTTTCGAAACAAATATATGATCGAATTGCAAGCAGGATACCGCCCCGCGCATGTAGGTGAGGTGAGTTTGGCTCGCTTTGGATAATATTATAAGAATTAAGTTGCAGATTTTGAGAGCTTTTTAAGTGGGTTTCTTGTAAAGCTATAGCTAAGGGGCTATATGTAGAAGTAAGCAGCTGTAAATCCTCAAAGTGAAAGAAGACACCTGCACAGTTCCAGAAAATTAGATTTATCATTTTAACAGATATCAATGGAGTCCGAGGATTCGGCTGAAGAAGAAGGTGTATTGGATTCATGATTAGGTGACAAAGCAAGATGTAAGCGTTTCTTTAACTTTATGAATCTAATCTTCATTGACCTATTTGTCAGTGTATGGTAGTTCTGTTTCAACATCCGAATGATACATTCAGTGTCTGTTGTAAGTTCTGTGATTGTTGGTAGCCGGGTCACTTAGGCCACTAACCATGTCCATTAGGAGACAGAAATTAGTAAAGTTCAGTGGGTATTCTTTGGCCTGAAATTTTGTAGTAATTATTTGCTCGATTGGTTGAAGAAGTTGCTTAATTGAAGATTTAGTTGGAACACACGTGTTAATTTGACTTGTATTTGCACCCATCTCAGGAGAGAGTTTCTGAGATTTATCGATCGAGTCTTTTTTAGGTGTTAGTGTTTTTTTTCTTTTTTTTTCCGATCATGAGGAAGGGTAAATTTAGAATTTTCTAGAGGTTCTTTGTTTATGTCTTCAATTGAAGTCGGTGGGTGAGTCAGAAATTTGTCTTTTAAAAGTATCTTGCATGCTTTGTTTGATACTGTGTTGGTGAGCAGTATCAAGTGAGTTGATTACTGTCGCTGAACGTGGGTTATTAGGAATAGATGAAGAAGACGTTTCTTGATTATAAACAGGAGTAGATTCTGTATTGACCGATGTTTCTGGCAAAGGGATGATTGTATGGACGTGTTCAGCAGATGCCCTACTCGAAATGTTTATCATTTCATTGGGTTGATCATGAAACGTATTTGAAACATCGATATGGGACTTATGGGAGGGATTATCGTTAGTCTGGGTCTGAGAGGCAGAGTTATAAGTTGGTACAACATTGAACTTCTCGGCATCGGCGGCATAGTTGTAGAAATTTGGGCAGTCTGCTGCTTTATGATTTTTTTCTTTGCAAATAGAGCAAAGCGAATCATCGGTTGATATAAAGATTCTATAATCGTGATTTCTGTATGATATATTGAAATAGGGAGGTAGAGTAACTTCACAAAGTGTGTTATATAGAATTGTCCTCTCCAGCTTATAATGTGACCAAAATCAGAATCTGAGGGGGTCAACACGAAGAATTGAGATAGGTGATACTAGTTTTAAGCCGAGAACATGTGTGAAATGTTGCTGTAGGATCATATTTGGTAGTATAGCAGAAACATTCGATAATATTATTTTCTTTGTTGGAGAAGATAGGCGGCGGGCTTTTAAGATTTGATTATTAACTTGATTGGTTGCACCGTTTTTAAAAAAAACTGGTTGTAATGTCTGATGTTTTCAAGAAAATCAACACTCTGTTAGCACTTATGCGTGAACCGGCGATGATAAATTTTTAGGATTGCCTATCATGGGTAGTAGAGCACGAAATTAGGATTTTAATGGGGAAATATTAGACCTTGATCCTTCTGGGATATTGAAATTCTGTAAGCGGAATAATTTTATTCTGCTGTTTAATTTTATCTGCGTAGGATTTGTTTATAGAGTGAGTAGATACTGACGGAATATTAGTATTTTGGGCGGAATGGCGAGTATTATTATGATTTGAGGAAGAATATATATTCGATTGTACGCTTGTTAACGTAGAATTAGAAGAATTTATACCTGATAAAGAGCCAAATGTATTCGACGACGACGCAGTCATTGTGTTGTCGGTTGAAGAGAATGATGATGATGATAAATCTTCAGTTGTAGTGAGTAAATTTGACGTTGTCGTAGATGACGAATTATCTACTGTAAACGTTAGAGGGGGCCTCATCGCGGCTGAGTTAATAAATACGGAACTTATACCGCGATAAGAAAAGAGATAAGATACACATTCGAGAAAATAAAAAAACCGTACGACTCGATTCAGAATTGATACGAATTTTATTCACGAAAACAATAACTAAACACGCGCAATAACAACTCTATATCTCGATAAATTTATATAAGCTTTGCGCAGTGGCAGTATCATAACCTATGAAGTTAATCTGAGGTGAAAATTTTATATTATACATGTTTCACTATCCACAAGTAATTTTACTTTTAGATTTATTTACAATAAATGTTATTTATAAAACAGATTTTGAAAAATAATTCTTCATAGAAATTGATATATATATATCTCTAAACCATGGAACCTGAATTAGGTTTGAAGATATATATATCAATTTTCATGAAGAATTCTTTTTCAAAATCTATTTTATAAATAAAATTTATTGTAAATAAATCTAAAAGTGAAATAACGTCCGGCTAGTGAAATACGTATATCAAATTTTAAGTTGTCTTTATATAAATATGTCCGATAATTCATATGTAATATTTATTGTGTCTGCTTGATAATGACGTAATTGGTCAAAAAGCTTTGCAATAAAAAACTTTTATAAACTTTTATAGTGATTAAACTGTGTTATGATTTTGTGTTGCTTCTTCTTCTTCTTTTTACGTCATCTTCGACCGAAGTTTGGCGAATAGCTGTTCTGGCTTTGTCCATGGACACCTTTACTAATTCTGTAGATGTCTTGTTGTACCACCGACGCATATCAGCTCTCCGTGACATTTTTCTTCTCCCTGTTTTCCGATTTCCCTCGATGACACCATTCAGGACAAGTTGGGATAAATAATACCTTTCTGAATGTTTATTTATACGACCGTAATATTTTAATTTTCTCGAGCGTATAGTGTATAGGAGTTCCGTTGGCTTTGTTCGCAGCACATCTGTATTGGTAATATGATCTCTGTGTATGAAATCTTCAAAATACAACGATATATATATATATATATATATATATATATATATATATATATATATATATATATATATATATGTATATACAAGCGCTTCGATTTTCTTTTCAAGTGTGCATGTGAGAACCCAGCTTTCAATACCGCAGAGTAGTACTGGCCATACGTAACATCAGCCGTAGTCTTAACTGCGGGTTAATGTCTTTCCGGGTCATCAGATTTTTCATATTTAAAACGGTCTTCCTTGCTTTTTCTATGCGTGATCGTATCCCGATCGATTGATCGGTTTCCTCATGAAACCAGGTTCCGAGATATTTTAAAATTTATGAACTCTATCGCTTGACCATTTACTGTTAATTTAATTTTTGCTATGGCTCCGGTATCGCTCTTTCTATGTATTGCTAACCATTTAATTTTACATTTATTTCGAGGCCATATTCTTTACTTATTGTGGTGACTCGACCAACCATTTCTTGTAACTTATCAATGTTATCTGAGATTAGAACTGTATCGTCTGCATATCTTATGTTTAAAATATGACGGTTTTCGATGTTGATACCATCGTCATCTCTGAGGAGCGCTTGCTTGAAAATTGCTTCTGAATATATATTAAAGAGTAACGGTGACAGTACGCAACCTTGTCGCACACCTTTCTTAATTGGTATTTCTTCTGATTCAATATTTTCGCTTCTGACTTTTGCAGTCTGATTCCAGTAAAGTTTCCCTATTAATCTTCTAATTTTCCAGTCTATTACAATTGCCTGCAAAATTTCAATTAATTTGTCATGTTTCACGCAGTCGAATGCATTGCTATAATCAATGAAGCAGCAGTGAAGTCTGTGATTGACATCTCGACATCTTTGCGCTATTAAGCGAATATATTGCTTCTCGTGTTCAATAACCCTTTCTAAATCCAAATCGATTTTCACAAGCGTTTTTCTCGCATTTTTCATAAATTCGGCTGTGAATTACTTTGAGGAAGATCTTCGACATAAGGCTTATTATACGATATTCATCGCAATCGGTAGCATTATACTTCTTTGGTAGTTGAATAAAAACAGACTTCAACCAATCTGATGGTAGAGTGCCTGACAAACCGAGTTGAAAAATTTAAAGATTTTAGCGCTGTATGGTCGTTTTGACATACTTTCAATAATTCGTTCTGTATTTTGTCTAGTCCAGCTGCTTTGCCACATTTTAAGTTCTTTGTAGCACATCTAACTTCTTCTTCGCGGAAGATAGCAGAAGCTGTGGTATCTTGAATGGACTTATCAATTATATTATCTATGTTATGTCTGGAATCTTCAAATAAATTGACTATGTACTCATTCCTCCGCAAAATTTTCTTATATTTCTCTAGAATAATATTTCCATTTTTATCTCTTAGACTACCACCATTAATTGTGCGTCTAACGTTGGTGAATTCTTTCACTTTTTTTTATGTACATTGAAAGCATCATGTTTAGCTTTGAGTTCTTCAATTTCTTGGTATTTTTCATTCAACCATATTGGCCTCCCGTATCTTACGTCGGATTTTTTTATTTAGTAGCTGATATTTGGTATCATTGCGCTTAAACTTCCTTCTTTCATACATTAGATTCAATATCTCTTCCGTCATCCATGTTTTCTTCTTACTTCTCCTAACAAAGCCAATTACATTTTCCTGAATATTGCTTTGTATGTCTTTCCATTTTTTGCATATTATTTCAATGTCATCTGCTTTCCAATTACTTCGACTACTTTACCCATTTCTGTTGACACCTTAGGCTTTCGTAGTTTCTGTATGTCAATCCGGACATACTGGTGGTGGTCTTCTAACGTTTATAAAAGCTATTTTAAGAGTAGCAACCACTGGGTTGTGATCTGAATTCACATCTGTACCAGGATATGTGCACGCGGATTTAATATCTTTTTTGAACTGTTTGCGCCAATAAGGATGAAATCTATCTGGTTGCGGGTTGAGCCTGATGGCGATGTCCAAGTGTATAGTCTTCGAGCTGGAAGCTGGAAAAAAGTGTTTGTTATTATCATTTCTTGCTCTGTACATAACTGTACTAGCCTATCTCCCCTGTCGTTCCGATCAGCAAGTCCAAATTTTCCAACTATTGTCCCTGACCAATTTTGGCATTCCAATCTCTCAATATTATTGTAATTTCACCAGATTTTGTTAGTTTCATTAAGGTACTAATTTGATCATACAGATCTTCTATTTCATCTTGATCTTTATCTGCCGTAAGTGTATAAACTTGAATTATATTCATCGGTCGAGAATTAGTTTGTAGTCTTATTAGCATTACCCTTTCAGATTTAGGAATATATTCCAGCACTGAGAATACTCTTATCTATTATAACACCGACGCCTGCACTATGGTTTGCATCGTTTGAACCTGAATAATAAAAAGCTACGTCCTCCATTTGTATGTGTCAATTTCCAGGCCATCTAACCTCGCTTAATCCGAGGATACTGATGTTCAACCTTTTCCTTTCCGCGTTAACATTATGCAGTTTACCCGTTTGATGCGTATGTTTCACGTAGCAATACTAATCTTATTCATAATCTTAATTTTGTAAGAATTATCACTGAACTGTTGGGGGGATTCTTAGCAACGTCAACCCACTTAAAGGGTGCCCCGGTCTGACGGACATTTCATTTGAATTTCCAGCCACGATGATAATTGGGATGATACTCCAGTGGTTTCCCGTTGCCTTCTGGAAGTTTTAAGGCGCTGCAGACTCGCCTACTCGCTCTAGATTGGCATTTACCAATCCGACTGAAGCACATTGTCACGAGCGAGTTGCTGATAGTCTGCTGTTGTTAATGCAGTAAAAAGCTTAACGGTATTTATTGGTAGGAACACCTTCGGCAAGTGAACCTTCCTCGGTTTTCCTATCAGCGCTATGTTGTGAGTTCCAATTTAGCTTTCCTGATCAGCGCTAAGCCAGCCGAAAAGGAAATTACCACCCTGCACGACGTGGACGTATTGAACTCACGTGGTTGTTGTTTCGTTTCTCCGCCGCGGTGGGACTAGCACCATATGACCGTCGACTGACTGCTTACTAGAGAATGTGACTCTAGTTACAACAACCTGTGCCGCCCAGGGCTTGTTTTGCTTATAATTCATAAAATCATGACTCTCCGATATATTCAACAATATATAAATATTACTGTTAATTTCTATGTAACTTTTATTGTTTATGCCTGATAATGATGTAATTGTCGAAAAGCTTCGCGTTAGTTAATAAACCAATTGTTATAGTGATTATGTTTTTATTTTGTTTTATTAATTTATAAAATCACTACTCTCCGATATGTCAACATTAAATAAAAACAGCCGACAATATGAAATTAACAAAATCGCAATAGCCAGTAAAATGAAAATAATTTTTTTTTACATTTGTACGCATATTTTTATAATTAATCTTTAATATTCACTCGATAATGGCTTAATAATCGAAAAGCTTTGTAATTTTTTTTTCATAGAGAAAAATAGTTTAGTGAGACTTCAAATCATTACTGTTTTTAATTTATTTATTTTTTAACAAAATCGCTACATTCCGAACTTTTCAAATTAAGAAAAAGAAGAATAAATATTTTTAAAATTTTGATATTTCACCTAAACCGGAATATATATAAAATTTTGTTACAATTTTACATAACGTATAGATTAAGCGAGTATCGGCAAAAATGATCGGATTCTCTTTATTTCGTAATTTAATGAAAATCAGCCACCACCACACGTAGGGTAGTCCTCATTTTGATGATTTTACGACTTTTTTTGAATTCGCTCATAAAATTTCGATTCGCTTTTGGATAACTTTTATCGTCATCGCTAATGTGGTTTCGAATTTCCAAATGAATTTCCTTTACATTATTGTCCACTACTTCGTTCCTTGCAGATTTCTTTATCGGTTGCAACGTCTTCTCAGTTCGGTCGTAAACTCGGGCTATAAATATCACTTTAAAACGGTTAATATTTATTTAAACAAAACGAAACTTCGTAAAATTGCGGCAGTTAGCCTTCAGGTTTAATAGTAAAATAAGAAACAAATTTAATAACATCGAACTATATCATCGTATATATAAATATAGGACGTATATACATATATACGACGGTTCCGTTGTTTTATGAATAACTCGGAAACTAATCGACCGAAAATTTGAATGAAATTTTATTTAACAATATGAAACGAGAGATTAGCTTACAATCATTCGTAGGTGACCGCCATTTACAACAATAAATTCGTTACAAAATTTTCTAAAACTTTTTAGAACATAGGTCGTTGAATATTTAAAAATCCTTTAGAAATCCGGCTTTTCAGGTCTTACGGATCTCGTGGACGTGTTCCGGTAAACGCGGCTCTTAAGGTATTCAACACAAAAAAAAAATCGCGACTCAAGTCACTTTTACGCTGCGTAAAGTAAATACTGTGTCAGTTAAAATAAATAACAAAATAATTGCGCAGCATGATGAAGTTAAATATTTGGGCATGTATTTGGGTAAAAAATTAACATGGAACAAACATGTAACGCAAAAGAGAAAACAGTTAGATCTGAAATTATTGGCTCGTTGGCAGACACTCCGGGCTCTCGCTTGAAAACAAACTATCGATATATAAAATCATCTTAAAACCTATCTGAACGTATGGCCTGGCATTAGTTGTGCCAAGGACACACATATAAATACGAGTGCAGAGGTTTCGAAACAAAGCTATTAGACTTATCGTTTCTCCGCCTTGATACGTGTCCAACCACACTTTACATTGAGATTTTAATATACCGTACGTTAGAGACGAAATAAAACCTTATGCAAAACAGCATTTCATACGACTAGAGAACCATACGAACAACTTGATTACTAACTTACTCGACAACAGTCTCGAATTACGACGATTGAAACGTACCATGCCCCTAGATTTGAGATAAATCTGTTTTCATCGGGGGACGCTGATGAGCGTTAACCCCTAACACGTTACTTCGCATTCTAGACCAATTGCTAGATGGCCCATAAGCCAGTTGTAATTAAAAAAAAAACTGTCGTGATCAATTCACGCTGAACATAGTGTTCTAACCAAAACGCGCGCTCCTTCTCGTTATAGAACACCGTGATAACTCAAAGTAGACAAAAGCAAATCCCTCGTATGCGCACTAAACGTGGAGCACGCGGTTTGCCTTGTAGCATTGTTACCTACTGCGCTTTTATGTGTGCAGATTATTCGTCGGATTTTTCAACAATGGACGATGTTGAAAAGAGCCGTAATTACGATATTTCAGATAAAATAAAAATAAACAACAACAAAAAATGAGTTAAAAACACTAAAAGTTTTTTCTTTATGAAAAATCGCAAAGCTAATGCTGCCATTATCGGGTGAATATTCGAAAAGATAAAAAATATAAAATGAAAAAATATTAATTTAAGATTACAATTAAAAAAAAATACTGGTCTTTATTTTGCTAATTTTTTGTTTTGAATTGTAATCTTACATTAATATTTTTTCATTTTATATTTTAAATATCCACGCGATAATGGCCTAACAGCCGAAAATCTTTAAAATTTTTCATTTAAAAACATTTAGTGATTTTAACTTATTTCTTGTTTATTTTAATAAAACTCACTACATTCCACATTTTACAAAGGATGAAAATAATAATAATAATAATAATATATATATGTGTGTGTGTACGAAGCATTATATAATAGTCGATATTAGAATAAGAAATATATCTATCCTTGACTAATAGGGAATTTGTTGCTTATATACGTGTCATAAACAGAAAGATGTAGCCACGGCATAATTATACTTTTTACAATCTGACCACCTAGGTTATTTAGAAAAATTTTTGACCATGTAATAACGTGAAGGAGAAGCACCGAGTGGTGCTCACCCAGCTGCTGCTACCTTAAACAAGGTCCAGAGGTTGGTGTCACTGGAGGTGTTCAGGAATCTTTGAGCCAGGGTATTACCTTCCAGTCTAAGAGCATGTCTTTGAGCATACTGTTTCGATAACATCGGACACATATGGAATATTCAAGTTTCTATGCAGGGTTGTGTTGGTTATGTACCAGGGTGCACCTGTCATTGTTCTTAATATTTTATTTTGAAACCTGTGTAGCACCTTTATATTTGTTTTGTTTTTTTTGCACAACCCCACAGCTCTATTCCGTAGGTCCAGACTGGCTTTATAACTGCTGCGTATACCAAACACTTATTGGTTAATGAGAGAACACTATTTCTGCCTAAGAGCCAGTGCAATTTCTAGTAGTAGTAATATAAACCACGTGCAAGAGTGCAAAACCATTGCCTTCGAATAATTTTGAATAAACCTCGATTTACTTCAATAAAATCTCTCCATGATGCGTTAAAATTCCCTTACGTACAGGAAATGATTAAGGATAAAACGAAAAAATTTTTTGCCGATTGTAGATATTCCGACATTCCAATGGTAAATTCTATAGGGGATTAACCAAGCTTTACGACACAGGTATAAAAGATATAAGCATAGGCGTATAAAACACATCCTTCTATAGTAAGCCAGCTATAAATTCTAGTTCTAGTATTAATAAATAAGCTAAGAGATTTTTAAGTATATTGTTGATACGGTAAGAGTGTACGCACTCTGTTATTTTAAATGAGCAGGTTTTTTGTATTAAAAATTTTTCCTGCAATCTTATAATAAGGCGTAATTTAAATAATATTTTATAAGATTATATTTCATATTAATTTTTTCTGGAAAGAATCATTGATATATTCGGTACAGAAAATTCTATTGAATGGTAACTTTACTTTTTTGTAAACAGAAAATATTTAAATATGCAAATATATTATTGTTCATTGTTCATTGTTCTAACCCGAATGTTAAGTTCCTTCTTTTTTTTTGTCTATACGATGCCGCCATGTCAATCGACTGTCCAGCTGCATACTTAGATATCTAACATTCGGCTGAATAGACATTGTAAGGTTATTGATTCTAACAGGTGGAACTATGACCGTCCTATTTGTGAACTGAACGTTAACGGATTTGCTCTCATTATATGTTCCATTTTTTAAACCATTGTTCCGCTCTGTTTAATGCTAGGTTATTACTGGCAATGTTCGGATCGAGTAGTGCAGTGTCATCTGCAAAAGTAGCCGCGTGTACATTCCTAGTAACAGGGAAGTCTGCAGTGTAAAGCAAATACAGCGTATACGCCCCGGGGTACACCTGCTAGAACAGGATGAATCTCAGAGAGCGTGTGTTCATAACGTACCTGGAAGTACCGATCTTGCATATAAGAAGTAATCAGAAGATGTAAATTTGGTCGAAGTAATGATTTTAGCTTTACACAATAGGCCTTCATGTCACACCTTGTCCTGAGCAACATCGATAAACGCCGCCGTACAAACTTGTCTTCTAAACTGTTTTCAATTATATTTACTACCCTGTGCAATTGATCCGCCGTGGAATATTGTCTCATAAAACCAAACTGATGATTCGCGGTATTAGAATCCAAATAGGAGCGTAACCCGTTTCATATTAATTTTCCCCTTACTTCCGTTAATATGCGTAATCGAGATATAGGCGGACACACAGTGCGGGTCCTTCCCGGGTTTTATATGTCGGTGATTACATTACGGAGTCTGAAGACTGGCTTCGATGTACTCACTATAGTGTACACGCGTTATCGTAGGGCACATTTTCTCCTATATATACGATTTCGCGAATCCGGTAGTCGCAATAAATTAAGCGAAAAACTATAGTAATAAGTAATAATAAAATCATAATGAAACAATAACAATTAAGAAGATTAAAACGATCGGTCTAGCGTTATGAACATTAAGGCCCCGGTACGGAGCAGATATTAATGTAATGTCATCGTCGCGTCGGTTGCTTCGACCACGGTTTCAGGTTTGCGCATTTTTTATTTTATTCTACATGTACACGGATATATACATTATAATTATATGTTGATATATTGAAAAATTGTGATTTTTATGGATTATAAACAAAATAAAATCATAACGCAGTTGAATCGCTGTAAAAGTTTTCTGTTGCTAACAGAATATTAAAGCGATTCGATCTACGCGTGAATTATTAAAAAGACGACCGCGAACTAATAGTTAAAAATAAATAATTTATTAAATAAATCCGATAAGTCTTAATGAATAATAATGAACGAAAAATTAATTTAATTATTCAATTCTTTATCGTTTGGCTTTAAAAATCGTCTGTAACTTGGCTCCACGCAACGTGATAGTGTAGTATCGAAACTTTTAATTTTCATTATAACTTACCGAGCACGACGTCGGATTTGAATTTCCGCTGTAAATTGCCGACCACAATGTGCTAACGAAAACTTTTAAGTGATTCAACCGTGTTATGATTTTATTTCGTTTATAATTCATAAAATCAACTACCTTCCGTTATATCGATATTTAATGCAACCTGAACCTGGTGGTGTGGAGATTTATATCAATTTCGATGAAAAAATTATTTTTTTAAATCTGTTCTATAAATTAAATTTATCGTAAAAATAAATCCTAAAAGTAAAATTATCTCCGACTAGTGAAATATGTATGTGAAATTATATAAGTCTATACGAGAATATTTCAATGTGTAAGAATTATATCGATTTATTGCGCATGCTTGAAAATGACGAAACTATCGAAAAGCTTTGCGATAAAAAACTTTTTATAGCGATTAGTTATTGATTTTGTTCTGTTTATTATCGTTCGTTTTATTTGCGCGTGTTTTTCATTTTATGTCAAAATTTGATGAATTTATTGAAATGCGTTTGTACGCAAAATAATAATAACAATAATTAAGAAATTTGTTTATAAAAAACAATCAAATAATACTCCACAGTTCTTCTGATTGTCGTATATTTAGTGTCACGATCTACGCGTGAATTATTAAAAAGACGACCGCCACTATTCTAATAGTTGAAAATAAATAATTTATTAAATAAATCCATTAAGTCTTAATTAATAAACGAAAAATTAAGTTAATTATTAAATTCTTTATCGTTTGGCTTTAAAAATCATTTGTAACTTGGCTCCACGCAACGTGATGGTGTAGTATTGAAACTTTTAATTTCATTCTAACTTCCGGAGCACGACGTGGGATTTCAATTTCGCTGTAAATTGACGACCATAATGTGGGATTTTAGTTTCATTATAATAATCTTAATTCGATACATTCTGATATGATTTTATTTTTGTTTTGCCATTAACTCGAAGATCGCGTTCCTATATCTTTTCAGTTTTATTCGATTATCGTCGAATTAACTCGCGCCATCTAGTGGTCACGTCAATAACATATATCGATTTTTTGTTAAAAATGAAAAACAATGCCGTGTACTTCTTTATTTCTTATAATAAAATAAATAATTCGAACTGCGTTATAATTATATATATATATATATATACATATATATAATACATAAACTTTTAAACGATACTGATGTCAACTTCGAAACAGGCTACAGTATCCGTCGCACCTTTTTCTTTGATTGCCCAATGTAACAAACCGTTTACCTGTTTTAAACGAAAATAAACAATCGGTTATTCATAATTATATATATTTACCTACCGTGTGATTTCACTATATTATTAATCCATTGCTCATTTCCATTTTACCATTTTCTGATAATACAGACAAATTATACACAAACACACATATTTTATTAATACTACACTCCTTATATGACAGATTTTTGCGCTAATAATCTTGTGAGTATTCCGTTCGTACTTGAGCGACAGCTATTTTTTATTGAATTTTACCTTGTTAATATTGAGGTGCTTCAAAAATCGATTCTGTATCTAATTTACACTTACCATATCCCAGTACATAAGGATATCGAAGTAACTGAATTCGCAGACGAAATCGTACAATTCTCCGCGAATATATAAATCTTATTGTAGCCGCGGATAAGTTGAAATCTGACTTATATGTGTTCTGCGACTGGCACATAAGTAGAGTAGTTAAAGTAAATACTGAAAAAGACTTTATATCTACAACGACACGGAATACTTGTCTTAACATCGATAATATTTTGCTACAACACACACTAAAGCCCGCAATGGCGTAGCCCGAGGGCGGTTTCCCCCTTTGGAATCAATCCGATAATAAGAAAATATATACTCGTTGTTAAATGCAGTTTTGCATTTGATAAACCTATTTTCATTTTATTTTTTTCATTTACTTTAATTTAAATTTCGTTGTTTTTTAAGTAAATAAATAGTTTTGTAATAAAGGAGGTACTAGAAGAATTTTGTAGAAAAACGCGAAGGATAGATTTTATATTTTAAAATTAGTTATTACTATGTATTATTCCTTCGAAAAATATAATTGTTTATGGTTTATTTTTTCGCCGAATTTATTGTACTTTGTAACCATTTCCCTCTGTCCTCAATAACACACTCTATTAGTGTGTTCCAGTGACGTTAAATATTTGCTAATAGAATTACATATTCGACGTCTAATAAGCATAAAAATAACTCCGGTGAGTTGGATTGCTTAGGGATTTAACCTACTTCAGTTTTGGATATTTACTTAAAGTTCAATTTAACTCGGGTTTACTGTTATAATTTAGTTTTGTTTGAAGCCCCCCTCTTCAACAAAGTACTGAAAGTCTGTTATATTGATAAACTGCATTTGAAAGAGACTAAGAAAATTAAGAAACTGAAATTTAAATTTAATTAAAATCTATCGACTACTAGACAGATTCGCCGTTCAAATTATATAACCGATCGACGAAAATTATATAACGATCTCGATCGTCGGTTTTAAAACTACTGCCCAACGTACAATATAATATATTCGCGATGATAATATAATATCGGTAACATGAACATACCCGATATAAACAAACGAATAAATGCAGTAGACGTTACTTAAAGAGATTATAAGAACATTGCAATTTATTGCGTATTAAATGCATTACGTTTAGACGATTAAATTGATTAAACCCTTTTAATTAGCTATCGCCGAATAACGAAGAACGAGGCGAACTTTACGCGGACCACGGTTCAAATTTATGGATTTCTTCTTAAATCATTCTGTCCGATATGTCAATGAGTAAAGTGAGTAATCATATTATATATATATATATATATATATGTTGGTGTATATATAAAGAAGAAATAAATATAAAAAATCAATTGAAAATTAGTTAAATCACTAATATTTATTTTCTTAAGGAAAACACAAAGCTTTTCGGCATTTATACGCCATTATCAAGTGAAAAATTTAAAAAATCATAATTTTAAAAATATAAATTAAATATAATTACTTAAAAATATGTGATGGTAATTGTGAAAATATGATCCAAAAACGATGTCTGCTCCTGTCGGTCTATTTTTTTGATTTGTTGAAATTTAATATATCAGATTTTTAATATTTATTTTAATTTTATTTGTAAAATTGTGTTTTTTTTTAAAATTTTGTGGTTGTATATTTTTATATTTTAGTTTTGGACATCATACATCGCAATAGTAAATGAAAAATTTAAAATTCCAACAGTATACAACTTTTACAGAATCAGGAAAATAATATTGAAGAAAAAATTAATATAAAAAAACTAAATTAATAAACAAATATATTGATATTAAATTTCAACAAATCAAAAAAATAGACCGACAGAAGCAGACATCGTTTTTGGATCATATTTTCACAATTACCATCACATATTTTTAAGTAATTATATTTAATTTATATTTTTAAAATTATGATTTTTTAAATTTTTCACTTGATAATGGCGTAAATGCCGAAAAGCTTTGTGTTTTCCTTAAGAAAATAAATATTAGTGATTTAACTAATTTTCAATTGATTTTTTATAAAAAATCACTACATTCCACATTATATAAAAAATTAAAATAAATATAAACCTTCGGATATATCTTCTTAATGTGTACGTCGTAGTTGTAATAATACTCGATTCCCGGCTGTAGAGGACAGACTGATTTGCTACCGTCCGATGCTAAATAAATCAAATCGCAGGCATTCTTGCCGTCTACGCCCGGATAAGGAGTTTTCATACCCATGGCGAAAGCGAACACGTTGTTCACTAATTTATCAATTTGCGCATCTGAAAAATCGAGATTAAACCGTCTTAATCGGCCTACACAAATTCACACACCCAAGCCCACTTGTATATACAAACGTGATATATATATATATATATATAAAATATCGACACACCCTGACCGAGAGTATACTGCATGAATGAAAAACAGAAAAGTAATAAACAAAATCAACTGCGACTGACGAACACGTCCAAAGGACCAGCTACAAAGTGGGCACATTTTCCAGTCTTTCAATCATTTCTTTCGTACGTTTTGGGTGCTTTTGACGCAGATGGTTCTCTTTTTTTAACATTCCTTCCAAGTTTATTTTCTAATTACCTTAACTTTCTTCTGCTTTTCTTCGAATTTGGCCATCTACGGACTGAAAAGAATAAATTAAAAATTTCAACCTACTATTTCTTCATACATGCTGTTTCTTCTTATCGTCCGTTCATATTATTATCGGTTCCTATAAATCCGTAGAATTTTCTAAATTCGTTTCTATTACCAATCCTTTACATTTCATGAAGATCCTTTTTCGTGTTCAAGAACCATCTCGGGCTGATTTTTAACTTATCAAATTGCTGATAGATTCTTTCTGTTAGTCTGTTATTACTCATTCTCTGAATGTGCTCATAAAATGATAATCTTCTTTTCCGCATTCTAGTTTCTTATATAGTTCTTTACCGGGTCTATAAATACCCCTTTTATTTTCTCATGAACATAATTACTTCGAATATCTAATCTTTGTATCTCTTGCGCGGTGTGGCTTTTTGTCTTGATTTAACTCTCTACATAGTATTCTTTAGCCTGTTGTCTTCCATTCTCGGAAGCTAGTAATTTTGTGTTCCGGCCAACGATTACAAGTTCGCAAAATCGATACATTTAGTCTTAGCAGATATCATTGTTAAAAATGTCCCAGATTTCTTACTTGTCCTCTATAGAAAATCCGAGTTTCGTTTCCATAAAAATGCTTTGGAAGTATAATAATCGCTTTGTATATTGAAATTTCGGTCGTTAGTTTTAAATATTCGTTATTAAACGCGAGTTTGTTTAATTTAGAAATGGTTATGCACGAGTATATCAATATCTGCGTCTGATTATTCCGTAGACGAAATACAACTTCCCACATATGGAAAGTATTGAATACGATCTACGGATCTGGAATTTAATTGCAAACATATATCAAGGCCTGATTATATTTAGGGTGCGCGAAACTTGATCATCGACAGTTAAACAAATTTAGAGGATACAAGTGGTTCTATGATAAATAGAAGGAAAATTAATAAGGTAACTAAGGTCGTCGGAATGTGGGTGCGTATAAACCCACGCTTAAAATTCCTCGAACGGATAAGCGAGAATGGATAAAGTAAATAATAAAATATTAAGATATTAATCAAAAATGAAATACGAGAAATGAAATTGAATTGAGCTGGACACGTTACTTGAAATAGAAACAGACAGGGGGCAAAAAGAAATGCGTCGAATAGGTACAAGGTAAAATAATTTACAATCGGTACACAATATTTTATATTTTTAGGAAGCGACGATTACATAATACAAGATTATAACTTAAGTAGCGTTATATCTAAAAAGTTTTTAGTATTTTAACGTAATGCGCTGATTATATAATTAGCGCACAGATTCTATAACACATAAGCACACATACACACATATATATATAAATAGAATGAGCATGCAAAAAAGTACTCCTTCAATACACACGTAGCTTACATTTGTACCAAGAATTAGGAATTTTAAAATCTGAAATAAGTTTAACATCAGTCTTGAACTACTAGCCGTTGGTCATTTTTTAAGTTAAGCATATATTTTTCGTCTATTACTTTTTTTATTGTTATTCATCCATCATTTTATTGCATTTCAGGAGGTTGCACATCAAGAACCATTAGTCGTCTCATATCTTCTTGTGTCCAGCTGAATTTATTACTTCATAAATTCTACCAATCCCTATGTTTGTTGTTACGTACTCCATCCTTTACCTTCCTCTTGTTGCAATACGTCCACATTTCGAATGCGATTATTAGTCTCTCCTTATTGTTATTATGTATTTATTTATTATTACTTTAAAATTATGAAACTACCGAGAAGAGCTTTGTTATTAATGATTAGCATTGGTAATTTTTATTTTATTGTTTCAATTTTTATTACAAAAAAAAAAACAAAAGTAGTCCATATATATATATATATATATATATATATATATATATATATATATATATATATATATATATATGTGTGTGTGTGTGTGTGTAGGTGTAGGTGTATGGGTTGTTTTGTACACATAATTGCTAAAGACAAATAGAAAGATAAAACGATCACTTAAATTACCCGGAGTGAAATACATCGTTATGGTCAAATTAGTGCCTCTTCTAAACAAGCACGGTTCTTTTTCGCAATCAGTGATGGACACCTTATCATTGGATAATTCTGGACCTAAAAATAATTAATTTATTTACAATAAGTGTACTCAAATAAAAAATAAATATTCCAAATTGTATTATATATAATATATTAGCTGACCCGGTCACGCGAGTTCCTCATTGTCAGTTATAATACATTAAAATTATATACTTATATTGGATGACCCAGAGAAGACGGACGGTTTTATTGGTTTTTTAATAACCTAAAATCTACTCGACAAAAATACTTAAGAACTTAAATCTGTTTCCCCTCCCTCTACTTAATTCCATTAACCCTCTTATCATTCCTACACACCTATTCAGTTCAATAATTTACGATACCTCTCTTCTTATACAATAAGTCATCCAGTTCCTCTATACGTGAAGCTTTTCCAATGGTAGCTCTCGTAATTACAATGAACACAAAATTATTTACACCGATGCAGCCAAACGTAAACAATCGTGCGGATGTGCAATCCTCTACTAATAATATCGTACGATGCCCTCTTCCAGAGATGTTTAGCGTGTTGACTGCAGAACTATATGCGACTCTTTATGCCATCGAAATTGCCGCCTCGGAACTCAAATGCAAGATCCTCATTTGTACCGATTCTCTCGGCTCTATTCGATATCTTCAGAATTAATAAACACAAATCGCAACATCCTTTAGTTTGAAAAATTTTGACTCAGACTGCATCCTATAAAGAAGAAATAGTAATGATATGGATACCGGGCCATAAAGAGGTAGGTTTAAACAATGTGGTCGACAAAGCAGCTAAAGAGTCCGCTATCTTAACTCCTGTGCCAAGCCTACCAATTTCAACAACGGATTTTATGAGGTACACGACCAGCTGAATAGCCGAGCAGCTACAAGTTTTCAAAACTACCACAATTTACGGTGGATCGAACGAAGGCAAACTGGGTGGCACGCGTGAACAGAAAATATGTAGTCGCCATGTTCGCGTACGCAGTGGGCATACACTTTTTACCCGTAAATACTTATTTCTAAACCAGAGTGCACCTTTCTTACTATTCCTCACATCCTGTTATCATGTCCATCCTGCGCAACCCATCTTCTTCCCGCTGGACTTGCTTCATCCCTAACCGAAATCCTACAGTACACTCCATCCGCTGAATCTAAGCTCATAACCTTCTTTTCATTATATAATTTTATTCCTTTAATCTAATTATCCTTCCGTGCCTCTGGCCTTAGTAGCAATATAAGGCACGTAGATTTAAAAAAAAAAAGTATCTCGTTTTTCTTTCATCAATTGTAGCCCAATCGCCATCTTGTTTTCCGCAATGATGGGATGTATTAAGTTGGTCTGTTTTTATTTTTAATTGGTTTTCCATAAGTTGTAATCCGTAATTTAGAAAAAAAATCTTCGAATGAAATTATATTTAAAAATAGGAAAACGAGAGATTAGCTTACATCCATTTGTGTAACACAATATCGTTCAGAGATGACTGTCATTTGTAACAATACATTCAATACATTCATTCGGTCTTTTTACAAAATTTTCGGACACTTTTTCGAGCATAGATCGCTGAATTTTTAAAATTTCTTCAGAAATCCGAATTGTCAAGTGTTCCAAATCTCGTGGACGTGTCCCGTTAAAGTATCCCCACAAAATAAATTTGGAGCGGTCAATCCGTGCGACGCGACAATATGCGATTAACAAACGCATCTTTCAGTACCGCGAACGTTTCCGCCAAACAGCGACACGTCGCAGCATCTTGTTGAAACCATGTACGGCTCAGACGACGATGACGACGACAAAGTGAGAAAGCAAAAACGAGTTTATCATCTCGATATAGCGCGTTCCGTTGACAGTAGACGCCACTATTCCCACCTTCGCCAGCCAAACCCACACGGTTAGGCTTCTCTTCGATTGAATTCATATTATATTCGGACCAAGCGGCAGTTCCGTTTGTTAACGAATCCGGATAGCTGAAAATAAACTACATCATTCATCGATAGATTGTTTAAATCGATCTCTTCGTCATCGATTTTTTTTTTTCAGCAAAAAATTTCTATTTTCCATGGTCGGTTTTAATTCCTAAATTATTTTACCAATTTATAAATATGAAATTTCAAGTCTTCCAGCAATATATGGCGAACTAGAGATTCTCTCGAAAGGTTTCAACAGAGGATCTTCAATCTGTGATGAGTGTAAGTAAATTATTCTAATATGAAGTTTTAATACGAAAAAAAAATATAATTGCTTTATTAATAATCAGGCTAGTAATATATCTTTGAACCCGCGTTGCGTTCAACGGTTGATAGACAACCAAAATTATTTCCCAAACCAGGAGAGGATGATCGCAACCAATTATGTCCTATTAGTTTAAATTTCAATAAAATATCCAAAAAAATTATACAATCTAATTAAGTCATAAGTGCATAGCGTCGGCAGTTACACACGTATTTATTCTATACGACTTTTCCAAATATAAGTTTTTTATCGTAAATCTTTATATTTTTTAAATTTCCCATTGCGATGTATCGCTATCGTTAAATATTTAAAACGTTATCGAGTGATAATAAACTCGCTAAAATTCCAGATCGTTCTCGTAACGACGTAATGTATATACAGCTTGACTGACAGTACCGATACAGATATTATCGAGTGAGAAATTTATTCGAAGTATAGCAATAGTCCCTACGATAAGCTGATTACACACGCTCGACTTAACAACGAGATACGCGTGACGCCTACTCATGTAAATATACACACACACACACACAACTTAGCCCAATTAGTTTCTATTCGGATATTATTAATCAGCACACGTTTGTACACGATACAGGCGCGAAACGAAACCGTAAAGACGATTACGATAGTATCTGTTAAATATTAATGAATAGGTTAGCCGTCTGTTGAAAGCCCGGCAGAAATTAACATACCGATAAATTTAAAATACCTCTAGCGGTTTTTCCCAGAAAACGAATAAATTGGCAGGAAATTATACACGTAGAAAACATACAGATAACCTTAGTAAAATGATGATTATTTTCGAAAATACTGCGTAACGTGTATGGCTTTTTTCAAATTTCATTTTCCTAAAATACAGTCTTACTAATTCAAGGTTTTTTTTTTTTCAAAATGAACGGAATTCACTATATCGCTGCTATCTGTAAAACGGAAGTCAATAATCGAATTAAAACTTTCTAGTTATTCACTACATATGGATCGGATAGAAATAGGGATAGTGAAAGGGTAACAATTCCTAAATTAACAACATCGTATTGTCTTTTATACGCTCAAAAATATCTGCAAGAAGCAATCAGTATTCAAATGTATCTTGTCTCGACATAATGCCAGTTTAAGGAACCTCTATAAATATTAAGTTTTTAAATGAAAATTAACAATTATTATTCATTTGAAGTTCTAGTACAGGTGTCGTATCGTCGTGTGTTAAGCGTTGTCTTATCTTATCGGTAAATCGTAAATTTTCTTCGGGTCTTTATTACATCGACATATTCCTGTTCGCCTATCGAGTTTCTTTCTCATGTAATACTATATAAAGAAATTAGGGGAACCTAACTAAACCATCTGCCACCACTCTACCTTCATTCTATCCGTCGAAGTTAAAACAACAGATCCGTTATCAGGTAACGACGTTTTAATTAATAATGCTACATAGCCGTCTACGCTTCAACAGATGAAATTAACACCGGTATGAAATTTTGATCACCCTACTAAAGATCAATGTATCGTCTTTAACCACATACTAGAATATAAAATCGTCGACTACTTAATGGCGTTAAAAAATTTAGTTCAAGGTTCAAAATATAAAAGCGGCTTCACGAGTAAGTGAACTTTCCCCCAGAAATGTACACTTAATACACACACCTTTATAAGGCATATGAGGGATTCAAAATTAACCTTCACTTTATCAAAACGCGTAAATTAAAATATCCAACGACTAAAATAGCATTATCCAATTTATCCCCAATAATAACGAATACTATTAGAACATCATTCGTCTCAAACTAAAAAATGAAGTTAGCGTTACGTACCAATTTCTGCTTACCAGCGAAGGTCGGCCGACCTGTCCTGCATGCAATACCTCCCCTTACTCCCATTCACATCCTAACTTGCTGTCCAACATATAAGCCTTCCTACAATCTTCCCAACATATCACAACACACCTCTTCTGTCGAGACTAAACTTATCTACTTCCAAAACACAAACATCTTTCCTCTAATCTAATTTTTAACACCTTTCCTTTCGTGCATCTGGCCTAATTAGTAGGATATGGTACGGTCACAAACCAAAGAAGTAGTTCACTTTTTTTTCAAATATGTATATTTATTAAAACAAAATACATTTTATAGTATGAAGGTTAAAGCGACTATCCGATTAAGTTTGACACCACTTCAAACTCCGTTTACAATCAAACACAATTATAATAACAACTAATAGAATAATGGCAATCTTAATATATAATAATAGAACATGTTAACCCGGCATTTAATACTTCACTCTTAATACATCATTAATTCTATCTTAAATTGTAATATTTTCAAAACAATAAATAAATTATATTATCCTATTAATATTTTTATTTTTTCTGCTGTTTATTTCTTCTATAATTAAATTATTGTCATACCTTTTTTTAACACGCGGTAACAGGTGTCCGAAAAATTACGTAGAATACAATTTTCTATTTCTGCTATGCCAAAATTTTTTAAATGTGTTTTAAAGCTACCATGGTCAGTGATAAAAATTGTACGTTATAATAATTGTGAGTGAAATATTTGTTTTTAATTCTTTCACTTAAATCTAGAAAGTATTTGTACGCTAATCCATTATATTGATTCCACATTTCTCTCGATATTGTAAAATATAATTTTAGTATAAACTATTTAGGGGGTTGATTTGTTTACCTTCGTATATAAATTTTGTATGAATACATCTTACTTAATTAAATTCACGTTCCGCTTTAATATTAGTTTTTAATTAAAAATGATATGTTTCTTTATTTCTAAGTCAACCGGTATAATTCCTACAATGACCAGTAACTAATTTTTTCTATGCTTTGATGATTCTGATAGCGACAATTCTATGATAGGATCTTATTAATGTTATAAATTTCTTAGTTTTTAACATATACTACTACCGTATATTATATTTGGTATTATTACAGATCTATATAAATTCCTTTTCTATAATTATTTCTATTATTATTATTGTATAATTTGTTGAATATGCGCGTGAATTTATTTTATTTTTTAAGTTACTGAAACGATTATAAAATTTTAGGTTGTTATTAATTGTTATCCCCCCCCCTATACTTGTTATACATATATAAGTATAAAGATAGGATGAATAGATTATTGGAACGATAGGATAGTGGATAGTCAGATTGTTTGAAAGAGAGAGATCAAGGATAGACATATGTGCGTCCGTATACACATCTATATAATTAGATGGAGACTGTGTAGAAAGATGCAAATGGTCGGAAAACGACAACTGTTTAATAAATCACATAGGATAATGCCCACAATTTCTTCCTCGTTATTTTTTTATAACCACGTGACTAATGAAAAAGTTCAATGCTCAAATCCTAATTACCGAATGAATGTATATAATTTCGTGTGTGTATGTGTATACATATATACGTAAATGTTGCGGTGGCCTAGTTGCTAGAGTGTTCGACTGTCCAACTCGACTATCGAGGGTTCGAAACCAACACGTGACATAGAAAGTTTTCACCATTATTTAAATCTTAATTATCACGGAGAGGGCAGTAGCACCCCACTCCGTATAACATCATTATGCGCGCGCATCTGCGTCGCATATAAATAGTGACTTGAATTCTGGCTAATTTTCTACGTAAAAATGAACGTACAATAGCTAGTCACCACGTTCGGCAACGATACGACGATGAAATGTTGTTTGTACACGGAATATGGAAATTTTTCATAAACAATGAAGTTAACCCCGAGATATTATATTGCTGAAAAAACATGTATATGCAAAAATATAAACAACTTATTTCTTATCAATCAGCAATTGAAATTTAACACATATCTACATATATATATATATATATATATATATATATATATATATATATAAAGTCTACAAAAAAATACCATTGACACAAAGTCCAAATAAACATATATATATATATATATATATATATATATATATATATATATATATATATATATATATATATTACGAATAAGATTGTTCTATATCAATCCACTCAGAATAGACGTAAACTTCCTTCAGTCCTATCTTGTACTGTCCTGGTCCATTTTTTTACCTTCACTTCGTTTTGGTTATATTGTGGGCGAGTTAATGGTCTCCCTTTTTGCAAATTTACTTCTGATCCAACGAGTACCATTCCACAATACCCCTCAGAAAGATATACCTACGTATGCAACTCCACTACCTAAGCTACTATTTTCTCTCCTATATCTTTTTTCCGCGTAATTAATTTTTCAGTATTTCGGATACGTAGGAAAAGTTTACTATCGAATACGTCGTCTGATCGGTATAATATATCGCTTAGGAAATAATTATGTTTTATCGGTAAATATACCATGCCCTACCTGTTTTACACGGTTTGACAACCGTCGAAAAGCAACCGTTCGCCATTAGACAAACGGATATCGTCATGACGAATCGTAACATTTTGAATTTTTTTATCGCTTATCTATGAAATGACTATTATCGACGATGTTAACAATTTCCGCTACTTACTACCGAAATCTCTAAACCTGCTAAAACGTAATACTGAAAAGCTTCGCGTGCGACGAAATTACAAATCGAATATTATTAACGAAATTCTTAACGTAATCCCGAGCGAATATTCTTTTCATACTAGAAAAATAACATCGCTAGACAATTTTTACTTAAAAAAAAAAAATGATGCTAATTTTATGTTCAAAAATTGATTAGACATGTACGTGTAAACTAATTTTCTGCGATAATTATATTCTAAAAGCCTAGGCCGAAATAATTGTCGCGTCAAACAGACGTGAGTTATTATTATATAAAAAGCAGATTGCCATGAAAGATAATAATTATATATACAGCACATATATATTATATATATATATATATATATATATATATACGTCATTTGTATATATATAATTATACGGCTACGAATATTATAACAAATATATATTCATCCGAATTTTAAAAATTCTAGACACAAAACGACGCCTTCATATTCACATACGCGAGCAGTCTCCGTAATTACGAGTTAGGAAATAGGTAATTTTCCTTCTGTACAATTTCGTTTTGTCTTTGCTGGTGTTTTTTCTATACCGAGAAATTTGCATCCTAGTTTAAATATAATTTGTGCATAAAGAAAAAAATTAAAAAAAAAAAAACAAAATGGCATTCTTGTAATCATTGACGCAAACTAATCAAAACGACGGTTGCGCAACGAATGCGGATGTCCACGTAATTGTATTTATACGATATGATGGTAGTATTATTTCGATAAATGACAAAACAAAAAGTCAAAAAAAATGAAAATAAATAAATATCGCATATAAATCGATACAATTTTTTTTTCTTCATTATACCAAAGCATCAAACAATGGCGATGAATAAAGTAATAAAATTGCGATTAATCGAACGTCTTCAGTGAGGCAACTAGATTGTCAATGACAGTATTATTAAAGTTGGAGCATTGAATTATCGAGTTATTTGATTACTATAAGTTTATTATATCGACTTTTAATCGTAATTCCGAATTTTTTAAAATCGTTTACTTTTGTGATTTTACGGACATGCGGGTTAATATTGAATAGTAATTTATCAAGAAACCAATAGTTTATATAAACTTCATCGACATATAGTAGTATATTTAGGTCATTATGGAGGATTAAGTTAGATATTTTGGTGCATAATGATAGGTAGGTCGATATTAAACTGAAATTTCTTCGTTCGTTAGGTCGAACTCGAAGGCTTCTTAAATTAATTAATAACGCGAATAAACTAGTTGGACAGAAAGAGAAAGAAACATATGGCAAATAAATATACGGATAGACGATATGTATATAGCTCGATCGGTAGAAAAATAGATAAATAGATAATAAAACAGATAGACGAATAAACAGATAAACGGATATATATAAATGGATAGAATAGTTAGACAAATAAACAGATAGATATAAATCGATAGATAGATAGATGGATAAAGCAATAAATCAATAAATGTGAACATATATATATGGATAAGGAGACGGCTATGTAGATAGGTAAACAGATAGGTAAATAGGTGTAAATGACGCGAATATAGATAAATTAATGTAAATAGGCACATACTTCGTGCTTATATATAATAACACTAGAAGTTACCCACGGCTTCGTCTGTGTAATTATTTTTTAAAAGCTTTGTTTGGCATCGATATCGCAAATAGGTCAGAAATTACAATAATTTAAAGTCACGATGCGGTGATTATAATGAAAATATTCGCAAATCACAGACACTACAGTTTTATATATCAGTATAGATAGTATAGATATTATTTATTTATACAGTCACCTATTTACCTGTTTATCTATCTGTTTACTTATCTGTTTGTTTATCAACCTCTATGTCTCTATTTACATATTTATTTATTTATTAATCTATCAATCTATTAATCAATTTATCTACCTATAGATCTATATCAATCTATTATCTATCCATCTATTTCCGTTATTAGATATTTATTTATCAAAATATTTAGCTATTTGTCTATCTATACTATCTATACTAATATATAAAAGCGTACCGTCTTATCTGTGATTTGCGAATATTTTCGTTATAGTCAATGCGTTCGGCTATTTTTATCACGCATAAACAGAAAATATATTTTTTTTTTTTAATTTTTGCATGTCTGTCTATCTGTCTGCCTTTCTGTCTGTCTGTTCCGATTTAACTCAAAAAACTATTAAAGCAATAATGATGAAATTCGCATAATAGCCTATATTATCGGATTCGTTCTAAGCTTTATATATACACATTGCGTCCCATAAGTTCTAGTGCTGTCTCAAATCGAAACTAGTGGCGCGATCTTCACGGAAATTTAGGAACTTGTTTCTACATCTTTTTTCTACGGGTGGTTAAATCGGAAGATTAGTTTCAGTTTGGTGTTACTTTACGCGACATATAGTTGGTTACGCGCGTCATGGCTGAAAATCGCGAACAACGTACCGCGATTAAATTTTGTTTTAAAGCTGGAAAAAATGCGATGAAAACGTATGTTAAAATTAGCTTATAGGGAGTCTGTAGTAGGCCGTACTACAGCATTTCGATGGTTTAGCGTTGGGTAGGGAGTCGATTGATGACGAGGAGAGGAAACGTCTGACAACATCGCTCGTGTCGCCGCTAACATCGAACAGCTGGCTGTAGGTTGGTGGCAGACCTCGCTGGTATTCCGAAAACGATTGTTCAAAGAATTATAACGAATTTAAAGAAAAAGCTGTGCGCGCGCTTTGTTCCACATTCGCTGACAGACGACCAAAAACAGCGGCGAGTTTCTCATGCGGAGGACGTCCTTAAAATTATCGAAAAAGATCCAAATTTTCTTCAGAAAATAATCACGGGAGACGAGAATTGGTGTTTTGCATATGACCGCGAAACAAAACGTCAAAGTGCGGAATGCTGAGGCAAAGATTCGCCGCAAACCAAGAAACTTCGTTTTCAAAAATCGAAAGTCAAGGTGATGTTGATCGTTTTTTTTCAAAAGGTATTATCCATAAAGAATTTGTTCCTCAGGGAACCAATGTAAATGTAATGTTTTGGATCGCCTGTGTAAAAGAATCGCACGCGTCAGGCCGGAATTTTGCAATGATCGTTCGTTTTTCTTGCTGCACGATAATGCGCCGACGCACACAGCAGAAAAACGAAGCTGAAAATGGAACCTCAAAGGAAATCATTTTTCCTCGATTGCAGAGATTGAAACAGCCGTCATGAGCCGACTCAAGGATATCGAAGCCGAGGCGTTTGGCTTAAACAAGTTGAAAGATGGCGCTATTAGTTGTATTAAATCTAAGGGAGACTACTTCAAATGAAAATCGTGCTGAAAAAATTTTTGAATTATTTTGTGGGTTTGGGAGCACCAGTCCCAGAACTTATGAGACGCACCTAAATAGGTATATAGATTATGCTCAGAGATAAATAGCTAAATATTTTGATAAATAAATAGATAAAGAAAATACATAGGTAGTTTATGTAGATAAATAAATATGTGAAAAGATGTATTAATAAATAGATAAATGGTCAGGGAGATAGAAGGAAAATATATAAATTAGGTTTTTTGACGGTGTTCTGTTTTATCATACTTAACTTCAGTATCGCTTACAAAAACGTCGTACAAGTATGACATACAAGTATAACATTTGTATATAATATGTATATATTTGTATATAACATATATATATATTTGTATATAACATATATATATATTTGTATATAACATATATATATTTGTATATAACATGTATATATTTGTATATAATATGTATATATTTGTATATGTACGTTTGTGTGCTTTATATATATATATATATATGTTGCTAGTTATATGGATTGTAAAATAGCTGCAGTCTAATCCCGTCGGATTAATAACGGTCTATATTTTATTTAAATCGTTGATATTTCGTCTGAAATATTATTTTGATAATTTAACCTACCTTCTACATGTGATCGGCGAAATCTCCGTATATGGGACGCGATTTATAAATGATCGATTAGTTAAATTTCCTAAAACAGCCGTTCGATTTAGTTTGTTTAAAGAAAATGGCACGCCTATGTTTTCCACATTCATACTTCTACTTATTCTTACTACTAATTATTATTATTATTTATTGTAAATCTTGTTTTTAATCAGTCTCGTATTTTTTTTTTTTTTTTGTGTCTGAAATCTATGAGATTTACCACTCGAAATCCTACAAAGTTCACTAAGATTATTCTTTCAGACTGTATTCGATTACGTAAATCATCATCCAAAACTAAGTCCAACTCGATAATAAAGCAACGCACACATCGAAAATTTTATTACGATACATCGAATCGTACGTCTATGCGATGCACAGTATGAATTTCGATAATGAACGACAGTTGATAACAGTTACCCCATTCCGGTCGGTTAAATTTACGTCAATTACATCTTCGTACTATAACAGTTACATTTCGGTTCAGTTAACTTGGTATCCATTTTTGATTTAGATAAGAACAGCTGAAAAAAAAACTTTACCGCGTACACAGAATTTTAAAATAGACTAACCTAAGTCACTAATAAAAAAGAAGAAATTAAGTTTGTCGTTTTTAGATAATTTAGCATATCTAGAATATTGTGAACTTCCCTAACAGATTGTGATGATAATTTGAACAAAATTTTAAACAAAAAATAGAATTGTTATTAAATCGTACCCGCAGATCCGAATAAAAAGCCATTTGAAAATTAAATATACTAAAACGAACACGAATAAAATTAGACGATGTTCGACGAACCGTCAAATCTAACTTATTTCCTATTTCATTCCGGTTGATATTTATAAATTTGCATCAATATGGAACGATGCAGTTTATTAAACGGAGTGGGAATTTGACCGAGTAGAGCGGAACCGACTGATCGACACATTTATCGAGTGGAAAAATAAATCATTGAAAACAAATAAAAATTTCCCAAAAAAGCGCGTCAAGTCTGCCAATCGTCGACCCTATTATTGATTCGGAATTCGTATAATAAATTAAACGTGGAGAAACTATTCAAAAAGGTACAAACAAAATTGATAAAAATTGATCAAGTAGGCAGACAACTGCAAAGGATTGTTAAAAAGGATATGAAAAACCGGATAGAAAAATTGAAAAATTAAATTGAAAATACGTAACGGAAAATGTACGTTATCGAAAAAAAGGATCCGGCAAATGATTTACAATGACTAAAAAGACGTTAGAAACAAACGTGTAATAGTAGTACCAGGGGAAAGCGTTACCGTTAAATCGTTTATAAACTAAACCACAAATTGAAACTGTCGAAACATATTGAAAATCTCCCGTGGAATGATCAAATCTCGAAAACAATTAGAGAAACAAAACTGAAATGCATAGAACGCGTGTTAAGATATTATAATCAATTGAAGATATTATACAAAAAGACTAATTGTGCAGAAGACCAAGACAGACGCTGATTGACACAATCGAGGAAAACACGAACATCAAGAGCTACGTTGAAGTGAAAATGCTGACAGATATACGAAAAAACTGACGAACTTCGATAATAGAGACCGAACCGGTTAAATTGCGCCTATTGATACGAACATATATGTATGTATAAATCATTGTTATATATGTTGCACACAATATTAAAATTATATTTACAATGTATAGAAAATGATAAAGTTAAAACACAATCTTATATACGTGTATGTATGTATATATATTATATATATTATATATATATATATATATATATATATATATATGTGTGTGTGTGTATGTCGGACGGAAAAAATCGGCTCAATATGCATATCGAATTTAATGGAGGCGGTTTAGTATAGGCTACTAGTTTATCCAATTATTATATTGTATTTCTGAAACCGGTAATAAATAATTATGCGAGCTATGCTGAATAAATGCTACTAATTCGTTCATTCAAACATTTTTATATTTGTATAAATAACACGCGCATATGTGTGTAATGAAAGTGTGTTCTCTCAGAAAGAAACAGATTCGGACGCGAACAAAAAATAATTAGTCGTCAATTTCTCAAGTAATCTTGATGTCTACTTCAAAACACGCAATAGGTTCTGATGCACCTTTTTCTTTGATTGCCCAATGTAACAAACCATCGACCTGTTAAAAATGTTCAAAACACGATTAATCAACGAGTAGCGGTGTAAACTTAACATTATATTTACGACGCAGTTGGGTAAGTATTCAGAAAAATGAAAATAGACCGACCATATAGTTACAAAATGCGACTAATTCGTTCAATTATGAACTACGCATTAATCGTTAAGCAAAAATTTGACAAAATTTTATATTTAAAAAAAAATTGTATGAAAAACTGCGTCTCATAAACGCAAAAAAATTGAACACTATATAAAGTAGTGGAATGTGTTACATCGTTAATGTTGTATGGAGGTGAGGCTATTAAGAAAATCACCGGAGGGCAGTATCTACACTTTATGGACAGGTTTTTTTCCTTTTTTTTTTTAATATATTTCTTTCTTCAACAACACGCAACTACTTCGTTTAACTTGCATTGGTGGCTTACGTTGTAGTTTAAGTATTTGAAATGGCTAGTACGCATTTAATAAGTTAAGACATTTTCTTCGAAATTTTCCAACATATTTGCAATGGTTACCGGAGAAAAACGCTTGTGTACATTTCCTTGCATTCTACTATAAAGCTCTGAATCGTCAAAACACCTCGGTTGCTCTATCTTATTTAAAATCACCGGAGGGCAGTATCTACACTTTATGGACCGGTTTTTTTTCTTTTTTTTTTTTTAATATATTTCTTTCTTCAACAACACGCAACTACTTCGTTTAACTTGCATTGGTGGCTTACGTTGTAGTTTAAGTATTTGAAATGGCTAGTACGCATTTAATAAGTTAAGACATTTTCTTCGAAATTTTCCAACATATTTGCAATGGTTACCAGAGAAAAACGCTTGTGTACATTTCCTTGCATTCTACTATAAAGCTCTGAATCGTCAAAACACCTCGGTTGCTCTATCTTATTTAAATTAACTTATTCCTCAGGTCGTCGCGTGCTATGTTTCGTGTTCATTTTATATAAGTATCGTTTCTTAATAATTATTCTTAGTTCGATAAAGTTATCTATCCAAACGGAACCTGCGGATTGGTGAGATAAAATCGTGTTCATTTATCTTATCTGCATAATAACTTTTTATATTCTTCGTTATTTAAAATTTAATATACCTATATCTGTTTCTGCTCAATACATATTACAACACGCATATATGTAATCACACTAACAGCTATACACACATATACACACACGATCACGGCGTTAGTTGCTGTGGTCGCTCAGACTACATCTACTTGTACACCATCTCGTTGTCTAATATGTATACACAAATGCAGCCATCATCGACGATGCAACATAATACCGTATCGCATACGACACAACTACTACAAGCGCCGCAGTTTATTCGTCCTCAAGCCACAAATAATAATTTTGCAACAGCATCTGCTCCGGCATACGAACAAGCTCCGGCTGAAAGCGCGTATTCTGAAAATGGAAGAAAAAAAGATTCGAAAGATTGGCAAATACCAAAAAAGAAGGCTAAAAAAAAATGCATTGTTCCCCAACTACCTGAGTATTCAAAAAAAAGGTAAATCGTTTTAGTCCTTTATATAGTGAAGAAAGTATATGGCTAACGACGATGGTAATCCTTCTCCTACTTCATTTTCAACTCCACCTTCGTTGTTTGTTCATAATGTCAGAAATTTCCCTTCCACGATGAATAGCTGCAACCTTAGGTACTCACGAGTTTACAGCGAAAACTCTCAAACTAAACACGGCCAAAGTGAATACTAAAAAAAGAAGCGACGACTACCGGAAACTCGTCGCTAAATTTAAAAGTGAAGACGTAAATTTTCACACGTACCAACTTAAACAAGAAAGGGCATATAAAATTGTTATAAGACATCTTTCTTTCACGCAGCATGAAATAAAAAATGCGCTTAAAGAAAAAGGTTTTATTGTTCGTTTCCTCTGTCATGGAAACTGGCGCAAATAGTCGTAATACCTAAATCGGATAAATCACCGAACTCGGTCACATCATACAGACCTACTATTTCCTTATTATCTATGTTGTCAGAAGTGCTTGAAAAAATCGTATTAAAGTGGTTAAATTCTATTATTATTCCCGATCATCAGCTTGGATTCCGCAAGGAGCACTCGATCAAGTATGTCTCGGTGTGTTCCTAGATGTCGGGCAAGCCTTTTATGACATCATGGGCTATTATATAAACTTAAAAAAACTTCATCTATACTTCCTTCACCTTAAATCGTACCTTGAGGATCGTACATAAAATTGAAGCAGCTGTACTGGCTTCTTGGCAGACACTCCAGTCTGTCTCTTGAAAATAAACTTTTAATTTATAAAATAATGTTAAACCGTGTGTGGACGTACTGATGCTGCAGCGTTGCGCAAAAAATAGCCATCTAAATAAATAAGCTCATTAGGCTTTCATTATCCCTCCTTTTTAGCTCCAAACGTAGCTGTTCCCAACACTCAATGTACACATCTGTGGTTGCTTTCAACAGGCAATAGCTAAAACACCTTATACAACTGATAACCATACATCTCCAATGTTCTGATTCATCCATGTCGTTATCTTTCACTATGAAACGTGAAAATCAACTTTTTTGTCACCCCGACAGAACTATATACACGCCTTTTTTTTTTTTAACTATCCAATAACTTTCGGAACACTCTAAAGACTACTGCAAATAAAGTACGGAAAGAAAAATTAGAAAAACCCCAGAGAGGGCTACTAATTTCGCGAAATATTAATACATAACGTAACCTATTTAATCAATTACATAAATGCTTCTCATTTCCTACCCACTTGTGCAAAATTTCTGTACTATTTCTGATTTTAATGACCAAAAGGATGGCTATGAGTCATTTTACCGTTTTTGCTACTAGTTATCATTTTATTATAGACATAATTTTGACAACTTAGAAAAGTACGGTAATTACAATTATCGATCGGTTAGTAAATTATTTAAAAAATCGTAAATAATTGAAGTATTTCACAATTTTAAGAAAAAATAAATAATTCTTGAAATTTAAAAATGCGAAAATTTATTAGAATGATTTTTTAAAATTTTTTTATACTTGCTTATCTCGTTTAGTCTCAATCGGATATTTAAAATGTAAATTGTCCATCGTCGATAACATTTTAAGCGTATCTCCTCAACTCGATTTTAATGAACTTTTTTATTTTACTCAAAAGTGAGCCCCACTAAAATGCCCCCCGCCGTAAGGTAGTTTTTAGTTTACTTCAGTTTAAAATAAAATATTTTTTGTCATCTGTAATAATTACACACAATATATATGTGTGAAACAAAATTTATGAAACGAATGGTTTTTGAGCAAAAAATAAAATATATATATATATATATAATAAAAGAAATTGTGTGTTTTGGTAATACATAATATTACATCAAATGCAACACCGCCCTGTAATGTTATGAAAAAATAATAATATAAATCGATACATGCCTTCGGGTATGATTTCTTGACGGGCACTGTTAATTTATAATAATATTCGGTTCCCTCTGTTAACGGACATGCTGGCTGGCTATCGTCAGCTGCTAAATATAATAAATTGCATGCACTTTTGCCGTCCAATCCGGGATACGGTGCTTTCACTCCACCCACAACACCATAGATGTTATTGTATACCTTCTCAATTTGTCTATCTAAAAAATATTATTACTGTCATTATTCATAAAAAGAACTTTCTATAATTGCTGTTATTATACTTTGTTTAATTATTTGCAACTTTTCTTTTTTTAACCAATTATTATCTATCATCTACTACTATAAAAAGGTTGCTCTACTATGAAACAATTCGCCCATAAAGAAGACCAATTAATACATAGTTTGCCCCTAGAGCAGTGTATTTCTGGCTCACTGTTTGCGAACATACTTCTTTTGTTCACTTTTACGCGTATGAAAATATTTTATTTTTCCATCACTTATGTCGATTCAGAAGCGAGACTACGGCTAACACAGAGGTTGGAAATCTCTTTTTTTTAATTTATTTTATTTAAAGACGCTCGATTACCGAGATCATTTATGTATACTTTATGTGTTATGAACTATAACTGTGAGGAATTTTAGGAGTTTTTCAATTATTTGGGGATTATCCTGTAATATTGTTTGTATTGTTTTATTTGTGAGTTTGTAAATATTTCTCGGATTATCATTTACATTCTAATAGCACAGGTTTTATCGTTAATTCAGTGTTACATGTGGAGCAGTTTGGTGGAGGATCACCATTCAGCATGTGATGTGAGCCTTGTGTGTCCTATACACAATGTAATTTTTTGTGCCGATGTTAGATAGTGTCCTTAATTTTGGGTTAATCTGATAAACGTGTGTGTGAGTGCATACCCCAATGTTGTGGGTTTTGTGATTTTTTTGTGATATGAATGTGTGCAAGTCGAATATACGGATTTAACTGTATTTAGATTTTTTTCTATACGTTTTAGCTGCTATATCTACGGCTTCATTTCCTGTAATACCCGAGTGTGCCCCGGAGTAGTGTCGGTGTTTGTAATTCGAATTTGGTGTTTCATATGTTGTAATGCGCTAAATGAGTCGGTGCATATTAGATATTTATTTGAATGTGAATGTTTTGTAATGTTAAGGCTTTTTATATTGCCATAATTTCGGCTGTGTAAACGGAAGTTTCTGTAGGAAGATCAAAAATATAAGGTTATTTACCAAGTAAGCGGAAGCAGTTTTATTTGTAAATTTTGATGCATCGGTGTATATTTGTATATATTCGGGATATTTTTTTTCGAGAATATCGTAGTATATTTTAGGAAATCTGGAGAGGTTAAGTTTTTTTATACTTAATTAATTCGGTGTTTAAACTGAAACTTTTTTCCAAGAAGGTGACAGTTTAGGAAGATTGTTTTAAGTTTTTGCTAATGAATATCGAAGTGTTTCCAGTAAATTATTCGATACGTTCTGCTAGAGGTTTGGATGCTTTTGGTTTATGTTTTTGAACAGATTGTGAGATCGATTTGCTGTTACAATGTTATAGACAGGGTTAAGTGGACGAGAAAGTAATCTAGTGTGATATTCGAGCATCAATATTTGCCTTCTGTGCTTAAGAGGTAGAGTATGTTCGCTTCTACATGCAAAACTGTACTGCAGTAGGGTTAACATATACAACGCGCCAATAGAAGTTTCACTTCAAAAAAATTTCAATATAGTTAAATAATTTGGTACTACTGCGTCGTTATCCGTATGCGCACTATTATTACAACACACGCGCACATAATATTAACTTTTACAAAGGCGATTTATTCTTCTCGCATAACCGCGCTACATATTCATTGTCTATGCTACATCGGTTCTGTTTTAATCCAACTGTACGAAAAACTTGAACGTGAAAATAATGCTAGTATATAGAATTCGGTCGAATCAAATTTAAACAGAAATAATTGAAATACCGCGCACAGAACGATCAATTAATTTTCAATAATTACAATTTAGTGAAATTCGTAAAAAATTATGGAAAACGAAAGACGAACATTTCCATGTATATATAGGTATATGCACATAAATAAACGAACAATGAAAAACAAACGTGACGTAGGAATCTATCGCAACAATACGCAACAAATACAAAAAAATGGCTAAATAATTATCAAAATTATTCCAACATCCTGTCATCGATATACTGGTGGTGGAGTACAGAATTACATAAGATAAAATTATTGGGGGGTAAATAATTTACACAAAAAACATCGAAATTTTAAAAGTACGCATGCAAATAGTAATTACTATCATAATTAGAAACCAAATTTGAACGAATATAAGTTTAGGATTAAAAAAAAAACAAAAATGAAATCTTAAAAAAAAATTGTTGGATGATAAAAATATCTCCGGAATAAAGTATAAATCACTGTGTTTAAACAAAAAAAATGACCTTCCAAATTTAGATAATCATGCTCACACAGAACAGAATATAACAAACCTGTTGATGACAAAACTTTATATTAACCGAAAACCCTTCAAATCACAATTATTCAAACGTAAATATATCCATCGCTAAAGCAGAAGTCGACGTAATTATTCAACTACTTAAAAATAAAGTGTCAACAAGACTAGACGGGAATATCGAATGGATGTACTAAAATATTTCATAATTCATTTCCGGAAATAATTCCGAAAGTTATTAACTTACTGTTTAAATACAGTTATTATCCTCAAGAGTGGAAATTAAGCAAAACTGTTATACCTAAAAAGAATAAAATCCCTAATTTATCTACTTTTTATAGAGCTATATCATTATTTTCAAACTTTAGTAAAATCTATGAAAAATCTATTTTTAATCAAAAATAATTTGTCGAAAATAAAGAAATCAATCGTGAGATCGTCTGAAATGGCGATATACAACAGTATACATTAAAAACGTATACAAATAATAATTACTGCACATGCTTAACACTTGACATAACAAAGACCTTTGACAGTTTAGATTTAGTTTACTCGCTTTACTGAAAGATTTAGGATTACACAACATAATAAATAATTATTTTGAAAAAAGGTTATACTATCTTACAAATTGGAAATTGCTCAAAAACCAACTATGGGGTTGGCACAGGTCCATACTTGTGGAACGTGTTTTCTCACAAATGCATAATATCAAATTTTCAAACAATATGCAGGTATTTACATTTGTAGATTATATTAGTAATCGCTGACAAGTGTGAAAATGCCTTAAAAAGCGACATTTTCCAAGTATATACAGAATTCAAAAATTTGTTAAAACAATTATAAAAACTATTCCAAGTAGAATTATTTGTTGTTTTAAAGGATAAGGGATTAATAAACTTAGCGTAACACGGATTAAATATTAGCACGATTAGTCAAAGACGTAATAATAGATAACAAACTAAAATTTTATTACTAGCGAAATAAATAAATTTTCAATTATATTTAACAAATTGTATAATAATAATAACAACCGTCTCTAAATTACGAAAAGGGAATAATAACATCATTACCCAACATATTTTATGGCAGTGCCATTAATATAATGCTAAAAATAAAGATATTTCAGAACATATTAAAAAGCTTTCAAAGAAAACTATAGTAATAGAATTGATTAAGTCGTCGGCATTTCAATAATCAAGCCATTTGAAATATAGAGAAACATATTAACATATTTTTCATAAAAAGTAATACAAATTCAGATCACGAATTCAGTAATGTAAAATATAGAGAACCTTATTTCATTCATTGAAACTTTTAACGTTTAAACAGTTTTTGTACATGTATTAAATAGCGTTATACAAATAAATTTCAATCACGGTGGAGTGAATATAATGGTATAGTTAAAAAAAAATCCCACATTCAGTAATACATCATTTACACATCGCGCAATTTATTACGGGGCCACGACTTATTTTAAGATTATTTATACAAGTATTGAACACTCCGAAAACTGTATAACATGTAACTTTACCGATGATTCTTTCCGGCTGTAATCATTGTAATAAAGATTTTAGCGATAACAGAGCGGATTAATGAAAATTGTTTAAAATGTTTAATACTTTCACCGTTGCATAAATAAATCATCGTAGAATAAATACGCACCTAGCCTAAGTAAATGATATGAAAATTAATTTAATCTTATAATATTATAAAACAGTTTGTTCAAAGTTCCATAAACTTGAACGAGCTCTGGATAATCTGTTATTTTCATTATATTTGTACTTCCTTTAAACAATATACTTACTCCCACCGTTTTTACGAACTGGGGGTCTGAAAAAAAAAAAGTGTCGCTAACACGTCCTAACTGCGAGAAGACTTGGAAGAGACTGACTAAACAGCTTTAAAATTATGACTGTACAGCACTTTTTTTTTCCGCATTAATAATTACTACGAGCTGACCCACGAGATCATTTAGCAGTATTTAGAAGAAGAGCAAACAAGAAAGTTCTAGTACCCCACTGTGATACATACCCGATAACCACGGCCTTAGATTAAGTCCAACGGTTTCCTACGCTTTAAGCGTCTTATATCGTCAGCAGGTATTTAAATGATTTTCCAGCCTCATAGCATGGGTCCGTGCATATTGATCGATAACTTAGCGTACATAAAGAATGTTTAAATCAAGGTGAATGATATCTGGTTTACTACATACCAATGCGCGTTTGTTATCAGCCGAAGAATTTTATTTTTTCAGTAGTCTGTATAGTTCTTACAATTGTCGCGTTTGCACAACGCCACAGCTGCACCCCATATGTCCAGACAGACCTTAAAATCTCAGTATAGATAAAAGGTTTTTCATCTGTAGACAGCGCGCTATTTTTGCCTATTAACCGGAATAATTTTTTAATACGTGCATCTAGTTCTTTCCTCTTCAATCGAATATGATTTCGATATGTTAGTCGGCTATCTAAGTGTAAAACCAGACTATTTTTTTTTTCTTTATTTTTAATTGAGTTTAGGTTATAAAACCATTACTACTCATTGTACATATAAATTAATATAAACTAAACGCTAACGCTAACAAATGAGTTATAAAATAGAAAGATAACTAAAGTAGGACATATTATACGAGGATGTAAAGGTTACAAAATAATATTGGATTTATATATATAAGAGGCCATATTAACACAAGAGGATTATTTAAGCATATATGCAATAGAGTACGGAGGGAAGATACCTAACTGTAATAATATCTTGATTAGGGTTTCTCTGTGTGCACTATATAGATTACATGAAAAAATTATATGATTAATATCTGCCGTCAAACCACAGGACTGGCAAGTACTGGAACTAACCAGCCCTATCCGCTGGAGATGACTAGGCAGCAGATTATGTCCTGACCTAATACGAATTAGAAGAGAGAAAAATTTACGGATCGGTATTGAATGAGGAGGCTTAATTAGAAAGAGAGATTGTTTGGGTAAACTTGTTTGAATTTGTTAATAGAAATTGTTCCAAGTAGCACAAAACATGGCTCCAGCGATGACGCAAATCCACCTTCGCAGACGCAGTTAAACATGTGGAGAGAATCGCAGGGATCACCCCTGGAGGCCCCTATTTTAGCTGCCTGATCACAAATTTCATTATCTTTGATCCCGATATGGGATCCATGTAAATTTCACACGGACATTCTTTCGTTGTAGATACATTACATTTTCTATTATTGTCAAAATAACTCTATTAGTTTTGAATGTACGATTGGAATTTTGGATGGCGTTAAGCACATTTAAGGAATCAGATAAAATAAGTACATTTGAATGTGCAATATTGACTCGTGCAAATTGCAAAGCTTTAAGAATTGCATATCCTTCTGTTATAAACACAGTGGAAAAATTCGGTAAACAATATGATTTGGTGATTGCCAGTTGAGGTATGTAGAATGCCGCGCCTGCAAAGGGTAAGGCATTGTTCTTAGACCCATCTGTATAAACTAGCAAATGATGCATGTGTACTTTGAATAAGATTAAACAGGTGCATATAAAAAGTTTGTACAATGAAGCTTTTAGAACAACCATGTTGATAATATAAAGAATTATAACCAACAGACACACACACACACACGCATACACACACCAAAGGACAGAAACAAAGCATGGAGGACAACAGAAGGTCTTGTTTATGGAGGATTGTAATTTTTCCCTTTAGGAGCTTTATTAGCTTGAGTGGAGTTTCGAGAGTCAAGTGAAGGTTTGTGGGGGTATTTATTACTAGTAATAGTGGAGGAAGTTGTGGTAGAAGATTTCAGAGAAGTTGGAACATTTTTAACCTCAGAGACTATTTGAGTAGTTGAAGGTCCAGACTTATTACTGGAAACAGGATCACTAGATGAATTACGAATACAAGGGTTCTTCCAGAGGGGAAGATGAGTACTTGTTCACGGTTTAGTTTTGGAATAGGGTTTGGAGGGAATTTACTTTTGGATAATTCTGGAAAGTGTCTAGAGTTAAAATTGTTTTGATCGGAATCGTTAGAATGTTTATCAGGATTATACTTTGGCTCGGTCAGCAAATGAAGAAGCTTTAGTCACCTCCCCAAGTGACTATTTTCTTTTGACCTCCATGTACGACACATTTTCAAATGCCATGATCTTGGCGACTTCATACTGATTAACATAATAGGGACAATTCTTATTTAACGTTGAATGTGCTCCATTACAGTTGAGACAAACATCTGAACTGTCAGATTTTGCAAACTGAGACAGAGTGGCAATCTCCGCATTTAATACACCGTGGTCTGCTTCTACACTGATTTGCGATATGACCATATCGATTACAATTTGCACAAAGCCTCGGCGGCTTTACGCTCAACGTAACCCGGAACCGCAATCTGTAAATGAATATGAATTCTGGCAATTCATTCCCATAGAAACCGATTTCAACTGTATTAATGGGAACTAAATCTGGATCATTTCTACGAGTGAATCTTCGGACTGACATGATCGGAAATATACTAGAAGTGTGTTGTTTAATTTCTTCCTCAGAAACATCTGAAGGTACTCCTCTATTTATTCCATACCGATACAAACGAGAATTCGGGATATATGCTTTAAGCGCGTGATTAGTATTATCATTGACCGATTGAATAAAATTATTTGCTTGGACAGCCGAACCAAAATTCGCTTTCACGCTATTAATTCCCAATTTATCGAGACATTCAACATCAGAGAATGATGAGAGTAATTTACATAGCGCTAGCGGATGTAAACTACCGATATTCTTATTAGCAGTGTGTTGTTCAATGGCAGGGGCAGAATGCATGTTCGGATTGTATAATTGAATATTACAATCATCCAAGTTTCTTCGTAGAGTTGGAGAGAGATGTTCTATATCATCAGAATTATGTGAGAGAGATCTTTTCATAAAAGATTTATTACTTACGTGAATACCATTACAAACAGCAGGAGGCGAGCAGTCCGTGATGTCGCATAGTATATCTTTATTCGGTAAATTATGTACTGGCGGAGAGGGCAACTCCCCTCCGCCGGAGTCCGTTATCATCGTACGCGCACTAATACCAGAAGATAAAATTAAACCCGACTACTCGGAACCAGATATACTCTACGAATTATAACCGATAAGATACGAACGAACAATTAACTAAAAATAACGCAGAAAACAACGTACAACTCTTGTTAAATGGTCGTTCACGCTTGTTCTAATCGGTACATCCGCGTTATTGATTCTAATAGTAGAAGAGGCAGTTTTTCGGTTAATAAACTGTATATTTACAGATCATTGACTTTCATGTTACATTTGTTATTCAACTCTAGTGAGTGCCGTTTGAAGACTGTATTTGGATCGATATCAGAAGAAAAAAGTGCCGTGTAATCGGCAAATGTGGCTACTTGAACATTATTAGTCATAGGAAAATCAGTTGTGTAAATTAAATACAACGTGGGTCCAAGCACTGAGCATTGAAACACAACCGCACAGACGTAATACAACTCAGAGGACGTGTGACCATAGCGTACATGAAAATATCATTCACTAATATAGGAAGGTCTGTGGAATAGCTTCAACTTATATAACACGTCTTTGGACTAAGAAAGATGTTTCTAGAAAATTTTGATCTTCTATTTTTATTTTTACAAAATCGTATTTTCATAATCGCGTTTACATTATTAATTTAAAATTACCCGCTGTAATGTATACGGTAATTGACGAGTTCGTGCCTTTTTTCAAAATGCATGGCGGTTTTTCACAATTGGTAATCATTATTTTATCATCCGTTAATAGTGTTCCTAAAATATAATAATAATAACATAATATGTTAACGAATTTTAATATATATATATAACATATGTATATATATATATATGCATATATAAAATAAGCAATAATTGCAAGTACATTTTTAAAAAAAGAAAAACTCACACCCTCACCTATGTGAGCGGGAAGTATTCGAGCCAGATAGATTACTGGCACCACACGAAAAACTGACGCTAAACTAGTATTAGATGCAAAAGTAATACCGTCCGAAAATATCGCAAAGCAACATAGAGTGCTGATTATGGATATCATGCTAGAATCAGATAAGCTCAGCCGTATTAGGTTAATACCCCCAGCCAGGATTAAGTGGTGGAAATTAACACAGAAGAAAGGACAGTTGCTAACAGCTTTAAATGGCATAAATATAAACAGTGGAAATGACAAAGCAGATACATCAGTTGAAAAGATGTGGAACATCATTGTAAAAGAAATACTGGACGCAGCAGTCAGAACACTCGTCATGACAAAGCCAGAGAAAAAGTACATTGATAAGCAAACTTGGTGGTGGACAGATGAAGTTCAACAAATGATAAAGGACAAAAAAACAGGCTTTCAAAAGGTGGTGACAAACGAAAAATACTGAGAATTTTGGAAAAATATAAACGCATTAAATCACTATCGAAAATAGCAGTAGCAAACGCGAAGAAGAAAGCCCATTACCAATATATATATATATATATGATCAGCTAGAAGCAAAGGAAAATGTAAACTTGATATACAAAATTGCCAAAGCAAGACATAGAGCGACTGAAGATATTGGCCCAACCTTTCAGATAAAATCTACAGACAATCAAATAATAAAAGCGCCAAAAGAAATTTTAAAAAGATGGTCAGATCATTACAAACAGATTTGTGGGGAGGAATTTCCACACCCTAAAACATCTGATTGTTTACCTATTCAGGGACCTATTCCAGACGATACTCCAGCCGAAATTTTGAAATTACTTGGGCAAAAAGGAGCTGATATACTATTGACACTTTTTAACCGAATAATAGATGAAGGACGTATCCCTCAAATTTGGACCACGAGCACAACCGTCCCTATATGAAAACAAAACGGAGACATTATGAACTGCAACAATAACCGCCCAATTCGTCTACTCTGCCACACCCTTAAAATATTTGAGCGCATACTGGATTGTCAACTACGGAATTTGACACAAGTCACCACAAACCAGAAAGACGAGGGACAACGGATGCGATCCATATGGCGCGATTGCCCTTGGGGAGAAATCCACATAGCCTTTTTAGATCTAGAGAAGGCTTTTGACAAGGTGCCACACGAGTTACTTTGGAAGGCGCTACGAACGCATAAGATTCCAGAGCATTATGTGAAGATAATACAGACCATATACAAAGCAGCGACCAGTGCGGTGCGATGTCCGGCGGGCATTTCACCGCCTTTCCAGATCACTGTGGGAGTCCATCAAGGCTCAGCATTGTCGCCGCTACTATTCATCCTCTGCATGGATTCCATAACAGCAGATCTGCAGACCCCGCCGCCGGAGACACTGCTATATGTGGACGACGTCTTTCTGGCAGATAAATGCAGGGAAAATTTAGAACGACGCGTGCAGACTTGGAAAAATAGATTGCAGGAAAATGGACTGAGACTCAACATCAGCAAAACCGATTACATAGAATGTGAAACACTCTCAGATGAGCCTATAAAAATAGATAATACGGTGTTAAAAAAGACCGAGGAGTTCAAGTATTTAGGCTCAATCATTACTTCGGATGGAAGCACACAACATGACATAGATTCCCGGATACAAATAGCATGGATGAAGTGGAAACAGTTAACTGGAGTTTTATGTGACAAAAGAGTCCCGATTCGCCTGAAGGGGATGATATATAAAACACTCATCAGACCTATATGCAGCCGAATGCTAGGCTACAACTATAAAAATAGAACAAAAACTTCATGTTACGGAAATGCAAATGTTACGCTGGTCGCTTGGGCACACACTCCTGGACCACGTCAAAAACGAGGACATATAGGAGTTGCTTCTGTACATCTGAAAGTACGGGAAGCACGACTTAGATGGTACGGCCATGTCATGAGGAAAGCAGAAAATAGCCCAGCGAAAATGATAACGCAGTATAACCCTGGAGGAAAGCGGCCACAAGGAAGGCCAAAAAGACGTTGGATAGACTCCATCAACAAGGATATGGAGCATGCCGGTGTTGGGATAGAGGACGTAAAAGATCGTAAAAAATGGGGAAAACCGTGTCAACAAGCGGAACAAGGAAAACGCTAGGAAAGAAGAAGAATAAAATTAGCGATAAATTAATTAAAATCACTAAAAATTTGTTGGTTTTTTTTTATGAACAATCACAACGCTTTTCGGCAATTAAGCCATTATCGAGTGAATATAAAAAATAAATTATAAAAATATGTGTATACAAATTTATAAAAATATAACAACAACAAAACAAAACAAAACAACGGGGTATATTTTAATAGTAAAAATTTACAAAAATAATCCAGATAATGCTTAACCGGTAGAAAGAAAAAAATACCTTAAGCGAAATGCCATAATATTATGCCACATCTCGTTATTTTATATTAAATAATAAAAATTAACCGGGGGAAAAAATACCAATAAAAAACTAATTAAAGTAATTTAATCATAATTTACTATATATATACGATGATTAACTCCGATTCTATATAGAGATAAATACTATATAGTTAGTAAAATTAATTAATCAGTAATTTATAATCGGTTGTGTTTTAGACGTCTTATATTTCGTATAGATAGTTTTTAGTCACCTGCAATCGTAATATAGGCCTAATGTGTGGATTAGTGTGTGATGTGAAGAATTTAGCAGGTTTAATATATAATCCTTAAGATAGGGTGGATTAATTAGTTTCATGCATAAATGAGATTCTTTCATATTTTAACTTATTTAATATGCATCGAAATGTTTTGTATTGAAGTTGTTTATGTGCAGAATTTGAGATAGAACACCATACTGGGCACGCGTAAGTTATTACCGGGCGTATAAGAGTTTTATAAAGAATCATTTTATTATGAGAATTCAGGAAGGATTTAAAGATGGGATAGATGGCGGAAATTATCGAGATAATTTCATTAGTCCAATTAATAGGTTTATTCACTATGAGAATTCTGTTATTGAATGCCTACGACTGAAAAAGATTTAGTTTCAGTTTTGTCTGGATTAATTTGCCATCTCTTAAAATAGCGTATCGTGCGGTTTAAACCTTTTCGAAGTTTATTGCTAATTGAATTAGGCCTGAATGAACTATAATGCAGTATCGTCCGCAAATAGAGTTAGCTGAAGATAATTTAGAAAAGTCGTATAAGAATAAAGTGAACACAGAAATGGACCGACTTCCTTGTGAGAGCCGTGCAGGTTTTCATAGTGGAATATTCAGCAGAAATGCATTGAATGATCTATTGTTCAAATAACTTTTACTAAGAGTAATTAGATAGCGTGGAAATTTTGTTTCAATCATTTTATAAATAATAACATCGCGCCCCGTTGTGTTGGAAGATTTTAGCGACATCTAGTAATAACGTACCTGTGCGCTTATGTAATTATCAGAAATATGTTCACATATTCTTGCAATTTGATGAGTTGTAGAGTGATTGGACTTGAAACCAAACTGTTCGTATGGAATGAGCAATTTTTTTTGTCTCTGTGTGAGTTTTAAGCCTGTGACGAATAATACTCTCAGCTTGCTTAAGTTGTTAACTGATAGAAATTTTCAATATGAGAAGAATTTTTACCAGGTTTGGGATAATCTTGGAGACTTTCCATTGTCGCGGAAAGTAACCAAACTTGAACATACCATCGATTATGTAAGTTCAATAATTCCTTTCGGCGATAAATTTTTAAGGATTATATTGCCAGTTGAATGATTGGACTTATTAATATTGGTGATAATTTTTTGTATTTCAAAAGAAGTGACCTGTTTGTAGGTATGAGTTTTGCATTACGACAATAATTTTTTACAGTTGATTTAACTTTATTTAATTTTATAATTAGAAGTAATATGAGAGTTTTGAAAATGAACGGTGTAATAGTAGTTAGCGAGTAATTCAGCCTTAGCAGTATCGGTGTATGAATAACAGTTACGGAAAGTGCGGAAGTGCAGCGTGCGATATATTTTTTTGTTACTTTCCAACGGCTCTTGTCTCGAGTAGATAAATTTTTAAGCGATTGTTGGAATCTGTAATTTTTATAGTTTAATAATTTACTTCGCACTAAAGTAGTTAAATAGTTCGACAGATTGTGTTTTTGTGTGAATTTATATGACTTTTAGTGTATAATCTGCGTATATTATTCTTTAATGTAATCAGTTTTACGAGTTGGGGAGTACGTTTAGGTACTGGCTTTTCAATATGTTAAGAATATTAGTTAACCTTAGTAAGCGGTGATTCAATTGGTTATAATCGTATTCTCGCTTAAGTTAATGTTGTTATTAATAAACATTCGTAATAATTTCCAGTTGGTTTTGGTGTAATCATAAAAAAAAAAAATATGTTTTCTGGAATCCAATGTCGGTAAGAATACTATAAATCGGATTACGATCAGAGGATAAGCAATTTAGAAATATAAAATGTAATATTACTTAGATTAAAACAGTATATTTAAAATATCTGCTGGTGAAAACGACGCAATCAACAATATAAAATTTATACGCGTAAAACACGAAGCGTGTATAAAACTAAATATAGACAATACAATTAACTTTAAACAAAATAATAACGCAATTGCATATATATATATATGTAATATATGTAATATATATGTAATATGTAATATGGAACAGATTGAAGAAAAATCAATAATAAAGTTATTAGCGGAATAATTGAAAAAATAATTATAACAAATCCTGTTCTCGGCAGTTACATTATTTCCGAGAGTTATACATAACTTAATTAATAATAAACGCTAATGAAATAAATGATTGCGATAACAAAAAATATGCATATAAGAAAGATAAAACTAACAGTCGATTTATAGCGCATTTATTTTCAAAGTAGAATATTCATCAACGATTATACAATTACACTTTGAATTAAAGACTGAGCATATCCGTAATTATGATCTCTAATTCAGTTAACTCGTATTTAGAGTGCAACATTGTACGTTATTACAATGGCAAAACCATCTCACTTTAGAGTACGCTATAAATCGTTTATCATCGGATATAAGGTAATTTTTTTACGTTATTCGCTGAATTAATTAATCGTGTATTTTATTATCGTTCATTATTAATTAAGTCGTTTATAATTTTAAAATGACGTTACTACCGAAAAGTTTTCGCTGTAATTATTTAAAATTGCCGATATTATCGTTGTCTTTCATTTTTTCTTTAAATTCTGCAGTTGTTTTTCTTATTCCTATATTAGTATTAATATTAAATCAAATATCTCGCACAGTATGAGCAATTATGTAAGCTCGGTATGTGTACATAAATGGGAATTGTAATTTATTTATTAAGCTGAAATATACTTGTTATTATTATTATTATTATTATTATTATTATTATTATTATAAAAAATAAATAATAACAATGAAGAGAATAATTATTTATTGTTCCTTTTTTTACTCCCGAAAAGGATAGTAAATAAGCAGTACACTCGTAAATAGTGAAGCCCGATGGTTAATTATATTGCCCAATTCGTGGGGTAACGTGTTTCAGCCTTCTGAGATTCAGCTCAGTAGACAAAAGTACCGATTCCTCCGAATTATTCGTATGGTCAGAAAGCTGTAATCATATATTACTTCGTCGACCCGCTTGATCTGTAGATCAGCGTGGGGTTGCGTCATTTCGTCGAAACCAATTAGTTAAAGAAATTTATTTTCGAATACATCTCAATATTTTTGTCTTCTGTTAATCCATATTGTAATAGTTTTATATATTACGAGCTTGTTCTTTAGCTTCGTTTTAGAGCAATGTCCAATGAGCCGATGTCTTATTTCAAGCGGATTTATGATCGATATGCGTTCTCCGTGTCACTGTTACACCCGTGTTAATAATGGTTGTTGAAAAATTTAATGAAACCACGTATATACGACCTGTATATACGACCTGTATATACGACCTGTATATACGACCTGTATATACGACCTGTATATACGAACATAGAGAAAACTACGTGGATGGTGATAGTAGGTAAACAACAAGATCATAGTCTCGTTATAATAAAAGGGTAGGTAGATTCGAATATCTTGGTTGTTATATAAATGATAATTTAGATACGGATGTCGAAGTTAAAGCAACTTTCGATAACTGGAAACACTTATTATATAATCGATCACTTAGTCCGTAAAACGAGAAATTGTTCGCTGTAAATATGAATAAAAAATATATAATATAAAATAGGTTATTACAGACCTGTTTTGCACGGTTTCACAATGGTCGATAAACAGCCGTTTAGGCATAGCATCAAAACGATCGCTTTATAATCCATAAACATTAACATGTAACTAATATTTTAATTCAGTTTTTTTTTTAATTTACTCGACCAGACTGTGGCTAACTTACAAACTGTCTCTACCGATACGATTCGTTATGGCTTAGTGTAAAGCCTTTCAGAACTAACCTTGAACGTGTAATAAAAATAAACGGGAAAAAAATAAAAGAAATTGAATTCCCGACGTTTGCTGTATAATTTTTGATATAGAAACACATTTTACGAGAAGAAAACAATTATTTTCGAACCCTCCTTCGGATTGCGTTTCTTTTTCAGAAACAAAAAACGGACGCTGTTTTAAATTAATCGTTACGGAACGATTTAATTAAAACGTAGACGAAGCGAGTGAGACAGACGAGACAACAACGGCTCTAAACAATCTGCGCTTTGAACGTAAACATCAATTAAATTATAAAAGCCTATAACGTAATATTAATGTAATTCTTAGTTTATATCATTAAATTAATTAGTAGTTACGTACGAAATAGAATTTTTTATACAATCGTCGGTGATTCAGTCTCTTCAATTAAAACGTGTTTTTAGGGGGGATGCGGGGATTCTATCTTTTCGCATTATATTTATGTGATTTCCATATGCGCCGAATGCATAATTAATCTTGTGATCTATCGAGATAAGGCGAGTTCCGGTACACGATAAATTTATAAATTACCGATTATTGGGTGTATTTTAATTATTTAATGAAAGATTTATTTATTTATTCGATCGTCCGCATCAGTTCTGCAAGTGATAACTTTGTTCAAGATATATATATTATATATATCGGTTGGGGGCACGTCCTGTTTCTTCTTTACCATCTTTCCTTGTATTTTTCTATCGAGTGTCTTCTGATCATGTGCCCAAGAAAACCTAGTATTTGTCTACGGATTGATGGTAGTAAACCGTCTTTTTCATCGATAGTACAGATGCGTTCGGCCCTTTTTGCTGTCCAAGGTATGTGTAGCGCGCGGCGGTAGCATGTCATTTCAAATCCTTCGGTTCGTCTTTGGGCAGTTTCATTCATAACCAATGATTCTGCCCCATATGTGGCCATAGACTAGCGTCCGAACAAAGTAGAGTTTTGTTTTCTTCTCTAGATTGGCCGAAGCGTTTTGATTTCTTTTTCATCATTTTTGTGATATTTGGACCTCAACGTAAATTGTTTCATCTTTTATTACGATAACGTTTATACGGTGAAATTTTGTCTGTCTACAATCATCGGATAGCATTTGGTTTAGTTTTAATCCGGCTTCGTTGCTGCTTTTCTCAAGCCGAGTGAAAAGTATCTCTTCTTCCGATGACGACAGGAGTGTAGTAAGTTAAAAAGTTAAGTTATACATTAAGCCAGAAAGTGATTTAGAGCTTTCCGAAGATCAATTAAAAGAAAAAATTAGTCTCCTAATGAACTTAAAATATATGAGCGTTTCAGTACTAAACCTAATACATCGATTATAGGGACAAAAACAAAAGATGAATCTGGAAAACTTCTTGATCAAATTCAACAGGAGTGTATAAACATAGTCGGAAATAGGGAAACGGATACTACGATTGTAATATACGGAAACAAAAATATAGACGAACAAGACATAAAAAGCGTTCGATTAAAAATATTACAAACGAGTTCCCTGTTTCAATCAAAGTTATATAACTAAACAGAACAAAATGGCATCAAACATTTTTGTGAGATCGAATCCAGATCAGTACAAAAATTACGATCACACGACCGCCGAATTTCCGGTTTTACAGTGCTATAAATGTATTGGTTTTGGTCATGCAGCATCGGGATGTAAGATTAGTGAAGATAAAAGTTATTAATGTATAAAGTGTTCCAATTGCTTGTTTGCAAATTGTAAATATAAAAATAAAAAAACAGATATCGAAGTATCGTTAGAAGAGCTGAATCGTAATTCTTATAGTAGAAAGTGTCCTAATTATATAAAAGTACAAAATAAAATTCGTTGATAAATTATGGATAATATAAAAATTCATTTCTTAAATGTAAATAATACAATTTCTTGCCAGCATCTGTTTATACGCGAATGCTCGTTATCAAATGTTGACATAATTGCCGAGGTTAAAATCATAAACCAGCTTTATAACAGTTTACTATCTGATAAAGTTCATCCAAAACTGCAACCAATTATATTCGCACTCCTAATGGGAAAAAATCTCTAGTAATTCTAATGCCGAAGTTTGTGAGGACTTCCTATATGCTAATAGACTAACCTTTTGTAACCGTAATGGTAATAAAAGCGTTATAGATTTATTTCTGGTAAAGGACTATTTTCAAAATAATATTAGTCATACTGTTTCATTTTTCGATCTATCATCGTAGTATTGATATAGCTTTATCTTATTGCTATAGAAATAAGGAAATGTTTATTAACTATAATAAATTGACTAACTTGATAAGCAGTTCAAAGTTATTCGAATTTATTTCTCGGTTTAATAATAGTAATTCCTCTTCAATGGTTAAAAATATTGTAAATAGATTCAAGTCGTTTTTAGCTAATAAAATTAATCAACGCAAAACGATTAACCAAGTATAACGACTGGTGGACTACTCAATTAGAAAGATTGAAAGTTTTCATTAATAAAATCAGACGGGAAGTTTAATAAGGTAAAATCTATAACTAAGAAAATCATTTTTAAAGCTATTATTGAATAAAACTTATGAAAAATTAATAGAAGAAACTATGTTAAATGGTTGGAAAACATTTATTGGTGAAAATTCCTCTTTTGTCGGGGCAAACCATATAAATTAGTAATCGGAAAATCCTTTTGAATTTCCTGCATTGCATTTAGATAAACATGTAATTATAATCACCAATGAAGAAAAATCCAAAGTTCTCTCGGAGTATTTCTTTCCTAATAAAGAAGAAAATCTCGTTAATTCATATATTTCAGAAAATCCTACAATGAGCTTAATCCTAACTAGTAATATTTCACCTAACGAATTAATCGATATTATTAATAATTTAAAAGTTAATAAATTCCCAGGCGTCGGATACAATTACTAAAACCGTTGTTAAAATGATTAATAGTAAAAATGCTGAATTGTTCGCGTATATGTTTGAATCCCTTTTAAAATTCCAGATATTTCCCGATATCTGAAAAGTTGGCGATATTAAGCTTATCAATTAATAAAGATTACACGAAATGTAACTCTTATAGACTAATTAACGTTTGTTAAATTCAATCGGTAGATTATATGAAAATATTATTAAAGTAAAATTATTAAATGAAATCGAATGTAAAATGTTTCGCATAGAAATCGGTTTGGGTTTAGACGCAACTATTCTTCTGAGATGGCAATTAGAAAACTTTAATAATAACTTGATAAGCGTAGTAATAATTTTTGATGTCAAGGATGCGTTTGACAATTGTAAGCACTCTAAAATTATCGAAATTCCGAAACAAAATTCTGTAAATCCTTACTTAATAAATACTATTATTAATTATTTAACCAATAGGAAAGTTAATCTTCCGATAAATTTACCGTGTATAAAAACATTTCCCGTGTAGTACCTCGAGGTTCTTTTTTAGGGCCGACTCTGTGGAATGTTTTATATTCGTATGTACGTAATAATTTAAAAATCTTTACCGTTGAAAATGGATATAATGCCGAATTTATTAGCTTTGAGGACGACTTGTGCGCCGTAATTAATCTTAAGTGTTCTTTAGAAATTTATAATATTAGAAATATTTGTAAGAAGCTTCAAATTGATCATCGTCGAATTTTCTGTTGATAAATCGAAAATTACGGTAATTAGTAACAGGCAAGTTTCTAAATTTAAAAGTGAACTTAAGAAAATCAATTTAATTTATAATAAACCATTTTAGCTGTGGTTAAATCCTTTAAATAGCTAGTAATTATTCTAGATGATAAATTTTTAAATCAGCTTTAATTTCTGAGTTTAAAATGTTTAAAATATATAACGCTAAACTTAGTTAAAACTAACGTATTAAAATCTTTTATATCTCAATTTAGTATCGAGTTAAATTATATTTAATGACGAGAATTATTTCATTAAGGAAATTAACGTAATTATATTTGATTTATGGCAGAAACGTTTTAATATAAGATCGTCGGGTATTTGTTTATTTTGCGATTATCGATTCGGTTGAACATTTTCTATTTAAATTTTACCGAAGATATTGGTAGAATGAGCAGTTTTCGTGACTTGCTTGTAAATGATCAGTAATAAATAACTCGGCAGGTTTAAATATTTAACACAATGTTAATTTAATCGTTATGTCAATATTATTAGCATAGATGTATAAGTTAAATAATGCTGTGACTAAACTAATGTATCATCACAGAGCTAAATAACAAATATACAAAATACATTTTCTCTAGATTGGCCGAAGCATTTTTCGCCATTTCTTTTGATTTCTTTTTCATATTGTCCTTTTTGTGATATTTGGACTCCAAGGTAAATTGTTTCATCTTTTATTGCGATGTCCTATATATATTGAAGTGGTTTGGGGATTTATATCTATCTATAATCATCGGGTAACATTTGGATCGGTTTAGTCTTAATCCGGCTTCGTTGCTGCTTTTTTCAAACCGAGTGAGAAATATCTCTTCTTCTGATGACGACAGGAGTGCAATATCATCTGCATATCTAAGGTTCGAGATTCTTCTTCCTCCTATTGTAATACCATCATTCAAGTTGATGACAGTTCTCAACTATGTTCTTACAACTTGAGTTTATCAATATAAAATCTATTTGATTCGTGCACCTGTCTCCAGGACTTATCCAGAAATATATATATATATATCCTTCTAAGGTGATGTCTAAACCATTTTTTAAAATTATTTGTCTTCGCAAACACCAACAGTCGTTCACCTCGTTTACTTTCATCACCAAGGCAGTATTTCATCGCAGCGGCACTTCTATTATTTTTGTTAATCTTCGCATTAAAATCACCTATTATGAAGACAATATCCCCGTGTTTTGCTCGTTTCACCGTGTTTTGCTCGTTTCACCGTGTTGTCCAGATTTAATTATTTTTCTCTTGCGGGTACATCTGAATCTTTGTCTACATAAATTTAAAGTGTACGATCCAATACAAAACCTAAATATTTATGAGATATGGAAAATTTAATTCAGTAATCATTAATAATTATTCTATTTACGGAATGATTAGTCTGAAAAAAACAGAGGTACATTTATGAGGAGAAAAAGAAACACACGTATGGTTTAGTAATATATTCAGCGAAACTAATGTCTTATTTTATTATTATATATTTTAAATTGCAATCTGGATAAGCAATTGATCTGTGGATCGTGACAAGATGATTTTAATAACTCTCACCTCGTCTTACGGCTACTCTAAATTATTTCAATATTAATTACAGTACTTATACAACTCGCCGCTGTATCAGCTGTGTCAAAAAAACAAAATCAAAAAATCCTCTAAAATTCACTACGATACTGTAGTTTATGGAAATGCAAAAGGATATATTTTACAATCATTAAAAAACTACTCTGCCCTTAGAATATGTTCAGGTGCTTTTCGTACGATTTCTAGCCTACTGAACATACTCGACGAAACATCATTAAAATTTCTCCGTTTCAAACTTATGTCATATTTTTACACATAAGAAGTACTCCAAATTTGCCTGAATCAATCCATCGATCTGCAATGAATCCTAGTGGTAAATCCAGAAACAGTCGTTGGACACAAGCAATATCAATACTCAAAGACATCGAAGTAGAAGTTTCTCTTCTTTATCAGAACTATATGCCTGCATTACCGCCGTGGATCTCATTGAATATGTAATCTTCCCAACAATCCTTCTAGTATATTAGATCAATACAACGACCACCAATTGCTTTTCACAGATGGTTCAAAGTCAAATTATGGTGTAGAATATGCAGTAGCATCCTCCAATGAAATAATAATCAGATTTCTACTACCTCCACATTTTTCAATCCTCTCAGCTGAACTTTATGCTATAAAACTAGCTGTAATTTATATACAAGATTCTGTTGGTAGAAATTCTAAGCAGTCTGTCACTGCCACCGACTCTCTTTCAGCAATCACCAGCATCAGTAATTATAAGCGCAAAAAACAACATCCAGTGGCTAAGGAATTAATCGAAATCCTATCTATCTTTCCCCTCAACCATTATTTATATGGGTTCCAAGTCACACTGATATTGCTGGGAACCATCTAGCAGACACAACAGCTAAAGAGGCGGCTTATATGCGGCCTGCTCCTGATCTTTCAATAGATCCAAAATATATACGCAGCATAATAAACGAACAACTCCGCGTGAAATGGAATATATTGTGGTTATCAGTACCAACTACAAACAAATTACGCTCAATCAAACCTGATACTAATTTATGGCGATCTACCAACACGACATGAAGAAATAGTCATTCGTCGTATATTACTAGGACATACGACTTTTACTCATAGTCACTTGATCAGAAGAGAATCACCCCCAATTTGTTCCTGCAGCAATGTTAAATTAACAATAGGACACATTCTGCTACACCGTCAAAAGTACGAGGCTGAACGTATATGGTCTTCCATCAGCATTAGAACGATTTTTTCAGCCAAATGCAGTCGGTCCAACAGTAGCATTCCTACGTGAAACCGGCATGTTTCAACAACTATAGCTTCCGTGTCCGTGCCTCTGGCCTCGTATATGGCACGTAAATGGATCATCATCATGTGAATCAGTTTCTCAGACTGTTCTTCGGTGTAAGATAACGCCCTCCTTAAAACGTTTTTAAAACTGTTACGTATATAAGTACACATATACGTATATTATATATATATATATATATATATATATATATATATATATATATATATATATATATATATATATTACAAGAGATCTCGTAATTATACAAGATACCCTGTATATACTATTATTATAAAAAAAAAAAAAAAATAAAGTATTTATAAAGAAAAATGTTATTATATTTTTATTAAAAACTATTATATATTTATTATACAGAAATATTTTACTTTATATTTTAAAATAATTAATATATATATTTAAATGAATTAGTTAAAAAATAATAATTTTATTTACTTGAAAAATAATAAATAACTAACCCGACCGGATTTGTAATTACTGCGTGGCTATCCTTCTTCATTTAATTGTAACTGTTTTGATCAAGTAACTAACAACTGAACTATTTGACGGAAAAATTCGAACTCTTTCGAAAATGAAGAAGCATCCCTCTTTATACATTTTTCTTACATAATTTACTGGCTGTAATTTATTTTTTTACTGGCCAGATTTATTTGGTCAAATTAATTTACTGTTTTTTTTTCCATTGACTAACTAAAATTAATTTTAACTATTTTATAATAATAGTTTATCTACTACAAATCCGGTTTGATCATATTATAATAATTTTAGTATGTTTTACTTTAATTAAATAAATAATTATATATATAATTTGTTTTATTATATTAATTAAATTAAATATTAGTTTTCCACTTTCAATATAATAAATTTAGATTTATTATAACGTGAACATACGATGATCGTCGTAATATATATATATATATATATATATATATATATATATATGTGTGTGTGTATACACCACTATAATGTAAATAAAAATCGAATTTCTAGAATCATTGTGAAATAAGAACAAAATATCATAAACCGACGAATAATTCAAAATCATTTCATATTGAGATTTTAAAATTTATTTTATATAATCGTAACGAAAATTTGCGATAACTAATTTTCAAAAATTATTCTATTTAAACGGTTTGTTAGGAAAATTAATCAACAAAAAATGTACAGACATAAAATGATTATAGCCATCTTCTGTCATTATCCTATAAATATAATTCTCGATAAGATGGCGACAATCGCGTTTCTAAAAATTCGTGTTTTCCATTATACTATTTGTAAACGATAACGTTCGACACCTATCTACAATATCAACATTAGTATGAATAATTTATTTATGTATTCATTTATATTCAATTATGGCGTTTATATTCAATTATGGCGCATAAGAATGAACTCGAATAAGATAAAGGAAATAACTGACAATGCAAATCGGAGTTTGGTAAAATGCACGTAAAATTAAAATATTTTATTTATTGACATAATCACAGAGGACCTTTTTTTTAAGTTACATTTTACCACGAACCTAAATTAATTATCTTCATTTGTACGTGTGTGCGTTAGGATTTAATTTCGTTATCTATTTGTACACTATATTATTCATCCGTTATGGTATAAAACTGAATTATATGAACGAAATATTAAATATTAAAAGAAAACATCTAATAATGTAAGTTATTAAAATGACCGTAACGATCTATATAAAAAAATACACACATAATGATTATCATCACTAACAGATAACATGAGCAACTTGCAGAGTAAGGAAACGCCATTATCAACTCTTGGAATGAAACATAAAACACACGTTAAATATTGGTATTGTAGCAATGAGATATAAAAGCGTTGGAACGAACTATCTATCTATAATAGAATTACAACCATGTCAGGTCGGGTTTACAATAGGAAGATACTGCATAGAGTAGGTCGCTGCCATTATACAGCACATAGAAAATGGTTTTGAAAAAAAAAAAAATTTTGTACCCTTGATAATGACGTATTAAACTGTGTTCTTATTTTGTTTTATTTATAATTCATAAAATCACTTCTCTCCAATATATCGATATATAAATGAATTTTATTTTCCAAAAAAAAAATTGTAAAATATGTTTAATAACTACATTAAAACGACGTTTGTAAAGAGTCTTGACATTTTTGTTCTTTTTGGGCATTCTTCTGGCGCACGCTTCTTACAGTCCTTAACATCCTGTTTTCATTTTAATTTATTCGGTTGTTGCGGAGTCAGTTGTAGGTAAAAACAGGTCTCTGTGTGTAACAGAACTTATCGACTACACATATAGTCGATAAATATCAAAAGCTGTTGTAGTGGGCACTGCCTCACTTAGCACCCGTGGTGGTGGTGGTATTATACAACGAAATAAAAAGTGGTGGTAGTAACATTAATATAATTATCTATAATAATAATGGGAATAATATACGTAATAATAGTAATAATAATAATAATAATAATAATAGTAACGTTAGGGCGGTGGTAATTATAAGTATAATAATCATAGTAATATTAGCGATAAGTAATCTAATGTTAATATTTCTAAGGAGATTATTGTGACAGATATCGCTATGAATGAAGTTACTTCTTTAAATAATAATTCGTGTAGAACCTAACTCCGAAATTATTACAAACTAGAAGTTAACCAATACTTGGACTGTGTAATTATTTTTTTAATACCATATCGATGTCTCTTTCTTTTAACAGGTTTATATGTTACTATAGTATACGTATATATTATGTTATATATATATATATATATATATATCCGCCTGTTATTTCAATATAGTATACGATACGTATATGTATGCATATATATATATATATATATATATATATATATATATATATATATATATATATATATATATATATATATAGGGCTTTCGAAGAACACGTGATCAGGATATTACACGTCCAACATATAAAGAGCAGTACAGAGTTTCCCTAAGCTACATAAGGAACAGGCAGTCCGGCAACAAGCAATGCCCAAAACCACAATCTGCTCATATGTACAATTCCTCTCCGCTAAATGTTTTCAAAAAAGTAGAACCATGGAAATCTAAGAAGAGACGGTTGCAATTGATAGTACCTAGTAAGAGACGACTACTATATATACTCCACATACGTCTGTTCCCAGAGTTTCTTATGTTCCAACTGTATAAAATGTATGATATCAATGTTATTTGTATTTCTGTTATCGAAAGGTTTTTTGATTTAATTGTTTTTTTTTATATATATTCGTTTTTTTAGTAGTGATTACGTTCTTCGAGATTATATTTTTTACTGTTAATTATTTATTATTTTTTTTTACCTTTTGTATCAGTGTTAATTAAATTAATAATTTTTTTATATAGACAAAATAATGTGTATTTTAATGTTTAATTAATGTTTTATAATTATAAAAAAGTTTAAATTTATTTTGATATGAAATTCATTTATTTATAATTATTTAATTAAGAATATAATATAATTTTTAATTAATTTCATTTGATATTTTATTTTTATTTTTAATGGTTAAGCTTAAAAATTTTTAATAATTTCATTTTTTTTAATTTTTAATTTAAACATTTTATTTAATTTTTTAATTTTTATTTATTAATTTATTGATTTTTTAATTATTAATTTATTTTTATTTTTTAATAATAATTAAATTAGAATAGTTTAAAAAAAAATTATTATAATTAGGCAAATAATATATTTAAATGTTTATTAAAAACCTTTTTTAAATTGTTAAAATAGGTTCTGCTCGATTAATTTTTATTAAATAGCTATATTTTTATTGTACAAAGGTAACAAAATAATTCGTTTATTAATTGTAGACTTGAATGAATTAATAAAATATATTCTATTATTATTTATAAATTTGAATTTAATTTATTAATAAAATGTTAATATCTTTATAAAACACAATAAGACCTTCTAGAATTTTATGTATCAATAGATTTTATTTTTATTTTATATATTTTATTGGGGTAATATTTTAATATAAAATTTATTTTTTAATAATCTTTTTATTTAAAATTACTTTAGGGATAACAGGATAATATTATTAAGATCCTATTTTTAATAGTGTTTATTACCTGAATGTTGCATTAAAATTTTATTTAATTGAAGAATATTAATTTATGAATCTATTCAATTATTAAAATTTTTTGAGTTGAAATCAATCCGAGTTAGATTGCTTTTTATCTTTATATAAGTTGAAATTGTTTAGTATGAAAGGATTAATAATTTTTTTATTTTGGCAGAAATTTAGAATTTCTTAATATATATATATTATATAAATAATATTTTTAATGAATCTTTACTTAGTACTAACTTTAAATGTTAATTATATTTTTAATTTTGATTTTTTTATTGTTATATTTATTTTTGATTTTTAATTTAAGTTTTTATATAATGTTTGAACGTAAATTATTAACAAAGAATATAATGTCGATGTATTGGAGAGTAGTGATTTTAGGAATTAACAAAACAAAATAAAATCGAAGTTAATCACTACATTTTTTTATTATATGAGCAAATCATTTTCAAGCATTACCAAAAACGGGTTGAAAATGACTTTATAGTCGAAAAATTTTGCTTATATAATAAAAAATTCTTTAGTGATTAACTTCGATTTTATTTTGCGTTGTTAAATAATATAATTTAATTATAAACCGAACAAAATATAACACAATCACTGAAAGTTTTTAATCGCGAAGCTTTTCGACAGTTACGTCATTTTCAAGCGCGAACTAAAATTATTACATCTTTTTTTATATATGAAAAATCAGAAATGTTTATATAACGACAACTTAAAATTTGATATGCATATTTCACTAGCCAAACGTAATTTCAATTTTAGATTAATTTACAATAAATTTCATTTATAAAACAGATTTTTGAAAAATTCTTCATCAAAATTGATAAAAATAGAACCTGAACCAGGTTTGGGATATATTTATCTATTTTGATGAAGAATTTTTCAAAAATCTGTTTTATAAATAAAATTTATTGTAAATTAATCTAAAATTGAAACTACATTTGGCTAGTGAAATATGTATATCAAATTTTAAGTTGTCGTTATATAAACATTTCTGATTTTTCATATATAAAAAAAGATGTAATAATTTTAGTTCGCGCTTGAAAATGACGTAACTGTCGAAAAGCTTCGCGATTAAAAACTTTTAGTGATTGTGTTACATTTTGTTCGATTTATAATTAATTAATAAAATCACTACTCTCCGATATATTCAACTTTTAAATAATATAATATTACCGTTTTCCTCGATATAATGAGCTATAATAATAATGTACATCTGCCCGCATTACAGCATAAATTATTGTCCCTAGGCATTCCAGGGCATTGTTGCCACTTCATTAGTAGACTGTTTTCGCAACGCTATATTCTAATAAGTACATTGTCCCAGTTACTAATGAACGGTATACAGGGAAGTATCTGAGGGTCAGTTCGATTCTTTTTAATTTATATATTTCAGAACTGGCACATGTGCCTTTGTATTCTAAAACTCTCCTCTATGCCGATTATATTGCGGTATTTATTTCCAGTACAATATTTAATATTGATATTGCATTAATTGAACGAGTACTTTTTAAGTTCAAGTTTACTCTAAGTGTCAAGAAATGTATGGCGGTGGTTTTTACATACAGGCATTACACAATCAATAACTGCGCATATTGATAATCTACTAACAACTATTAATCGCGCAGTTCACATTCTACGTAATCTATACAATACTCCTTGGGGAAGTGATCCTTTCATATTCTTAACCCTTTTTATAGATTACCAATAAGCCTGATCGGGTACAAAACGAGTGTGCTAGGCTCTGTATTGGTGCAGTTAGAAGCACTTCGATACTGGCATTAATGGCGGAGTGTAAGATTCCTCACAGTTTATACGGAGTTATTTAGCACTAAAACTCTTGATTAGTAGAATAGATCGTTTTCCTTTACAATTTATTCTATCACATTTATTCCAGCTTACGGTTTTCAAATAACAAGATGCACCTGCTGGCTTGAGTTATACCTACATTGGAAGAATTTCAGGCACAGACCATACGAATTCATATCTCTCTTCAATTTATATTACCGTATTCATATAATTTTTCCAATAAAAGAACATTTTTCTTTCTTGAGAACTACATTCTTAATCCTCCGCCACCGATCATCAGGATACATTCAATATTATCACTGCGAATTTTAGTATGCACACCGTTATTTATACAGATGGATCGAAGTCGGCTCAGGGAACTGGAGCAGCAGTTTTCATCCCATCTCTTAATATTAGCAGGGCATACAAAGTATCTAATCTTTGTTCCGCATTTACCGCTGAGTATGTAGCAGCATTTCTAGCCTTATCATTCTTATTTTATGTGAATCTTCCAGGTAAATATCTCATTATCACCGACTCACAAAATATTCTGAAGGATATTGAAAACAAAGGGAAGGCGTCGGATTAACTGATTTCATGCATCATGTTGAAACTTAATCTTCTGGAAAACTTGAATATACTTATGTATTTTTTATTAGTACCGGGACATCGAGGAATCACCGACAATGAAATATTCATTAGCTAAACGTCGGTCCTCTAGTTGTGTGGTATTCCCTTTAGATTCTACAGTTGATGTCATAAATTTTATACAGTCGGAACATAGGAAACTATGGGAACAGACATATGTGAAGTGTATACAGCAGTCGTCTCTTACTAGGTACTATCGATTGCAACGTCTCTTCCTAGATTTCCATGGTTCCACTTTTTTAAAAACATTTAATCGGAGAGGAATTGTACTTAGCAGATTGCGTTTCGGGCATTACTTGTTGCCGGACAGCCTGCTCGTTATGCAGCTTAGAGAAACTTCTTGCTGCCCTCTACATGCTGAACGTGCAGTTTGCAATTCTGATCACGTGTTCGTTGAATGCCATTCTTTAATAACAAGTATTTTTCTAAATGGCAAATTGCTCTTAATCCTTCCAAAACGAAAGCAATTTTCTTCACTCGTCGAAAACCGTTTTTACCGACCAGACTTCACGTCGGTGGCGTTGATATAGAATGGTCTGACCAGATAGCTACCTTGGTGTCATTTTATACAAGAAGCTATTCCAAAACATATTGATCATACATCATTGAAGACAAACAGAGCAATCTGTTCAATTTACCCCATTTTCAAATGTAAATCTCACTTAAATATTAATAATAAACTAATAATCTACAAGTCAATTATTAGGCCTATTTTAACATATTCTTGTCCAGTTTGGTCTTCAGTCTCAAATGCTAGTTTTAATAGACTGCAGTTAGTCCAAAATCGATGTCTTAGATGTATTCTCAATGTCCCCGTATACACTAAATTTCATATATGCATAATGCTCTGCAGATACCATATGTAAAATATCCTCAAACTACCGCAAAAATTTTTTCTCAATTGTAGTGTGCACCGTAATAATTGACTTCCAGCAATAGGAAATTACGATTCCAGGGAACTAAGTATTATATTAAGTATAAGCATCGACGCATTAAACATAATGTATTATTCTCATAGCGTTATAATTTGTTTGCTTTCGTTTCCATTACTTATAAATGATATTACATATTCGTTATATAATTAAACTTATTATTTTTTAAATTACCGCTTTTCATTTGTGGTGGTTTTTTGTCTGATTTTTCCATCAATACTATTTTTATCTATTATTTACCAGTTTATATTATTAGTTACTTTCATAAATGGAGAGGCATTTGTTCCGCTACATTTATTAAATATTATTATAACTTTTTAATATAATGTCAAATATACGCGTTTTTACATTTTTTTACATTTGTGCTCTGAACTACGCCTTAAATTACGGCGCGCCTCTCGTAACGGTCCTCCGTATAATGTATTGTCCCTTCTTCATCTGGAGATATTTTCGGAGAAGTTGTCCATAAAAGTATGAGTTAGTAAGTACAGTATCACATTGGGTAGGCTGTAACGGCATCCCCATTAAAAGAATAAAGAAGTAAATTACGTTTCCCAGATGTTATGCGTGTCCATCTGCGCTAAATTGCCTTGTACGCTACTTACACTATACAACAAATTATATATAGGTAAGTAATCACCTACCTCCGATACGGAGAAGACACTTAATGATCATCTATAAAATTGCAACAACGAATAGAATATAATGGAAAGTAATATATTATTATCAATTTCGATTGAATAAAGAACTGGTTTACGAAATAAAAACGATTTATTTACATTACACGCAAAAGGAAAAAAATTATATATGTACATATTTAAATTTTGCAATTTTTCTATCGGCGCGTATTTTTGAAAATAAATAAAATTCTTTCAGTTTATAATTTATAAATTTTAAAATGAAAAGGAGAAGAAAAAACCGACGGAAAATAGCGCGATAAAATAAAATTGCCCGGCCGGCGTTTGAAATAAATCGTAATTCGATAATTAAAAGATTTTAAAGTGTATTCGGTAGTTATGTTGTACAACAACAAATGAGATCGGAAGGGATGAGTGACGTAAATATGACTTAAACGAATCGTGGACAGAACGAGATATAAAAGAAATATTGAGATACTTTTTTTAAATTACGATAAAAAGAAAATCAAAATCGGATTTTCGTTTCAAAATTATAATCGAATGACTTTTCTTTAGAAAAGAACCAAAAATAAAATTAAATAAAAAAAATAAAAATTATTACATTTTAAAAAAAAAAAACGGAAAATTATTTAAAATTAAATATCGTTTTAATAGTAATAATAATAATAACGAACTTAATAAATTTTCGACAAATTTAGTAGAATTTTAAAAAGATAATATTTTAAATAACTAGAAGAAAATTTCAAAAAAATTACCATACGAACGAAAAGACAATTTTATCGTAAAATTTACGTCATCACACGTCGAATAATGATAATTAAACGAATAGATTAATAATTACGAAATAAATCGATTTATATAATTTTCTTTTACAGATTGATTTTAATATTCGTGTAACATTAAAATTAGAAATCGAACTTGATATTAAATTTTCATGTTCAAATTGATATTCGAATTTTATACATCTTCGCAATTAAATCAAAGGCGCAATACCGGGAATTGCTGACGGAAGATTAAAATCGAAGGCAGTTAGAAACGGTTAAAAAGCTGGAAAACTCTCGGATCAATCCTAATTGTAGAACTAACAACGCTAGAGTGCTCTAGATTAATGTAAGGGAATCTTAACAAGAAACTATATTTAAATTTTACTTTAAAACTAAGAAGCCGAGTGGTACGGAGCAAGTAGAATATAAAACTTAAACATAGAATGGCAAACGAAATTATTAGAGCGTCACCTATTTGGCACACCTATATTGCTATATGGATGGGAAAAACAAACTTTAAAATTTCTAGTATATCGGTCGCAAGAAATATGACCGAACAGGAGAAAATCGTTATATTTTAATAATGTTTAATCGATCAATCTAAAGCCGTTTAAAATATATATATATATATATATATATATATATATATATATATATATATATATAAAATACCTAAAAACAACAAATATTAAATAAAAATTTCGCACGAACACCGAGCTAATTACGGAAAAAATAACGGCGCTTCGAATATCGTCCGCCGTATATTTTGTAAAATTGTGAGACTCTAAATTTTTTAAATATGCAAAATTATGCACGGATTTCTCAAAATACTAAAAACGAATATTTAGACGAAATAAATTTAATAAACATTATCATCGTGTATAGGTAGAATTATTGAAATATATTATATACACACAATTAGTTACACAAATAGTTCAGAAAGATACAATATTTTTCAAGTTATCGAGATAATTAATTGCGATATGCGAATTTTACTACGACCATTATTGGTGATATGTCTAGTGTATTAACTTAACGGAGGCGTTATATGAGGCTATACGCCAAGATGGACCCTTACAAAACATCGAACTATACTGAAAACAGTAGTTCGACTTTTGATATGTAAGCTTAAAATTCTACATACATACATATACATACGAATTTTTACTTGTACTAATAATTTCCTTGCTACATAATATCCTTTTTTTAATTAATTATATATATATATATATGCGTGTAAATATCGTTTAATACATGTACTTCCTTTTTTGCTTAAAAGAAAATAGACAAACATATTGAAAACAATTTTAAAACCTTATTACGTCCGAACAGGAATAACTAACATTTCTTTAATAAACTGTTGATATTAGTGAAAGAAATTTAGCGAAACTTTGTACAATGCGGTACGCAAAGACTTCAGTCTCAGATATTTTCTCGATTTTCTGAATTATCTCATCTCACTACCATACTTATAAAATTTCGTATTGTTTAATACATGTTCAACTTTGATCAAATTAATTAATAATTAGAAATATTTATTAAATTTTTTCTATATACTTTTAATTTAAACTCTCATATATATATATATATATATATATATATATATATATATATATATATATATATATATAATATATAAGGTTGTTATGCTATGGAAAAAGATACGGAAGACGACTCTAATGAAATTAATAAAGACGCCTATATTTTCCACAGTACTACATGGAGCACAAACATGAGCATTGAATAAATTCGAAATGTGGTGTCGGAGAAAACCCCTTCGCATATCATGGACCGCGAAACGAACAAACACATTCATAGTACAGGAGCTGAATCTGACGCAGCGATTAACTAATATTATCAGTGATCAAATATATTGGACATATTGTACGTAGTGAACGGAACTCGTATCTGTGATAATAGTACATGCGAAGGTTCAAGGAAACGGACAGAAGTCCCGACCAAAGAAACTGGAGCGAACTAGTAATACATCAAGACGTGAGACGACCACGCGACAGACATAACGCAAAATGACGCAACAAAATCACGATGCCCCCTTGGGGTAACCGATTAAGAAGAAGAGCATAAATGTATGTACATATATACACATATGTACATGTATCTATATATATATATATATATATGTATATGTATGTATATAGTATAATTACATTCGTATATCAATTTTACGTTCAACTGCTTTCTTACAATACATTGATTTTATATATATATATACGTTTATTTCTTTATTATGACCCAATTATCGTTCGCAAAATAAGAAAGATTGCGAATATATATAAATATTCAACGTTACGTCAAAAATAATTTTAAAATAATAATAATAATAAAAATAATAAATATCGACAATAACTCGTATTTTAGATCGATTGCGACCCAAGATACGTTACAACAGGTTAGATCAAATTTAGTTGACGCTGAAAAAAATTTTACATAAATTTAATGTAATATATCACCAATTTAAGTATTTAAAAAAAAAATATATATATAAATTAAGGTGTATAAAGGAAATTATTACGTTTATCATAACGGACTCGAAAATATATATGGCGAGAACTAGAAAACTAATCAATTATCATTTTATAACATAATTCGTATAATTAATGAAACGTTCAAACCCGCATTATTATGAATATATATATATATATATAGTTTAACCGCCACGATAATTATTTGAATTTTATTTTTTCAACCGATAATATAATACTAAATTTAATATTCTTCATCGCGCTATTATATTATCGACGCCGTCAAATTATCGTTTTTTTAATATAATAAAAATAAAATAGGCCAAATTAAAAAAAAAATAATAATAATTTAATGAACACAAATAAAAAAAATCTACGCTATGATCGAAGAAGACTAAAGATTACTTTTATTTATTCATTTTAATAAAAAATAAGAATAATTTAAAAATAACAATATGGCAAAACACAACTTTCCACGGCCACTACATACAACGGGAGAGTCTAAAATCAGTTAAAGAGACAACTTCTTGCTAGGATTTTCGCATATATATATATATATCTCACTAATAACTGAATAAATATTCACTTAACTAAAAGTAAAAATGACTAGCGTACTTCTTATAAATGAAGTAAATAAAAGTAAATAATGCGGAACTAAAAAGACAAAAAATTAAAAAAAAAAAAAAACAGACAAAACAAAAGGATAATTTTTTTTTAAATATGATACGAAGACAGTGGTTTGTCTGATATCGGAAGCTCAGCGTTATCTTCTGATAATGATAGTAAATTTTCTGCGATTCTCTGAAAAAAAATATGTACATCATTATTATTATTATTAATTATTATTATTATTATTATTATTATTATTATTATTATTATTGCCGCTGTTTCTGGAAGTTTTAAAATCAGATACATTAATGACAGTCAGTCTTTAAATACGGCATCAAATCAAGTTATATATCGTCGACCTGTTTTATCAATAAAGATAATATCATTTATTTTAGTGTTATTAATCAGTAGGGCTACTTAAAGTATAAAGGTACAAATACTGCACCATTCGACCACCGTAAGTGTTACATAATTGAATGTTTAAACGATGCAACGTCAATACGCTCAGTCTATTTCCGGATGTACATAAAAAGCCTTCGATACTGTTGATCAAACTATTTTATCCAATAAATTACAGGATTAATAATTTTTTTCTATAGCTGGTTTAAATGTTACATCATACTGTGCCGACAGAACGAAATTGAATAATATATGTATCGGCGATTTAGTTTCACAATAGGAAATCCAACAATCCGAATAGTTTCCTTGATCAGCATTAATTTTGAAACGATTTATATAATTTAAAATTCTATTACCACGGTACTCAGTTATGCGGATGATATCGTAATAGCGACGTTAAAACATCGATATAAACTGAAAAAATTAGTAAATTTTTTTAATGCGATAAATTTAAAAACAATTAAATAAACGATCGAACAAGAAGAAAGAAGTTTATTCGGTAAAAAAGAAACATCCGTGCCTCGAGGCACAGAAAAGAAATAAAACTTTACATTTACCAAAAAGACATTTATACGATTTTTTACAAATTTCACAAATAAAAGGAACTCACCAGGAATACGTACACGCAATAGACGTTTTAAAACCTTTACCGTTTGTCATAATTTCTTTATGTATGTAAACTGAATATACACGTATATAAGTACAGCATGCGGGAAAGAGGAACTCGACTACACTGTGAGAATAGCCTATGTGCATAAGCATTTGGCTCGCTCGCTCGTTAGTTTTACAGGTTAACTCCCCGTATACCATGCGCCAATAGAAATTTCACTTCAATAGTACGGTACAAGTTAAAGCAGGGTCCAGCATTCAAATGATTCAATGTTCCAAAGTCATCGGTAGATGCCTCGTATAAAAATCCGGATAAAATAAATTTTGTTTATCTAGGTTCTATGTTTATATCAGACGAAGTAGTGATTAATTTAATTATATCGCAAAGTTGTGTAACGATGATGGGTACTGAACAAAAATAAATACATTTATTATATATATATATATATATATACAAAAACAACAACAACAATATATTTGTATAAGTTATAAACATAAATGAAAATATAACATGGGTTACAAACATTGTGTATCGGGAACGCCTTATAACGCAGTAAGAATATAAAGAATAAAAGAAAACAAAACATTAAATGCTGCAGGAAAAAAGCAAATAAAAGATTAGAAAATAAACAAGTTTTCTAAATTACAAATAATACATGTTAATATAGAAATTTAAGTCTAAACTGCAAAAATATATTGTTTAGGTCATGAGTTTTTTAAATAAATACTATGTTTAAAAAAAAATGTGTGAGATTGGTGTCGAAGGTACTTACTAAATAAAGGAGTTAATACTAATAAATAAATAAATTATAATTAATTACTACATAATGTTATGTTTAAGCCGTCTGTATCTATATATGGAATACATGAAACGAAGTTGCTTAGAATCGTAATTGGTAATCAAGAAGACGAGTTCATTGTTTTGGTATGAGCACTTAATAAAAAAGTCAGTCGATAGCTTTAGAACGAAATCTCTAATATAGAGCAGGTCAGTAACTTCGTGCATGCTGATGATTCCGGCATAGCGAGGTGCATTGAGAAGAATATGCCAGCATCGTCAGCAAATAGTCCAACTTACGTGTTGGGTGGGTTTGGAGAATCATAAAGATACAGGGAAAACAAAAGTGGTCCGATTATACTACCTTGCGAAACACCCGCAGAGCAAGATTTGTGAGACCAGACAGCGTTACCTACAGATACATTAAAAGATCTATTGCCTAAGTAACTACTAATTAAATGAATTAAGCATGTAGGAAATTTACATTTTATCATTTTACAAAGTGGTTTTTTTTTTTTTAAAGCTTAAAGATGCGTATAATCTGTTCGGTTGAACAATAGGCAGCACTGATCTGTTTAAAAGCTATAACGGGACACTTCCCAACGGTCGTTATCCCTTAATTTATCTTAGTATTATTATACAATATAATATCATATAATATATGATATATAATATATAAACTAGTTGATCGCTACGGTCGATTTCCCAATTCGATCTGACTGCGTCTCTTCAGTCGTTGGAATTGCACGCCGTTACGTAGAACATTGACTGCTAGTGGATTGATGTGGGTTTGAAGTCGATGCAGGTATCTTCCAGCGCAGCTTTTGACTACCTCTTTAACAGACGGTATACGGAGATCCTTGTGTGTGTCGTCATTGCGGACATACCATGGCGCTGACACAATATTCCGCAATACTTGAGACTGAAATTTTTGTACTATGTCTAAGTTAGAGTTGCTCGTTGTACCTCAAATCTGGATACCATATGACCAAATTAGCTTCAAGACTGTTTTATATAGTAATACTTTATTTTCATGCGACAGTGTTGAATATTTGCCCATCAGCCAATAAATATTTCGGTATGTAATGCTGAGCTGTTTACGTTTAGCAATAACATGAGTTTTCCAGGTAAACCGTTTATCAAGATGTAATCCAAGATATTTTACGTTACACGATTCGGAAATTGTTTGCCCATTTAACTTAATCGATAAATTTTTGCTTTTATTTAAAGTAAATAAAACTTGCTTGCATTTTGATTCGTTAATACTGAATTTCCACAGTCTAAACCACTTTTCTACGTGTAGTAGATGGTTTTGAAGTTGTTCGGCCGCTAAATTATTATCACGATGAGTCGAGAGAATAGCGGTGTCATCGGCAAACATAGCTGTGTCTGTATTTTCATTAACTGGAAAGTCGTAATGTATAGAGCTGGTACAGTCCGAGTACACTGCCTTGAGGTACTCCCGATTGTATTGAATGAATTCTCGTGAGTAATTCCCGTTAACATTAACATGGAAATATCTTTCTGTTAGGTATGACACTTCATTAGCTGGTAGTACTCGTGAGGTAATTTAAGTTTTAATTTGTACAATAGACCAACGTGCCAGACTTTATCAAAGGCTTTTTCGATGTCGAAAAATACCGCTGAACAATACTTTTTTTCTTCGAAACTTTTGTTTATGATGTCAACTATTCTATGTACTTGCTCAATGGTGCTATGGTGATTCCTGAATCCGAACTGATAGTCTGGTATCACTTTATTTTCTTCAAGAATTGGTTTGATTCTCCTGAGAAGTAGTTTTTCCAATACTTTGGAGAGAACCGGTAACAGGCTAATTTGCCTGTGAGAGGACACTTCATTTTGAAGTTTACCCGATTTTGGAATCAATTTTATTGAAGCAAATTTCCACTGCACCGGAAAATATCCCGTACGAAGGATTGCGTTAAAAATTAGTGTTATTAAAGTAACAGCTTTCCTCGGTAAATTTTTTTGGAATTTTTGCAGTTATCAAATCGTGTCCGGCAGCTTTCTTTATATCAAGTTGTTTTAATTGTGCATTTATTTCCATAGTTAATTTAATGGTGGTGTTTTTAGATATTCCATTAATTTCTTTTCATGAATAGAATTTTCATTTTTGTGTGGTTCGAAAATTCCTGCTAGGTATTCGGCAAAGATATCCGCTTTTTCTTGTTCAGTTCGTGCTTATTCTTTGTTTTTCATTCTTACAAAAGGGACACTGATAGGTGTGATCTCCTTTTTTATTTTTTATAGCCCTCCACAAGCTGTAATCAGTTTTTTAGTCGGAGTTAGATTTTCTATATACTCTCGAAATGTTTCTTTTTTTAGTTCTAGAAGTTTTTTTTTTAATTGTCTAGCTGCTCTATTTAGAATAGTTTTATTGACGGGATTTCTATCGATCTGCAAATTCTTCTCAATTTTCTTTTCTCCGAGATCATCTTCTTTATTACTTTCGGATGTTTTCTTATAATCATTTTATCTTCATTTAATACCCGCGTGCCAAGTTGTATCGCATGCTTTAACAACGTCAAATAGTAACATGCCTGTATGCTAATTTAATTAGAAATTATGGATAATGGAGTCGGTTATTCTGCATATTTGTTGGGTCGTAGAGTGATGAGAACGAAAGCCGAATTGAAAGTTTGGAATTATGTTATTGTTATCAACGTGGGATAATAATCTAACATAAATTACCTTTTCAGCAACATTACTTGGGTTACTCAGTAGACTAATGGGACGGATGTTGGAAACCTGCGAATGATCCTTTCCCTGCTTGGGCAAGGTGATGTGATCTCGGCAAGTTTCCATCTTTGCGGAAAGTATCCCATTTTAAAGATACCGTTCATTATGTTTGAGAATACAACAATAGCGGAATGAGGGAGTTTCTTAATTATAAGCAATGACATATTATCAGGGCTTACCGAGTACTTTAATTTCGTTTTTTTTAATAATATCGGATATTTCTAGAGGGCAAATGACGTTAACGCAATGTTGGGTAGTATTAGTTGTATGTAGATATACATCTTAGTAGTGCGTAGATATCTCCGAATCTCAGACTGGACGTTCATATATAAAATTGAGGTATTGTAAAATACATGCTTTTATTTCTTCTTGATTAATTTAATTCATTTTCTTATATAATAATAATCGATAATAAAATTAGAGTTAATAACGAATAATTAATAAAAACCGATTAATAAATTAAAAATAATTAAATTAGTAAATTAATTGAATTTAATTATAAATAATTTGGAAAATAAGAAATACCGATTAAAAAATACCATTTTTCAAGTTAAAAGTAATATAGCCCAGTAAGAGTATAAATATAGAATTAAGAATTAATAAAATGTTACGTATTTTCGTTATTACTATTACAGTGTTGAAATTGGACATTAAAGAAGGCATTAGAGAAGAATTTAAACGCCTTCGAAATGTGGCTACATCGTAGAATATTTAAAATGGACGGGAAAAGGCCGCCATAAAGAAATAACTCTAACCTAACCTGGATACAGAATTTGACGTACAGCCGCATGACTTAACTACAGTCGAGCTGTTTCGAAATATATTAGACGAAAAGTGAATTAGTAAAATGTTAACGCACGTTCGGTAACGATGATGATGATGATAAATAATTTAATTCGTCATTAATTTATCAGTAACTTGTTTTTTTTTTATAACTTTGTAATTTTCTTTTACATTAGAATATTTCTGTTCCTTTTATATATATATATATAGTTTCAATATATGTGTTCTCTTTATTCATATATATATATATATATATATATATATATATATATATATGTGTGTGTGTGTGTGTTCTCTTTATTCATATATAAATATAAAACAAGAAGTTATTAATTTAATTATATTTTCAATTTATTGTAATCGTACGTATTTTTATTTCTTATGTAAGTTTTTTATTGGTAAACATATTTTTGCTGATAACTTTTTCGTTTATATTGTATCAATATTAAGTTAATTCGAGTTCCGTTCATACGGTAGTTATCGTTTAGCTGTATTTGTTAGAAATAAACGACAGAATATGTCTTCCCAGTCACTGTGGGAGATAGGAATTCAAAATATATATTTATTTAATAATAATAATAATAATAATAATAATATTAAAATACCAAGAACCCTATAATAAGTAACTTAAGTGATCAACCATATAATTTATTTTAAAATAAATCCCCCGAATTTTTATACCGATATTTTAAGCTACTAATCAAATAATAATCATAATAAATACCTTAAGGCTTTCCAAAGAATTCTCGCAATCCGTCGTATCTATATCGTTCATGTTCATTCCTCGTCTATCCATTTCGGCGTAAGTGCCGAACGGTAATTTACCTAAACACTCCAATTTCATTATGTGCATCTTCGAACGTAAATGTTTCGCCAAATGTCCCGGAATTCTAAAACCGACGCTACAGTCGTCACATTTAAACGGTCGCGGATTACTGGACGATGATACACCGTTCGATGAATTCATACTGACCTAAATAACGGAGGAAGATACTTCATTTATTTTTTCTAAATACATACTTACTATAGTATCTAATGTACTGTTCTTATTAAATGGACGAAACCCACATATATATATATATATATATATATATATATATATATATATATATAAAATATGTGTGTGTATGTGTATAACCATCATCATACATTAGTCGCATCTCCATAGGTTTCGTTAAGATTTTTTTTTAACCGGAAAATAAAAATACAAAAATAATGCCGAAACATTAATTTCCAGTTCAATTAATAATTAGTATCTATTTTAAGAAAAAACTTTCATCGCACAATCCAAAAAGAACCTGATCTGGATGTATTTCGACGATAATAAACTATACACTAGTATATAGATCCCAAAAAACATACATTTGAGTTCGCTTAGCAGCGCAACAAATAAATAAACTGAATTGAATGGAGATGTGGATGTGGCGCAAAATAACGAAAACGCCTTGGAAAGAAATGAAAACAAAACAAAGAAATCTTAAAAGGAATACGTTAAAAAACAAGTTTAATAAATCGTATAGAAAAGCGGAAAATAAAACTGTTAAGACATGTAATAAGACATAATAACTTTCCAAAACTTTTGATAGAGGATAAAGTTACAGACAAAAGAGATCAAGAACATCTGAGACGAACAACGATCGCTTGAATACATGTAAATATTAAAAACTTCAGACACTGGCTAACAGGACACAATGACTGCAGCGATAGAGCATCGACTTTAATGAATAAAAAAAAAAAAACGTCTGTGCCCCGGTGGGCAAGAAAGAAGTGAATTAACTAAATTAGATAGTTTTTTTTAATGTGTATATATATATATATATATATATATATATATGTATGTATATATATATCTGTCCATTACTTCGTTGACACACCTAACGCAACAAAACTTGATTTGAAAGGCGGGTGTTGGTATATATATATATATATGTGTGTGTCTGTTATTGGGGGTTAACTCCCCATATATACCGCGGAAATAGAAGATTCACTTCAAAACTATCAACAACTGCTCCTCGACCTTCTTACTTCCGCAATATAATACGCATAAAGATGACAATATAAACAATCGTCATGATGCGTTTCAACGATTGTGATTTAGTAATAAACTATTCGTTACACATCCATCAGAACAACTTGTTAGAGCGCACGTTCAAAACGTCGTTAATTCATAGTCGTATTTATTAATGATGCTGAAACAAAATCGGTTTATTTACAATTCGGAAATGTTAATAAGCAACAAAATTAATCGTCAACAATAGTCGTAATCTGAAAAATTACGCAAATTCGCATTTCGTGAAACAAGCAAAAGATTAGACATCGCCACCAAAACTATATTATATATATATATATATATATATATATATATATATATATATATATATATATATATATATATATCATACTAGAGGTTACCCACGGCTTCGCCTGTGTAATTATTTTTTTAATACAATAACGTCGTCTCTTTCTTTTATTACACGAACGCACTACTATTCCAGAAAGGGTCGTTTTAATACAATAACGCTGTCTCTTTCTTTTACTACGCGAAAGCAAAAATCCAGAATGGGTATATATAAATCCAGAAGTTAGCGAAGGTCGTGACAAAGCTTAGAACGAATCCGATAATATAGGCTATAAGCTATGCGAATATCATCATTATTGCTTTAATAGTTTTTAGAGTTAAATCGGAACAGACAGACAAACAAAAATTTTTAAAAATAGATTTTCTTTTATGTATGATAAAAAATAGCGCAATTCAGTGATTATAATGAAAATGTTCGCAAATCACACACGGGACTAGCTTTATATATATATATATATATATATATGTGTGTGTGTGTTTCTCACTTCAGAGTAATTTACAGGACGATGTATCCATTAGATTTTCGAAATAGATTAAAAAAAATTCTTATCGCATAAAATAATGCCATATGTGTTTTTATATTTTATTATTATTATTATTATTATTATTATATAAAACTCCTTACCTTAATTCTGTGAGAATTATCATCCAAATGTTTATGAAGCTGCGCTTTCGTGTGGAAAGATACAGCGCACGTTTCGCATCGGAACCTTTTCTCGAAGTAATGAATATTCAAATGAATTCGCAACTGACTCGGAGTGGTGAATATTTTATTGCAGATTTCACATTTACTGCGGCCGTCTTCTAGAACGCTACGAACGCATCAATTGATAGTAACGAGTTAATAAATTGGCGATCGAAAAGAAAATACATGTATTCAAACATATCATCCATCCAAAGTGAAAACGATGCAATTACTAACGTACTTAAACTTGTTAGTATCCCATAATAAGTTTTACGTAACAATCACGATTAGATAGGATACATAAAAAAAAATTATTTAAAAAATTTAAAGCTGACTTTAGTAAGTACATAAAAACGAAAAAAAAAAATCATTTAATTTTTTGTTCTTTAAGACTATTGTAACGACGATGTATTCTTCGACAATAACGATGGTCAAAAGCACATGTGAAGAGTTACACTTCCAATGAAGCGACTCCGACTCATTCATTACTCAACTCATATAGTTTTCGACGTTTAAGTCGTCTTAAGTGTGTCCAGAGTTTTCAAAGGGAGTTGTATGACTTCAACATTAGTGTATTTTCCCAGTCTTTTTGCGTGTTTGCAAAACAACCTGGCAATATCGATTGGAATTTTTAAGACTTGGTGTATGTAATTATTGTGTTCAAATCGATATGCGACGGTGATCGTACGAAGTACAACTGTTTGTATGGAATCTATGTTAGAAATATTAGTACACCCCTACAATTCGATTCTGTCAAAATAGGTTTAACGATGGCCATAGGCAAATTATAGTTGAATTCTTTGCTATTAGAGTCAATAAATAGTTCTCATTTTTGTTTTTATTTCCAAACACAATGTATTGACGTGACTTTTTTTTGTGGAATTATCTGTTGGTTTAGTATCGCTGGAATATTTTTAAATACATTTAATTTATTTTATACATGTTATTCATGATATAACTTATTATTATTTTTAGGGATATTTTCATTTGCCATACAGTATTGCATTAATAAAGAAGTAAAGTAAATCTGACTAAATAAAAAACTGCATAATAAGTAGATTTTTTAGAAAATGGGTTATGAGGCGTAAATGATTTTGTTAAAATTAAAAACGTTCATCACGACTGTAAACAACATATAAAGCGTGTAGGTGTCAATAAGACGACTTACATTTACCAAACATATTAATGATTGACATAAATAGAGCAATACGAAAAATGGGTTGTTTCCTATATTTAACAAAAAGTCCGTATTATCTACGCAAAACAATATTTTTTTTTTTTTAAAAAAGTAATTTTACCGAAATTACTTTATACCTATCCAGTTTGGTCTTATAATATAAACCCGGTGCAGACGGCAAAACCATTGCCTTCCGAATAATATCGAATAAACCTCGATTTACTTCGATCAAATCTTTACACGATATGTTAAAATTGCCTTATCTCTATACAAGTAAAATGATTAAAGGTATAATCGAAAAATTGTTTGATCTTTGTAGATATTCGAATATGTCCGATAGTAAATTCTATATAGGTGATTAACCGATCTCTATAATGAGCACGGGCGTATAAAACATGTTCCTTTCCAGTAAACCAGAGATATAAACCCTAAATGTCCACAAATAAATTAACATACTTATAAGTTCATTTTAATAAGAAATATGCATTCTATTATGTTTAAAAGGGAGCCGGTTTTTTTGTGTTCTAAATTTTTCCCGCAATTTTACATATAAGTTTTTTTTTTCTTTATAAATATTATTTTATACGATATTTCTACCGATGTGTTGTTTTCTGGGCAGAATATGGTTATAATATTTGTTTTCGTATTTTTTGTATAACGTAGAATTAACGACGTAATAATTAATAAACGAAATTTTCGATTTCCTTTTATAATAATCTCTTAGTCGCAATAAGAACGACCACGCTAAAAGAACAAACAATAATAATCGCAACTTACCTAGCATATTTCGGAGATGGCCCGGATGACGGAGGCATAAATTCGACTTTTAGTTTCTTCAGAGAACGACTATCCTTCGATGTTACGGCCGACGATAGTAAAATTTTATTATTATTGTTAATTTGATTTACATTATTATTATTATTATTATTATTATTATTATTATTATTATGACGACCGATATTAGTATTGTCATCGGCGTTAATGTTATCCGTATTGATTGTAGTCGGATTACCGTGATCACTAGCATTACCATCGTCGTTACATCTCGCGCTCGTACTATTGTCATTACTATTATTGACGTCGTTACATTTAATTTTACACATTCCGGAAGCGGTATGAGCTAACGTCATCAATTCGCTTTGTTTGCCGTCCGTTTGAATCAATATCTCGTCAGCGTGAGTGGTTTTAATTTCGTTAACGTACGAACGGGATAATTGCCGATCCCTTAAAGACGATCTATCGTTTTGGTCGTCGTCGACGTTACTAGTCTCGATGCCGTTGTTGGAGCTAACATTATTAAGACTGTTCCGTTTCTCTATAGCGGCATTATTAGCGAAGGAACGATTATCGCCGGTAACGATATCGAATTCTTTAGTCGTTTTCAAATCGTTCTGTAACGTATTAGCGATAGTAGTAGTTGGAGTAGCGGTATGAATTATATTATAATTAAAATTACGTTTGTTTTTCTTCTGCGAATTATCGTTCGCCATGTTCGAGTCCGCCGATAAATTATTTCTCGTACCAGCGTTTCCTAATATGACGCCGGTTTGGAAGGCTTTATTATATAAATTGTACTTCAACTGAAATTCCGTATTTTCGTCCAATTCTTTGATATGCTGAAAATGATATTGTCGTTGTTGTTGTTTAACCCGTACATCTTGCATGGCTCTTTCTTTTATATAAGCGCGAAACATAACGTTCTCGTCCGAAGTCGCTGCAGCATCGACGTCTGTAGAAAATCCGGAAGAAATCGGAAGTTTATCCATCGACGAGCATATAGTAGCCAATAGAACCGGTTCCGAAACCGGAGTTAAAATTTCCGATATCGGAATGATCGGTTGACGTTTCAAAACGGATGCTTCACCGCCGTACGCTGTTAGACTACTACTACCATTATCGTAAATCGTTACGTCATTATGCGAGGACGATTTAACTAATAAAAACAAAAAATTAAAAAGTATAAAAAAAATTAAAAATTATTACAAAAAATAGTCGCAATAAATCGATACAGTTTTGTTTTTGTTTTTTAATTTTTAACCGAATTTAGATAGAAAATCAGTTTCCGGCGACTTGGAAAATAACCGTCATAATTCCAGTGTTAAAATCCTATAAAGATTCATCAACTCTGCAGGGAATTACAGTCTTATCTGTTTTACTCCAATGTTTGGCAAAATGCTCTAACGTATTGTACATCATCGCCTTGGTTTTTGAGTCCGGAGATTTCATTCATACATCACCATGTATCTTCCGTCGTAACCGCTCAACAATTCACCGGCTGTTATCTAAAATGCTACAATAGACACAACAACGAATGAACTTCATTTGCTAGCTGTATTCTTAGATTTGCTGAAGTTTTTGACAAAATTCCGATTATGATGAATGGTACAACTCAAGGTTCAGTGTTGAATCCTGTACTATCGCCATTAATAACTTGGTCAATACCGTGAATTCTCCAGTTTAAAATTTGTTGTATGCCGATGATCTTACGATCTTTGTGAACTGCATAACTGTTGGAGAACGCGTCCTTCAAGCGTGTACGAAACGACTATTCACTCGATGTTCCGATAATAGTTTATGTTTCTCAAACCGCAAATCTATTGCGATGCATTTCTTAGGAATTCTTAAATGTCAACATGAAGTATGCATCGCTTTTAATGATTGGACTCTTCCTAATGAACCTTCACACCACTATCTCGGATTGATTTTAGATTCTAATTTGTCCTGAAGGTCGCATCTAAATTTCGTAAAAAAAAAAACTCTATGAAGAAAATGAATGTCTTCAGGAAGTTTATACCGCATATGACGCTGACCGAATCGTTTTGTTACGGACTGATTGTTGTCCGCTTTGATTTACTACCGATTATGACGCCGTAAATATATTCTACAGCTAATCCATCCAACTTCAAGACCATCAACAGCATTTAAATAATTCTCGTTAAACCGGCGCTTTTCAAACTACCCCCCAACGACAGCCTACAATCTGAATCGTCTACATGACCTCCAGATTATCACTGTTGGTTTCTTTGGCCAATTTTGCTGTAGAATCCTTAGTAAACGCTGACGCTCCAGCTCTCAACGATCTTTATGACATGTTCAAACACGATCAGCAACTGACAGTCAAAGAATTGATAAAGCACTGACGAAGCTGAATCAGAATAACATTCATATGGATCTAGGCTCATATTAAGATTCATAGTAACGATGATGAGGCTGCTATTTTTTTGCCAGTCCCAGCGTCTCGACCTTTAAAAATACATAAAATCGGGTACTTTTGCGCTATGGCAAAGGAAATGAGAGCTGACCTGATCAAACAACAAACCTGACAAATGACACACTCGGTTGATTCATCGATGACAACCCTTCCAAATCGCAGAAATGACGTCGTTATCAACAGACTCCACTGCGTCATATGTCTTACTCGCTAAGTATCTTATTAATAAGACTTCGACTCCGCTGTGTTCCGTATGCGACATTATCTTCACTGTCTCTAATATAAAAATTGACTGCGGCTTCTTATACTTCTCGCTGATGATGTCACTAAACCTTCCTCATTCACTTCCTCTCCTTTTCAAAGACGGCACTTCTTCTTTGTAAAATTAGTTACTTTATTCGTCAATTCGACCTCTATTCCTTGATCTAACCTTCCTATCCACAATCGCAGCATACGACATGTTATATAATTTAATTATGATTTTTTATATAGAAGATATTGCCAAGAAATACATTGTGGAAGATCTGAAATGTAATAATCATATTAACATGCTGCTACACAAGAAATGATAATGATTAACCGCTGATTTCCCTTTTTCCGATTTACAACATTCAGACATTTTAATCAAAGTTACGAAGTCGTAATCAAAATTGACGGTAAACGCATAATTCGAACAAAAATTATGAATCTATTACTAAAACCAAATGCAGTAATTTACGATAAATGTTAAGTCAAATTAATATTAATCAAATATATTAGTTTTATGTATTTTCATTAAATTTAAGTAAATCAACTTACAAGTAGAATTTTTATTACTGAGATCCATAGGAAGACCAGAAGATATTGTACACAGATCGTTTGAAAACTCTTCGTGGAGATCATTAGTAAGATTGTGAGTCAATGTACCGACCGTATTAGAAACCGAACCATAATTGCATCTATTTCGGTCCATGCAATATAATTTATCTGGTATATACGGCTGGAATTCTCTCGCGAGACCCGTATTACGAGATACCTTAACAAACAAATAAATGTAAAATTATATATATATATATATATATATATATATATATATATATATATACTAGAAGTTACCCACGGCTTAGCTTGTGTAATTTTTTTTTAATACATTTTATTACACGAACGCAACTATTCCAGAAAGAGTCGTTTTAATGCAATATCGCTCTCTTTCCCGTGATATTAAGTATGAAAGATCGCAAAAAACAGTTGTCGCTGAGCGTACGCACACTTGTCTAAAATTGATAGAAGTGGAGAAAATGGAACACAGATGTAAACAACGTATTACGCGATAGTCTTATTTCTCAGAAAATTGCGATGAAAAGGATGATTATAATCCACCACAGTCCTAGTTGCCTATGATAGGTCATTTGAATACAAAATAATTTATTAAACTTTAAATTTAGTTAGGTAATTTCAATTTTGTTTTAAAATATTTTTTTAATTACTGGTTAGGTACTTTTTTGGTGTTTTTTTTTGTATATTTATTTTTTGTAAACATTTCTCAAATTTCCGATTGTTTCTACAATGTCCTTTAGTTTTCTCGTTTTGATTTTAATTTAGTTTTAATTAAACATACGTTTACCTCGATGATGTGTAGTGCAAATGACAGAAATTTTAAGTAAACGATTGATTCTATGTGAATTTCTGGATTAAAACAAAATAAGAAAACCTAAGAAGAAAATGGTACAAAAGCCGACAATTTAAAAAAGAAAAAACATAAAAAGTCAATAAATCAAAAATCAAAGAAAATTGTAAAAAAAAAACAGTGATTTAAAAAATACAAAAAATTCTCAGAAAAAGTTTTTAACTATTTTTTTTTTTAATTGTCCCACCGGCCAATCAGCCCATAATTGGCATTTCTAACTTCCAAAATAAATCAAATATATATTATCTCTTCTCCCAGTGGATAGAAGACGACCAATAAATAACGGATTGTTACTTCATAACTAAACCATTGCACGTAATCTTATTGAAGTTTTGACATAGCCACTTATCTTCCGGATACTTGGAAGCATATAAACTATATGCTACTCACTATTCGTGGGCTAGATGATGGCCGATGCATGCTTGACATCTTGACATCGTTAGACGCAGTACGTTTATCTTGGCGGATGATGTGTACTGGTTGTAGGAAGAGCGTCCTGGCACCATCTTCTTTTTAGTCTTCTTCTAGAATTGCCCGGCAGCGTGTATCTGAACATCCGAAGTATATTCAGATTATCGCTTAGGCGAAGTTTGTTCAAGAATCTGAGATATTGTTGCACATGCGCTTTTTTAACAAATGGAATATCAAGATCATTGTAAAGAGTGTGGTTCGAGACATATCTAGGAGCCGCGACCATCACACGAAGAATTTTTGATTGCATTCTTTGTATTAGTGCTAGATTACTTGCTTTAGTATTGCCGTATAGCGCGAATCGTGATGTATATCCGCCTTTTAAGATCTAGACTTAAAGTGGATCTTCTTCCTATTAACGGGGAAAGAATATTGGCACGTACCGAGATTCGTTAACAATTTACTCAACATGGGTACGCCAGTTAAGTCTGCGATCCATGTGTATTCCCAAAATTTATAGAACTAAATATGCAAATTTCAAAAATCAGTTTTAGCTGATCATACATACAAACATTTGTTCAAAGTCGATCGAAGTGAACGAAACTTGTGTTGTCGTATTGGAACATAAATGAAAACAACAGATTATTTCGAAATCTATCGTAATATCGAAAAATCGCAAAAATTTGAATAGAGAAAATAGCTACAGCCTAACACAGTGTTGGTTGCCCATTGGGCCGGCCCTTTCGTATTAACATAATATTAAATTTTAAATTTAGTTACAAAATTTTTATTTCGTTGTAAAATATTTTTCCTTTTTTAAATTATCGGCTATTGTAGTATGTCTTTTAAGTTTTTATATTTTGCTTTCACCGGGTTTTAATTAAAGTTGTATCTACACCGACGATGTGTAGCGCAATCTGCACGAAATATAAGTAATAAAATAATTGTTTCTACGTGAATTGTAACGTTGTATTTTTTTAGGTTGTTAGTTAATTTTTAATATTTTCCAGCGTGTTAAATTTTTCTATCCGATTCTTATAAATTTTGCTTTTGGTTTCCAAATTAAAAAATAGAGTAACTATTGAAAGGTTTGATTCATTTTTTATTAAATGATTATTAGTATTTTAGCTCTCCATCGTTTTAAAAGAAATCATTGTATTATATTAAATATACTTTTAAAATTTCACGGTTATAATATTCGTACATTTATGATTTCGGTGTAAACTTCGTGGTAAATTTCTTTTATTACGTAACATTTCGAAAGCAATTACAGTTTTCATTCTAGTTTGAAAATTGAAATTGTAATTCTTTTCAAAATGTTACATAATAAAAAAATGACATGGTTTACACCGGAAAAAAATTGCGAATGTATATTATATTACATTATACACACACACACAGACATGTAAATATACATATATATATATACTAACTTTTTCCCTCTCTTTTTGTTCGCTCGTTAAAGACAAAGTTGGAGTGTGAGCTGCGGTGGAAGACAAATGAGGGCTAGACAAATGACGATACGGATAGGAATAAGGTCTGACTTTCGACGAAGTCAGACCGGCGTTCGCATATTGCTCGGCCACTGATTGATGAGTCATTTCTGATAAACGCAATAACGTTCGTACAGCTTCCCGTTCTAATTGACGTTTGTTGTTGTCTGCATGAAAAAAAAAATAATTAAGCATCCAATAAATACGAGTCGAGTAAAATACATATATATATATATATATATATATATATATATATATATATATATATTTTATATATATATATATATATTCGACTTTGGTCATCTATAGACCACGGAAAAGCTATTCACACAATGTTAGTCTTAAGTCAATTCTGTCCTTTCAACAGTTTATTTACCCAGTATTCTTCTATCCGTTCCGAATGTGTCTTTTTTTCTTTCTTCCGTCCATGTTCTCTTTACCGCAGTCTCGTGGCATATTATGTTTTCTTTCTGTTTTTTTTTTTGTTAAATATTCTTCCATCATTTTCAAGTGCGTCTTCTTTCTCTCTTCTGTCTACGTTCGCCCTGTATTTTGAGTCGCAAGCTATCGGAATCCTTGAAAAGATTGGACTTATGTGTAAACTTGTTTCTATCTTTGATTTCTTCATCAGCTATTCCCATATATTCTACATCCCTTTTTTGACTTGCACCATCCGTGGGCACTCTAATTTTCGGATTGTTATAAAAAAAAAAAAGTCAAACACCTTTTTGGTAAGACTATTATCGACCTTTCTTTTTATGTGCCCATAAAATGCGACTCTTCTTTTCCTGATTGTACTGCTAACCTTTTCTATTGTTTCATATATTTCCGTGTCGCTTCTTACTTTCCAATATTCTTCATCCTCCCTAGTGACCAATATTTTTCGGATCATTTTCTTTTAACTTCTAATTTATTTCCTTGTTAGAGGTCAAATTTAGGCATTCGGCTACGTACAGGCACTGTGGTTTAATGACAGTATTATAGTGTCTTATTTTGGAATTTCTAGATATTTGCTTTTTATTATATGTGCCCCTCGTTAGTTAGAAAGCCATTTCCAATCTAGTTCCTGCATCGACTTTTTATCTCCCGCTTTCACTTGAATCTTTTCTCCGAGATATTTAAATTCTTCTACTCTTTTGATTATTCCATTCTTAACTTTCATAATGTTGAGAACATATATATATATATATATATATATATATATATATATATATATATATATATATATATATTGCATCGCTGGCACTGATCGTTGCATTTATATTTCACAAATCGTCCAAACTAATCGATCGAATTATGTTAACTGGTTTATTTTCGTCTGCTTTATTTTTTCCCTTACTGATCTCGGCCCCCTCGACAAAAAAATCATATCCGTATCACAAAACATTGCCATCGTTTAATTGCTGAATTATCGAATCTAGTCAAACGCTTAACAACTAAGACACTTCGATGCATGCATATATATATATATATATATATATATATATATATATATATATATATATATATATATATATATATATATATATATATATATATATATATATATATATACTAACCAATTTTAGTTTCTTCAAAGTCATCCTCTTCGTCCTCAGCTTCGTCTTCTTCATCGTCGACTTCTTCTTCATCGCCTTCTTCTTCTTCATCGCATCCTTCACCTTCCTCCCAATCATCATCCGCACTCGGATCTTGCTGTGATGGAAATTTAAAAAAAAAATTAAAATGAATAAATTATCGCGGAAATAAACTGTAAGAAAATATTCTCACACGAGTTTTATATTCGATAAATTAATAACAGAAACGTCGTAACGATGTCTATTATTAAAATTACAGTATATTAGGAAACAATTCAATAGTTCGTATTTCGATATACGACAACTATAAATCTGTAATATCATATTATTTTTTTTTTAGATTTTTACACTTTCATAACTAAATCTACTGTGCGGTTTCGTGAACGAGACAAAACCTACTGTCTTTTAAATTTTTCAGAGGAAGGTATTTAAAAAAAAAACACACAATAATGGTGATGTCTACAAACATAAGTCGCCACATAAACGTGAGGGACAGGACACAAATATGATTAAAATAGAAAAAAAATATTTTACCAAAAAATAGTATTAAATATGTTTCTAAATCCACTAATCTAGTACTTGTACGGAAAATTAAATTATAACAATAATTACACAAATTAATTAAAGTTGTTTCTTTTATCATTTAAATATAATAATTTGTAAGGAGATTATATGGAACGGTTGAAGAAAGTGTATCCGTCTTTTTTCCTTTGTTTTTTTTTTGCTCACACGCCCATATGTATATTTATATATATATATAGGATATGGCAACAATACCCGAGAGTTATTAGATATCGTGCAGTTGTCTTCAGGGGTGCCATCAGGAAACGTTGGCACTGGAATGATTCCCAAATCGACGCATTTCTTATAATGTGCTTTAGATTTCATATGTTTGGTTAAATTACCTTTCGTCTTAAAACTGTGAACACACGAAAAAATCATACAATTAATAACAAATTAAAAAAAAACAACGAAATCAATATTACCATTCCAATTTATACGAATACGTTAAAAATTAAAAAGCTAAATTATTTCCAATTTTAAAATTCGCAATAAAATTGAATAATATATATTTCTAACAAATATATTTCTCGCCAAATATTTTCAACCTATTTCCCAAAACATTAGATCTTAAGAGTTTGCGTCGTTTTATATACAACAGAAACGTGTATACGATATTGTAGTAAAATTTTTTACCAATAAAATAAACGCAGATTATTAATGTAAAAGACTCGATAAACTACATATTTTGGTCGTTTAATGAAGTAGTTAAATATATAAAAGCGTAAATGAAAATGTTTAAAACGTATTAAATATACCAACGTTGAAATTTTAAAATATATTTTTAATTAACTAAATCGAAACGCCGCTCGAAAAAGGTGTTTAAAAATATTTTTTAAAAATACGTATCTCGACACATACCTTTTTAATATCATAAATAAGCTTTAAAAAAAAAAATCAAACAATATGTGATTATTATTTATTTATATAGCAAGTCGCCTCAACTACAAATACGGTTTCAACATTATGAAACATATCGAAATTTGAACAGGTTTTAACAAATAAAAAGTATTCATCAAAAGAACATATTTGTTTTCTTTATTACAAATTTATAACTGACTCTGTTAGGCTTTTTAACAACACCGTTGATAACGAGTTCTGATGAATCTTCAATCATATTTTAGGAAAGCGTAAAAAATTTTGAAAACTATGTAATTTACCCATACAATATCCCGGCGATTTCCCTGGTTTCAAATATCATTAGTACGCTAATGATCTTTCGAACAGGAACATGGCTTAAAATTGTGTTACATACAAATAAATATATATATAACATCATCATCATCATCGTCTTATTGTTCTTTGTCGAACGTCCTGACTAGCCATCGTACGTTTATTTCTACGTACAAAATGGACTAGCATTCAAGGCACTATTTGTATGCGACGCGGATGCGCGTGCATATGATGTTATACGGAGTGGGGCGCCACTACCGTCACCGTGATAATTAAGAATTAATTAATGATGAAAACTTTCTATGTCGCGTGTTGGTTTCGAACCACCGACCGTCGAGTTGACAGTCGAGCATTCTAGCAACTACGCCACCATGCCATATATATATATATATATATATATATATATATATATATATATATATATATATATATATATATATACTAGAAGTTACCGACGGTTACGCCTCTGTAATTTTTTTTTTTTTAATACAATATCATTGTCTTTTTCTTTTGTTACACGAACGCAACTATTTCAGAAAAGGTCGATCATAAGACATTTTACAGATGGTCTTTGACACAAAAATAGCTGTTTAAAACTCTAGAATGGACAGATGATGGGATATTTTTACAGTCGGTCTACCTGCTAATAGACGTACCGTTTCCCTATTTTAGGTGGCTGCTAAATTTTAAACGATTTGACAAAGATATCGCTGTCTCCTACTTTTTAAAACTTTAAATTGTTGTAATTTCTGTCCTATTTGCAATATCAATATGAAGCAAAGCTTAGAACGAATCCGATAATATAGGCTATAAGCTGTGAGAATTTCATCATTATTGCTTTAACAGTTTTTATGTTAAATCCGAAGACAGATAGGCAGTAATTTTAAAAAATAGACGTTCTGTCTGTGTGATAAAATATATATACAAGAAGGCAACAGCTACGATTACAATCAATGGGGAAAACGAAAACATTCAATTAAAAAAAGGAATAAGACAGGAAGATGCGTTGTCCCCGAAACTGTTCACAGCTGCACTTCAAGACAGCATCGGAACGATTAAATGAGGAACTGCAGGTATACAGGTCGTAAACAAAAATTTAACACACCTTCTATACGCGGATGACATTGTATTATTTGCAAATAGCCTGGAAAAATTACAAGAAATTATGCAGGCAGTCAATGATAAATGCACACAAATAGGGCTTAAAATCGATATAAATAAAAGTAAATATATGTGCAATGAACTTGTAAGAGATAAATACAAGGGTATAAATATAAACACACAAAAAGTGGAAATGGTTGATAAATTCATCTAATTAAAGTAAACAACGACTTAGAAAGTGAAATATCCGGAAGAATACAATTATCATGGATGGCATTCTCAAAGCTTAGAAGCATACTTAAGGAAGTTAAAATTAAGCCTGAAAAGGCGTGTGTTCGATCAGTGTGCAATGCCAGTTTTAACATACGCTAGTGAAACATGGATATTAACAAAAAAAAAATGGAACAAAAAATAAAAGTTAATCAGCGAAAAATGGAAAGGTTCTATGCTGGGGATCACTCTGATGGACAAATGGACGACAAAGTGCATACGGAAAACAACAAAAGTTAAAGATGCAATAAGTATTATTAAACATAGTAAATGGAGATTGTGCGGACATGTGGCTAGAGCCGAAAACCGCTGGATAAGTGCGTCAACATCGTGGAAACCTGAGAGCAAACGAGCCTTAGGACGACCATGGATACGGTGGACAGATGAAATCCAAAAGTTCAGGTCAAATTGGCGGGATGAAGCTCAATATCGCGGCGTCTGGGAAAAGTTGGGTGAAGCCTTCGTCCAGCAGTGGACTGATAATGGCTAATGAAGAAGAAGAATAAGTGTGATAAAAATAGCCCAATGCGGTGATCATAATGAAAATATTCGTAAATCACAGTCATATACTTTATTTATTTTTATATATATATATATATATATATATAAAGATTTATTCTGGTCAACTCGAACAAAAAAAAAAAATAACATTTAATCACGAACCTGAATATACAATGTTTACAGGTGTACGGGCGGACATTAGTATGCGTTCTGATATGTTTTTTAAGCATGGACGGTTTTTTGCAACGGATACCGCACTCCAAACATTTGTAACGCCCCCTTCCTGTAAAGAAAACGTATACAAGAAAACATGTATACTATTCAGCAAACGAGATTTGGAATAAAGATAAATAAAATTAGAAGCGTGCTACGCTTAATTTGTTCTAAAAATTGCATTTTCGAAAGGCGAATATCAATTAATAACCTAAATTTTTTTTTTCTAATCGTCCAATAAAAAATAGAAACTGTGTACACTTACCACGACCTCTGACGTAAGTATATTCATCGGATGATTCGACCCCACCGTCGCATATTTTATTATGCCTTTTGGAAGCTTTTTCGATGGCATTTTCAATTTCAGACTAAAAACAAATATACAGGTATATAATGGAATTGAAGAAAATTTTACAAGCATTTTAATCTAAAATATTTTCGAATAATAACTAATAAACAATAATCAAATTAAGAAGGCTTAGTACACATGTCTCGATGAAGCATTTAAAATATCGATATGACAACTCGAAGAATCGGAAAGAGTAGACAACGAGAAAAATGATGTACCATTTTGTTTAATTTAAAAGGAAAAAATACGCGAAATAGAAAGAAATGGTATCCGTATCGTTCACAAAATATACAAATTTCTTAACCGGACGATACACTAATTTTATCAGGTAAAATAATATTAAAATTTGAACAGTATGAAATGTGGTGATTTTTAAAAAATAAACAACAAAAAAGTAGTTAAAAATCACTAAAAATATTTAACTTGAAACTCGTTCAAAATAGCAATTTTTGACATTTCTGAAAAAATTGCGAAAATCGAGTGTACAAGCATTCGAAAAATCTTTTTTTTTTTTAAACGACTAATGAGATTGTAAATTGATTTCGAGGTAATCAGTGTAAAAATTTGAATATCTTAATGTAACTGGAATAGAGGCGATTATTAACTATGGAGCTACCGCTTAGACGTGCCGACGATTCTGAAGTGCGCGGTGTGATTCGTTTCTTGTATGCACGCTAGTGGTGAAACAGCGGCTAATTCCATCGTGTATTAGCGATAAGCATTCAAATGATAGGCGTGAAGCTCAAAAATTTCTCAAAACTATACGATCAGGAGGAAAAATTCTCCCTCAATGTCATTTGGGATTGCGGTATTCCTCTGGAAAAATATTTATTTATAAAAAGAGACACAATAGACACTGAACGTTAACAAAAAAAAAAAAAAAGATAATTAAAAAAGAAAATAAAAAGTGCGACAAACTGAACTTTCGATGATATGTGGATCCTCACACTACACGTGCTACACGCCTTTAAATGGTTAAATATACTCACTGAGATGTGGGACAATTGTCGAAGTAAAATCTTTATATTTATAACTATAGGAGTCGACGATTCCGCTCTCTATCGGAAGTAAGATACGCGTTGTTTCCACAGATAGCGGGGGTGTCGAAATTTCCGGTTAGGATCTAGTTTTTCAAAATTTTGATTTTTTCCAAAAATTATAGCACCCGGGGGGAAAAATGATAATTCCTAATTACGTCTATTTCGTTCAAGACTACGTCGTTAGAGACGCGGCGATTATTAAAAAAATGTATATCTTATTATCGTTATAACCTCTCCCTTATAAATGCTGGTAGTGTAGTACGCATAGTGCTAATATCGGATGTTTATTTAGTACAATTCTGGAGAATCGGCTGTGTAACCGTTGCAATTTATTCATATTAGTACGAGTTCCGGCTTAAAATATTTTTGGTGAAACAACTTATTTGTACAGTTATAAAATTGACTTTCAGTAAAAACCACGTATAATAGTAAACAAAGTGCGGTGATTAAACCCGAAATACTGTACCCGTCGGAATGTTTAGCGATGAATTAAGTAAAGAGCATGCGAAATTTTAGGACCTGATCAGGAAATGTGGAACAAAAAAGAGTAATAAGAAAATATACGGGCATATTGAAGACATTATGGTCACAAAGAAAAAGAAGATTAAGCTATTATGGTCACTTAAAATGAATAGAGATGAAACGCATAACAAGGAGAGTTTTTGAAAATACTATGGAAAAAGCCTTAGAAGGCAAATTGCCTGGTTCAGGGAAGTTGAGAAAGATGCTGAACAAATTAACGTCACGGAAGAAGACGCTATTGAATAGCAGCAGGTTCAGAGGTATAGTTAATACTTTCCAGAGGTTTAAAGAAAAAGTAAAGAAGAAACTGATGTTAAATGGACAGAGTTATTCACATTGAAGCCAATTTAGTTGAACTTTCGGCCGTAGTTTTTGCTTTGGTGACACAAGTACTAGAATTCTTCCATTGTACTATTCGTGTTGTGCTGGTCTTGTCACATAAAGCGACGCTATTATGCATGAAAGATTTTCACGATTTCAACCTTTCGTGTAAATCTGTCCAAACGTCGGGTGATGAGAATCTGCCAGTGATGGAAATTACATTTCTTCTTATATATTGTAGAGCAATACCGCACGATAAAAATAATAATTCTGTCTTTGTAGATCTAGGACAGCCGGTTATAATCCGGGCAGTATCTTTTAATGCTATGTCCACTTTCTTAACATGCGTTGATCTACCCCAATATGAACATCCATATTTCGCTACTGAAAACCACAATTATGGCATAGCTCCCCATTTTGATGAAAAATAATATTCCGAGCAGATACTTTCATTTTTAATGATTCACATTGATTATCAAAAATAAGTGACCGATCCAATGTCACGCGTAGGTATTTCGGATGTTCGTTATGATCTAACATCTGTCCGCGCCATTCTAGTGTCAATTTATATATTGATTTGGCATTTGAAATGCACATACTTGTGTTTTACTGGGATTTGGATTTAATTCGTTAATTTTGTAAAACTCGTCCATCTCGTGTAATGTCATTTGTAGTTTGTTTTGAACATCGGCGTGTGTTTCGCCTCAAGTCGTCAGCATACAAAAAATGTTTTGAGTTCTAACTTATCGGTTGGTCATATATATATATATATATATATATATATATATATATATATATATATATATATATATATATATATATATATATATATATGTTATATAATGTAGGTGCCAGCACACTGCCCTATGGCAAACCGTTTCGTTGTTTTTTCCATCGACTTTTCCTTCATTGGAATGACACATAAAACATCCTCCCTTCCACTAAGTTACGGACTACTTTTGTGAAATCTTTACTTAGGTCGTATATTTTCTTTGACAATCTGTTATGATTTACTATATCATAGGCTGCACTAAGATCTACAAATATAGCACCGGTAATCTGTTTTCTCTGATATCCATCTTCAATGTGTTCAGTTAGATTTAACAATTGGCTTTCACTAGATTTCCCTTTACGGGAACCGGCTTCTTCTGGTATTAAATTACTTTCAATTGTATCCTGGGCACGTTTCAGTACGAGTCTTTCAAAGACTTTCATTAGCTGACATAATCTTAGTCAATGATTGCATTGAACAGTTGTGTAACCCATTTAACACCTGTGTGATTTAACTGTTTTACCTGTTCTGCGTAAATGTCATCTAAACCGGCAGCTTTTTCATTTTTCATGTTTTTTATTACCTCGGTTACTTCATCAACTGTAAATGGTCTTTCAAAGTGATTATATCTTCTTTTAATGTCGTACACTATGCAGCGCGTAAGCTATTCCAAATAATAATTTCTCTCCCTTAATGCCTTAAACAGTTCAACGATATCATTAATATTACTCAATTCTTTAATGTTTTTCATCCATGAATTTCTTCTCCAATTTGTATTTTACTCTGAATTCTTCCTGACAGTATTACGCGTAAAATGTCATACTTCTGTCCTCTTTATGTATGACTTAGATATGCCATTTTTCTTTTCTTTTTTTTATGAAATATTTTTACGCTCTTTCTTTGTAGGCAAGCTCTTTTCGATACATTATTATTCGAAACTCGTTCGGTCCATTAAATTCTTAATAGCCTTCTTAGAAGCTACATTTCTATAACATTTAAACGTCTAACAATGCTGACACTCATAGTGCACGTTTCTACTCCATACAAAAGTACTAGAATAAGTCTTAACTAGAGTGAGGCTAATCATTAGCGAGCGCAACATTTTTTATTTAAGGTTTCTTTCACTAATTTACATCTTGTTCTTATTTCTTCATCATTGTCTAATTTAGCGTTCATTATTGATCCGTGATATTTGTATCTGTTTACGGTTAAATGACTCATAACGTTTTGATCATAACTTTTAACCGCCAAGAATTTAGGCTTGGATGTATTAATTCGAATACTATATTCTTAACTTTTAGCAGAGAATTAAATTAATATACATTATAACTCCTGAAGTCCGCTACAATTAGTGAATCGCCCGCCTATCTGAAATTACTGATTCTTTTCCCATTTACTTCTATTCCGAATTTGTTACGCTGTAGCCCTGACTGGAAAATTTTCTCTACAGACACGTTAACTAAGAAAGGTACAAGTACATAACACTGTCTTACACTTTTCCTAATCTTGATCAGATCTTGATTAATTTTTACCTCCGCCTCTTGATGCCAATATAAATTCCATATTATTCAGATATCTTTCCCATCAAGCCCAATTTTTACAAGCGTAAAGACTTTTTCAGTATCAATAAAACATATGTAGAGAAATTTTAGTTCGATAATTGCTTTTTACCGCATATGTGTCTAAATATAATTATAATTTTATACCACGGGTACCGTATCGATTTAAGATATCGGATCCCCCGGAACTATTTTTTAAGCCAGGAAGGAATTATTTTAAGGAAAAAATTCTTTAAATAGAACCTAGATATGTCATTTTTCTTCTTGTTAATCGCGAAGTAATCGTAAACAATTATCTGATTTCAAATAGAGTCGTCTAAATTCGATTTTTAAATTACACGATGATTATTAATGGTACCTACCTCGTCGATGGTAAGCGCTGGATTACACTCCGTCGGTTGCTCTTGATCTTTAGATTCCTCTATCGGATCAGATTTATTAAACCAATAAAAAGAATGTGTAACAGCATCCTTCAATTTACCATGAGCCACAGTATATACAGATTGCCTGTGACGAGAGTCGTAACATCCTAAAGCTTTGCACGTCGATACACCAGGTAGAATAGCGTCACTCTCGGCCGACATTTGCTGTTTAAAAAAATTTTTAAAAATCAATCGCGATTTGATCGAATGTAGTAAAAACAAAATTTAACAATATTATATATATATATATATATATATATATATATATATATATATATATATATATATATATATATCAGCATCATTATCACATGGTGACACCATGTATTATTATTCAATAGTTTTTCGCCATGAATCTTTATTATTGGTAGTTCGAAACGCTTCCGACATAGTATATCCTGTTGAGGTGTTTACTTAATCAATACAACGTGTATGGCATTTTCCATGTGGACGTTTACAGTTTACGATACCTTGTATTCGCGTTCGTTCCATCGAATCGATGTTTATATGTCTGAAATATCATATTTCACTTGATTTTCGTTAAAAGCCTGGTATCAACTTTTAATTCATTGATAATGGACTTATTAGTTCGGAACGCCGTGCAAGGTACACGGGGAGAAGTTTCAATATATATCGCCATCTCGAAGCCATTTATACGCTTTTCTTCAGCTTTTGTCCATGTTTCGTACGGGTATGTCGCAACGGGAAAAATGACCGCATTGACTAGTTTTAATTTTGTTGATTTTGTCATACATGTATTTTTCCATATTCTATTCAGTCCGGCCATTGCTACTCTCGCTACAGCGGAGACTCCTGCGTATTTCCTCTTCGCATCCACCTGTATTCGTTATTATCGTACCGAGGTAGTTAAATTGTCAGACTATAATCTCCAATATCTGTAGTTTCTGATCGATTATTTTTCTCTCTATCAACAATCATCTCTTTTGTTTTCAATTTGTTCAGTTTACTGTTGTAATTTTCACTTACGACTTTCAGCTTTTTTATAATATCTCGAAGTTCTTTTTCTGAGGCGAGTAGTAATGCTATACCATCGGCGTAGCGTACACTATTAATCTTGTGGCCGCCTATTGGTATGTCGCCATTCCATCCATCAACTACTTCTCGCATTATGTGTTCGCTATACGCATTAAATAACATAGACGATATTATACAACCTTTGTCGTAACGCCTGTGTTATTAAAGGATATTAGGTCTAAAACATATCGACATTGTCCTATAAACAAAAGTTGTCGAATTTTTACAAACTGCTTCAAACCAATACATGTAGCAAAAGATCAGCTAGTTACAGTAAAAAAAAAAAAAAAAAAAAAAAAAAAAAAAAAAAAAAAAAAAACCGAGAAAAAACGAGAAAAAACGTATCGAACAATTACCAGTCCGCCTTAATCGACAATTAATTAATCGTTATTAAGGTACTCGATTAAATCGTCCTTCTTACCTTCCAGTTGGAATACATGGATATTTTAGAGTGTTCCGGACTAATCAAGACGTAGGTCGGCTGAGATTTATGCATCGTGCAGTAGGTAACTCGTGTAGAACACTTCATTCCTAGATAGGTATAAGCGTTACCGTTAATGTACAATTGACCGTACGATTTTTTCGGACGGGGAGTTTCCGGGCTAATTAACGATAAAGTAGCCGATACGCCTATCGATATACGTTTGACAGCGAACGTTCCGGGCTTTAACGGTAAAAACGTCGGTCTAGTAAATTTATTCTTCTCGCTGTTACTACTGTCAACGCCCATGCAGCTACCGCTACTGTTAGTGTTCGCAGTCGAAGCGGACTTTTGAAGTAGCGAATTGTCCACCTGTTCGAGCTTCTCCAATATCGAATCCTCGAAATGAGCCAATGTCTGAAAATAATCGATTTTTCGTTTATATATTCATATATATGTATATTTTTTTCATTTAATTTTATTTAATCTAGTATTCAAAAAAAATTAAACGAAAATGTAATAGCCTGAATTTTGCGGCTACCAGTAGCTATTATTTTTTATATATATAATATATAATATATATATATATATATATATATATATATATATATATATATATACTTAATTTTAAATTCCGGGATAAAAATCGGATATTGGTTTGAATACGTTGAACATTTTCTACTTCATTACTCTTGCAGTTGCAACATTTATTATCAGCGCCGATTATATTTAATTTATTTAAATAATATCCGATAGAACCGTGACCGGAAGTTTTATTTTTAAAACGATTTATTACATTAGGAAAAATTTATCTTTTGTTAATATATTGTTACATTAAATTCGTTTAAAATTTGTATACCAAACTGTTTGAGAGCTTTTTCGTAGCATTAAATATTAACGTTGTTTTTTTTTTAATACAAATATCAATAGGTAAAATCCGTGCTAGGGTATATAACGTTATATTAGAAACAGTAATATATAAAAAAGTTAAAGCAAGTAGAAATTTATGACAGTTGCAGATTCATTTGTTGTTTAATTAAATGCTTGAAGTAGACACCAGCACAATATGTGTATAGTGATTGTACGAAACCTTTTTATACAGAATTACTTTAGACTTATAGTTTAGTCCCCCATAATTTTACCTTCGAGGGTTTAAAAAATATAATAATATCGGTTGACTTTATTATTTATATATTGCATATGTTTGATACATTTTAATGTATTATCTATAATGAAACCGCTAAATATTTTATATAATCAGTGGAACTGAACGCGTGATTATCAATTTTAATGTTATCATATATTACTTGATTAACGTTTTTATCTCGACCAGATATATTAGGAATAATTTGAGATTTGATTAATTAATAACTTCATTACAATTAGAAATATGAGACGACAACGTCGATTGGCTACATAAATTGAGTTGTTAAATCTGGTATTAGAATATAAAATATTCCACAAGACCGGTCTTCCAAGAACTGAACCTTATGAGATTCCAAAATTATTACTAACACCTTTGAAATCCTTTTGATATTTCCAAATAACTCTCCTATTTGATAAATAATTACGTATTAAACTTGTTACGTTAAAACTAAACCGATTTGCGATTCGATTACATAATTTACTTAACGAATTTAATAAGCGTATCATCGGCTTTACCCAGATCTTTATTCGGTTTATTTAACGTAATTATACTCTATTTCCACATGTGTCGAGAAACATTACGTTGTAACAGTTTATAAAATATAACGTAATTCGGAAAGTAAAAATATATAATTGTACTAAGATGATACTATTTTTCTATTAATTTATTATTTTATAATTCAATCTTTTTTTACTTTTCTATTTCATCTTGAAGCTAATTGTTATTTCAGTGTGTATGTTGTTTATATGCACTGCATTAATTAAAAAAAAACTAAATTTTTTGTTATATCAGTGTCTTTTGAAGATTTTCCACTTCCCGCTTTAAAAAAAAAAATTACTTTATTAGTGACGGTGCTTTTTTTATTATTCGGGTTTTGTATTATTTACTTAAAATTCTTGAATTTCCGCATACGGCCTTTTTCATTCGATTTCATCTATAAAAGGTCTTCTTCATCTTCTGGATTTTTTTGTTTTCCTCGTATTATCCACGTTGACTGGCCTATAATATGTCATATTGCCGAATTTTTTCTTCCTTCCGTTGTCCTGAGTATTTCTAATTTTTCATTAACTCTGGATAGAGTATTTCGCGGTTCAGTATTTTATCGGTGCATTTTGTTTTTAATCACATTTCAAATGCTTCCCCGGTTTGCATTTGTGTTTCTTCAGCAGCGTCCACGTTTCACATCCATAAAGTGCAACGATCCCAATGAAACTCTTAATAAACTGTTTTATATAATATCCCAGGCTCTATATTCCGAGATGAGAGGGGGGAGTTATTTTTTTTGCCGAATGCGTTCTTTGGTTGATTCTTCTACTTATTTCCCATTCCGGTCTGACATCATTTATTATTAGGCTTAAGCATTAGCGATATATAGAAGTATTTATATGATAATTTTTCAATTAATAACAATATTACTAACAATAATAACAAACGGATAAATAAATATTTCTTACCAAAGTAATTTTCTTTTCCTCTTGATGATGTACCTCGTATTTCACCGGTACTTTAAGATTGGTCGACGCGTTCAATAGAACCTCCGTGCAAACTGGTTTTTGATGACGACGATTATTGAAAAACGCTTGACTATTATTATTATTATTATTATTATTATTATTACGAGAAGTTTCAGCTGAAAATAGCGTCGGTAATCGTAATCCAACAGATTCTGCCGAAGTTAAAGACGAAGATGACGGCGATTCCACATCGGAATCTTCTTCGACGATATTCAACTCGATCGGAGTCTCTTCGTCGGAACTATACGACGAACCACCGACTCCTAATGTATGCGGTCCTGGAATTCCGGGAACGTACGGTATAGCTTTACCGGCGTGCAATATAGTAACTACTCCACCGGGAGTAGCGCATCCGCCGATCGTAGACGTAACGTTCTTATTGTTACCGATAACGTTATTGTAATCGATAACGTACGGTGTTGTAACGGAAGAACTAGATGAATTCTCTATCGGTATACCACCGCCGTTAAATATAGTCGACGTATTTGCGTCGTACGATATCAGACAACCGGTTCGTTGATTATTAATAATCGACGGGACGACTGTAGTCGGCGGTGATGGTGTAGCCGCTGATACGGTAGTTAAAGTAGTCGAAATCGGAATGAAAATACGATTCAATTTGGGCATCGATTTATTATCGATTACGTGCGGTTGATTTTGAATTTGTTTACCGGCGGCGATAACGGTAGTCGCGTAACGGTTATTATTTTTATGATTAGTAGGAAGTTGCTGTCCAGCGGCGATAACAACGGTGCTAAACGGCGGTTGTAAAATTTTTGAAGACAATTCCACGGCGGAAGGTATATAATCTTTCCGATGAATGATGTTACTATTATTCTTACTATTGATATTACTACTATTATTTTCGTTATTATTATCGTCGTTATTATTAAATAACACGGTGCTAGTCGAATTTTTTACGTCATTTTCTCCGGACATAACAACGCTGAAACGGTCATTGATACGATGAGAGGACGTACGATGAAACTGAGAAGAAGAAACAGTTTTAGCGGCCGTAGGCGAGATGGAAAGTTCTTCTAACGATTTCAAAGTAGCCGTAACAGTCGTCGCTATCGGAGCGGGCAACGATTTGTTGTTATTAACCGATTTTTTATTAGGACTATTTTTAAGTAAACTTTTATAATTGTCGATCAAATGCGTTTTATCGACGGAAGCGTGTCCGGATGGTGGCGGCTGAGGAGGAACCGATATATAATTACTAATAGTCGTCGGGACAGTTTTAGACGAAGAAGTCGATCTGATCTTATAGGACGACGGTTGATTAACGAATTTATAAGACGAGGACGTCGGTCGAGATTTATAAGCGGACGTACCATCGGACGTGGTATTATTGCGACTATTATTGTATCGTCGTTTTTTACCTCTACATTCGCACAATATGTGATTTTTCAGTTTTTCGTAATTTTCGTACGTTTCGTCGCATAAAGTGCAAACATGCTCGACACGGCAATATTTAGCAGCGACAGCGGTAGCTGTTACAGTATCGTCTCTTGTTAACAAAACGCTATTGGTAGTAGCAACAGCGTTATTATTATTATTATTATTATTATTATTATTATTATTAGTAATAGTCGTCGCAGTTTTATTATTGCCAATTTTTTGTTGCTGCTGGTGATTGACTTTCAGTAAAACCTCTTTTATGGAACTAGAATCTAAAGTAGCCGTAGTAGCGGTGACGGTACCGACGACGTTAGAACTATTAAAGTCGTAATAAGTTTTTTTTTTCGAATTATCTTCGATAACGGTAGCTCTTTTACCGTTATCTAAAGTAGTAGCAGTAGTAGCAGTAGTAGTATTAGTAGTAACGGTCGTATTTAGAGTACGGACGAAATCGTATACAAAAATATCTTTAGGTTTGGTAAGATTCAAAGGTTGCTGACTGGCGATATCTGCCGCGATAACGGTATTATTAGCGTCGACGATAAGACGATTATTATCCGTTTCGGTACGGATTCGAACGAATTTACCGTTATCGATAATATTGAGACCAGCGTTATTACTACAAGATGACGATTCGACAAGTAAAGCGTTCGCTAACTTGGACCGCGAAACAACGTTGTCACACGACGACGATAAACTAGACGGATTAATAACGTCCGACGAAAAACCGGTTTTCCGACGGCCGTCGTTAAAGTTCTCCGAACTGCAAACATTATTACTGATAGTTACGGTCGCAGTAGTTGTAATAGTAGTAGTAACCGAATTAGTATGTAGTAAAGTTAAAGTCGACGGAACTGTAGCGTTATCTCTGGAGGACAACTTTTGCTGTTGATGAAATTTTTTCGACCATAACGGATCTGTAGTTTCGACGATAGCTTGATTTTCGCTAATTAATTTGCTGATATGTCGATGTAAAAATTCCGGATTCGGAGAAGAACCGCCGCTAGTAGCGATAAACGGTGATATCGGACCGGAATTATTACTATTCACGTTATTATTATTATTATTATTACTATTATTATTATTATTATTATTATTATTATTATTATTATTATTATTATTATGACTATTCGGAGGTATTTTCAATTGTAAACCGAGTTTATTTAAGGTATGTTCTTGTTGATAAGATATATCCGAATCTTTAGATCGAACAGAGGATGACGAATGACTAATTTCCGTAGTCGGTGATATTCTAGAATTTTGAAGATAGCTGACGACCGCTTTATGAAATTTCGGTTTATAAATCGTCTTGGAAGGAATTTCAATTTTAGACGGCGATAACGACGTTCCGGACGATTCCGTTTCAGATTGAACGGCAAATGTTAAATTTTTATTGTTTACCATCGTACAGTTATCACGACTAGTATCGGTAGGATTACCGATATTATTATCATCGTTATTTCTATTACTATCGTCGTTATTATTATTATCATTATTATTATAATCATCGTGATTATTATCATTATTATTACTGTTATCTTCTTCGTCGGTAGATGACGATACTGAATATTCGGCCGGTAAACGTTGATCGTTGTACAGTTTAAAATTAGGATCTAGTTCCAGTTCCTCCATTTTCGACGTATGCGCCCTAGATCGACAATGTTTATACAGGTTACTTCTAGTTTTAAAAGCGAAGCCGCACGGAAGACACGGAAACGGTCTTTCGTTAGTGTGCGCTCGAATATGTTTTTTAAGTACGCTAGGTTTGTTACAAACTAATTTACAATAATGACAAACGTATCGATTAACGGCCATTATCGACGACGAAGACGAGTCGTTATTATTATTATTACTATTATTGTTATTACCGATGTTTGTAGGATTAGACTTGGCCGTTAAAACGCCGTTGTCCGGACACGTTTTATTATGAATATTATTATTAGTAATACTATTAACGGAGGAAACGGTTTTCGTTAAGCGATCCGGTGATTTTTTTAATCGGTCATTTTTAACAGCAACCGAAAAAGGATCGTTACCGTTACATCGACCGTCGTCGTCCGATTTAAAATCGACCGTGACGACAGACGAATTTTTATTAGTCGTAGTAACGGATATCGGTTGTAACGGCGACGTATTTATCACGTATACGGTATCGTTACGCAAGATAGTAGTAGTAGTAGTGGTGGTCACAGAATCGCCAGCAACTTTCGATGATACGGAGGTTGACGGTAAAACGGTCGATTGTAACGAACGTACGCCGTCGTTAATAACGGCGTCGACATTATTATTATCTTTATCTAAATCGCCGTCCGAAGTAGCGGCGGCCATTTTCTTAAATTTCTTATGCAGATATATGTTGCTGTTGTTAAATATCGGCGTATCTTGCTTATGTTTAGTATTATTATTATTATTACTATTATTGTTGCCGAGGGTATCGTTTTTAAAGCGTGCCAACTTGAAACCTGCGCAAAAAAAAAAACATTTTAATTAAGATATTATTTAATTTATTTAATTCTATACAATAATTAGGGTTAGGTATAAAAAATAAAATTACCCATTGACAACATTATTTTCATATAAATATAGCGTACATAAGATAACAAAAGAATAGAATAAAAAAAATAAAATAAAATAAAAACACTTAGAGGTTAATTTTAGATATATATACACGTAGAGCTGCGAGGATATTGTTGTTATTCAGGGTCAATAAGTAGGCAACGAGGAGGGATATTTAAATGTAAAATTTTATTATTTTTTTATTTTTTTTTTTTTTTTTAATGGGCACAGGATTTTTCACCCAGATTGATATAAAATTATTAAAATGGATATGTTAAACATTAATATTAGTTGATGTAATATAATTATAAATAACTAAATATACATGAATGCGATTAATAGTAAGTAAGTAAGACATATTTATTGGCAATGGTACTTTGAGAGATATAATTTGATTATATAATAAAGATTGTTGAGAGCTGTAGTAAGAACATTCAAAAAATACATGATCCGCATCTGCTATTTTGTTGTCATCGGAAGGATGAGGGCAAAAAGGAGAATTTATAAGATTGCATCGGTATAGGGACGATGGAAGACGATTTTTTCCAAAACGTAATCTACATAAAGTAGTAATGAAACATCGAAGTATGTTACTTGGTACTTTTATATCAGTAAACCATGATTTTATGGGTATTAGAGGTTGAATCGATCTGTAATATGGAGCTAGATAAGGATTGGACCAAATATTATTCCAATATTCTTTATGAGCAAATTTAATGAGACACAAAAGATCTGTTAAAGGTGTATAAGGAATAAGCACACCGCTATTCGAAGCGGACTTGGCTTCCGCATCAGCAACAGTATTGCCAAATATGCCAGAATGTCCAGGAATCCAGGAGAACCTAACAGAAATACCAGATTCTAACAGTGAGGAAACCAAAATTCGGATTTTATATAAATAAGGCGATGCACGGGGATTAAATGAGAGAGATTTTAGAGCGGTTAAACAGGTTTTCGAATCGGTAAGAATAAGAACTGATGAAGCTGGACGTTGTTGATAAACGTATCTTAACGCTTGGTATATTGCCATAGCTTCAGCTGTAAAAATCGAAGAAAAACGTAATAAAACGAATTTCTTAATAATGTTTAAAGAAGGAACTACGAATGCTGCACCAACTTTATTATTAGCCTTGGAACCATCTGTATAAATCGGAAGGAAGCCCGTCCAGTGAGTTGTCAGTAAATTATTTAAAATAGAAGTATTAAAACCAGTAGGAGGATATTTAGACCTATGAAAGGTTTCTAAATTTATTTCTAATTTTATATTATTAATAGAGAATGGATCGGAAAAATAAGGAGAGGGTGACAAAGGAATAATTAAGTTGCGATAATTGGAGAATCGTTTAGAAGATTTACAGAGAATAGGAAGTTTATATGGTGAGAACCTCCATTTGTTATAAATAAATAAGAAGTTATTATATGCTGACTGATATGTAGTTGTGAAACTTTTTACAACAAACTGGTCTGCTAAGAGGTTTCTGCGGATGTGAAGAGGAGGGGTATTAGATTCCACCTCTAAAGCAGCAATTGGAGTAGTGAGAAATGCTCCCAAACAGTAACGGAGGCAAGAATTTTGCAATTTATTTAGAGGATCCAAAGAATTTGACGAAGCATTACCATAAAAGAAACTACCATACTCAAACACCGAACGAATAAAGGATTTATAAAGTAAAATTAACGTTAATGGATCTCCTCCCCAAATAGTATGACTAAGCGACTTAATAAGACCTATGCGTTTAAAAGCTTTTGCGTAAGTATATTGTATATGTAAATTCCAGTTAAGCGTTCTATCCAAAATTATACCTAAATACCGATGCGAAGTACAGAAAGGAATAGTATGGCTAGCGTGAGATAATCCTGTAATAGCGGGGCTTGGTTGTTTATAAGAAAAAACTACAGAGGAGCATTTATTAAGCGCGAGAGAAAGTCCCAAATCAGCTAGAGCCATAGAAAAACAATATAAAAAATTGTTCAGTAAACTGACACCCTCAGCATGGCAGTGGTGATCACAGTATATGATGAAGTCATCAGCGTACGATAAGATATGAAGATTTGATGCTCGTTGAAGTTGAAATAACGGAAGAATGTATATATTAAAAAGAACTGGACTGAGTATAGAACCTTGTGGAAGTCCAACATATGCATGTCGAACTATAGGTTCAGAGGAAGGATGCACGAAAAGTAGTGTACGATTTGTAAACAACCTGCAGCAAACATTGGCGAAACCCAAAGGAATTCCCAAATCTGTTAATCTGTTATGTAAGATGGGAATAGAAATGGAATCAAAGGCCTTATTAATATCTAAGAAACACGAGATTAAATATTTTTTTGATAAAAAGGATTTATAAATGTCTGATAATAAATGAGCTATACAGTTTAATGAACTTAGGTTGTTTCGGAAGCCAAATATTCCTAATGGAAATAGATTGCGGTTTTCAAGCCACCATACTAATCTATTTTTAAGTATCCTTTCAAAGGTTTTACGTAAACACGAGGCAAGAGAAATTGGGCGGTAAGAAGGTGATTCTGAAGATATTGAATGAGATTTTTTAATAGGAATTATAAGGAACTTGGTCCATTCATCTGGAAAGTTTGCAGTCTGGAAGAAATTATTAAAACAGTTTAACAAAATTGTAGTTGCAGAAGAGGGGAGATGGTTGAGTATAGTATATGTGATTCCGTCACAACCAGGAGAGGATTTTTTATTAAAGGAAAGTGAACTCATAAGTTCGGGTAAAGTAATTGCATCAGATAGTATAGTTTGAGTATTATTATGACTGGGTGAATAAGAAGGAGAAAGTTCGTGCAAGTTTGGAACATAACTCGGGGCTACTGTATTGACAAATTCTTCATACCAGTCAAAATTGTATGATTTGCATGTGTTATTCGTGGAGAGGTGTTCAGCAAATGATTTTGCCTTATTCCAAACATAAGATACAGAAGTGTTACGATTAATCGAACTTACAAATTGCTTCCAAGATTCCCTTTTTTTAGATAAAAGGAACCGTCTCGTAATGGCTTCCTGATTCTTATAAGCAAAGTAATCTGAAATTAGTTTGCTTCTACGGAAACGTTTAAAATATGCACTTTGTTTTTGTAACAATGGTGTGCACGAAGGATCCCACCAAATAGGTTTACGAAATTTGTTCACTCTAGCCGACCTCCGAGTGGCATAAGAATCTAAAGCAGTATGTAAATGTTTGACAAATTGATCGTATACAGTGGTATTAAAGCACGAATTATCTAGTAATGGAATGCATAATGAATCTAGGAAATTTGTGAAATCTACAGTATTTTTGTGAGGGAAATTCCAAGAAGGGAAGAATGAATTTTTATTATTCACCATCCTAGTATGCTGGAAAATAATTGAGGTGTCAATTGGTAAATGGTTACTACCCAGAGGATTATTAATAACGCTCCAGGTACTATTCAATGATAAATTACTGGAGACAAGTGTTAGATCCAAAGCGTTTGCTGATCTATTTAGCGAAGGAACTGTGGTATGACTTCCATCGTTTAATAGTACTAAATTAGAATGATTAATAATGTTTATAATATTTTGGGCAGAGAGGTTGCACCTATTACAACCCCAAGAAGAATGCAATGCATTAAAATCCCCACCACAAAAAATGTAAGCATCGGATGAGATGTTGTTGATAAATGACATAAATAAGTTTGTATTAAAAAAAGAGGAAGGTGGGCAGTAAAATGAAAGTATAAATAATTCTTTAGTGTCGTATTTGATAGAAGCGCAGACACCATTACAGTGACTACCATTTAAGATTGATCGAATATCATGACGGTAATGAGGGATGATACTACGTATTAAAATAGCCGCTCCTCCATAACCATCAGATCTATCGTCTCGAATACAGAAATAACCGTTAAAGGAAAATTTAGAATCTGGATTCAGCCATGTCTCGGAAAGTAAAATAATGTCAAAAGTATTAGTTGCTAGAAAAGATTGAAGGTTAGGTTTATTTATTGAGATACTGCGACAGTTCCATTGTAAAACTTTATTAATAATGGCATCTATACAAATCGCAATCAAAAATTGCATGATTAGCGTCCGCTATACTTCGTGCATGTACAGGACACAATATACGGATGGAGTAAGATTGATGGAGTACAAATGGCTAGGAAGACAATTGTGGTTGAAACGAAGTCTGACCAGGATTGAAATGAAAAGTCGAGCTGGGAGGTTTTCAGGAGACGTACATGTAGTGTTAATATCGATCTTTAAAAAACCACACTTGTAAGGAATGATTGAATATTTAAGATAAGGCCAGTATAAGATAGCCAATGAGTTAATTTCCCTGCTAAGCCTTTGATATGTGGATCTCGTGTTAATTTTTGGTCAAATATAACCGCGAAGAAACGTTTCTGTGAAGTAAAAATGAGTAGCGAGTAGTTTAGTGTAACCGTCAGATGGATTTAGCTGTTTGAGGGAGAAAACCGTACAAGTTGACTTAGTCGTTGATAAAGATAAGTAGCAGATGCAAGAAAGAATTAATGAAAGCTAAGGTCTATTGTAAAACATAGACATTTCTGTAAATGTTTTCCTTTCTTATACGTAACACAACGTCGTCCGCATAGGAAATACAATATACCTTAACTGCTATCTGGTCAAAGAGAGGAGAAATGTATAAATTAAATATAGCACAGACCCTTTGGGAAACCAGTGTAAGCTGTTCTGAGTAAACTACAGTAATTTAAAGGGTGAAAAAACATGAGCGTGATTAATCAACGATCTGAATAATTCGATTAAAACGTTTCAGAATATGGACCTTATCATAAGCTGACTGAATATGTAGAACGCAGGCAAGGTAAATTATGTTGATAAAGGAATCACATACCCATCACCCGATATTAAAATATATAAAATATTTCACAATACGTGTACGTCAATGTAATAAAAATATACACGAATTACGTAGCGTTGTGTGCATACAGCGTCGCAGAATACTTTATCATATCATAAATGGAACTAAAATACTAGCATGATCTAAGGCCGTCATGAAAAAGAACATCTTAACACGTAGAACCAATCGATGGTAAGTCACATCGTAACAAGTTACGAATGTACAGAAGATAGATTAATTTATAACTTAACCGTGCTAGACGATCATAAGAGTATATTGTTGTGTATGTATCTATTATATATGTATGCATACATATTATATATATATATACATATTTTATATGTGGTACATATTTTATATATATATATATTTTTTTAAACGTATATTTGTGATAAATTTTGTAATGATATATACACTCATAATCACGACTCATATATACACACAACCAACACTCATACGACATAATACAATTATTTTAATACTACTTATCCCGTCAAGCTTTCGCTTTCGACGGGTAATTACATTTCTTATGATTTAATATTATACATTTATGCTTAATATAAATTTTTTATAACTCATTTACACTCTCACATACTCTCTAACTTAACTCCCAAAGCGAGCTTAAATACTGATCAGTATCACGCTCACACACACACATATATATATATATATATATATACACGCGCACACACATAGAATACATTTATACATCTGTTAGAGTAGTTTTAATTTATATTACCTCTCAATTTGCAAACAATATATATTTCCACTCTAATCATCCACATATAGGCTCCCATTTACACCAAATTTTTAATTTTCCAATCGGTAGTAGAACCCTGGCATCCGCATTGTATCGTAGTATATTTGTATTTCATAATCCTCGTCATTTCATTATTCTTATAGTATTTTATCCACATTTTCCTTATTTTGTAACCATTTTTTTAATTCAGGTTTTAGTTTCCTCTCCACCCGTTCGTTCAATATTTCTTCTGGTATCTCGTTCATCATACGCGGCAATATGTACACATCTGTCTGACTTCCATGCTTCGATTTCGGTATTTGAGTATGATATTTTTGTATCTTCCTTAGATCATATGTTATTTCTTGTCTTTCCCTAACTTTTACAGGTTTCCGATTTCTAATATAATCCAACATTCTAACCATTAAGCAAAATCGTTTTATATCCCAGCATGTTTTCCTCCTTCAAAAGTTTATGTAATTCACTATCATTATCTCTTGTAATTAGCTGTAAGGATTTTCTCTGTAAACGATCGATCCGTACAGTATAACACTTCTTAGCTAAACCCCATGCCTGCACACCATATCTTAATCGTGAATCTATCAGCGCGTAATATACTATTTTTAATGTTTCTTTACTAACGTAGTTTTGTAATGTATACAATGGCAATGTTGCTCGAATTTTTTTTTCCACAGAACTTATGTGTTTATTCCATCTTAAATTTTCGTCAATAATTACACCCAAGTATCTGTGTTCTCGTACCACTTCTATTTGTTCGCAATCTTTGTTACTGCACTTATTCTCCTGTTTCATGTAATGAGCACAATCATTTGAGTGCATCTGTAATATAGGCTTGTATCTTTCTATATCCATCATAGATTTGAAGAACATACATTTTGTTTTTTTAAAATTTATTATCAGGTTATTGTCATGGGCCCATATGCTAATTTGTATTAAGTCTTTCTGCATATTTTCAACGGCTATTTTTATTTTTATATTTGTCGTTATTATCGCTATGTCATCGGCAAAAGCATATATTTTACTATAATTTAAATATTTTTGCAGACCATTTACATATATATTAAATAAGATCGGGGCTAAGTTGCTCCATTGCGGTACACCATTTCTCATTTTAAATCCAATTCCTTTTACTCCGGATATACTTACTACGCTCTTTCTATCACTTAGATAAGTTTTAAACCAATTCCAGACTTTACCCGTTACACCTATGTTATTCGATTTTATTAACAATTTCTCGTGGTTCACTGTGTCAAAAGCCTTTATTAAGTCAATGAACGTCACTATCACTTTATTTCGCATTTTCAGATTTGTCCTTATCTCTTCAGCAAAGTCGCCAAGTGCTTGCGATGTTGATTTGTTTTTCTGAACCCATATTGATTTCTATCAATAACATCATTTTCCTGTAAGTATTTTACTAAGTATGATCCTACATATTTTTCCATTATTTTTGCTGTAACATTGTTTATTGCAATAGGTGTCTATAGTTTGTGACTTCGTTATGTTTTCCTTTTTTATATGTCGGTCTTATTAGTGATGTTTTCAATCATTGCGGTATCATTCCATTTTCTAACGTTTTATTTATTAAGTTTGTTATTTTCTTCGATATTTTATCCTTCACATATTTCATATCCTTAATTCTTATATTATCGTTACCACAAGATTTTTCAGCTACTAATTTGTCAATAATGTTTCCTACTTTTTCTACCGTTGCTTTAGAAATACACACATATTACTACAAGCATAACATTCATTTGACTTTAATTTTAGTATGTGTTACAATTGTGTTCTATTCTTTCTATATAATGCTCAAATTCCTCGCTAAATAATTTTATTACATTATGTATACCATTCTTTTTACAGAAGTATTTTTCTATCGTTTCATCAACCCCAAGAGTGGTTTCCTTACCTATTAATTTCCTAACATTTATCCGAGTTTTTCTAATATCACCTTCAGATATTCTGAATTTTTCTCTGTTAAACTCATCCTTTTTCGTCTTAATCATTTTGTTTACATTATTTCTCAGCGCTTTGTACTTTTTCCGTACTGATGTGTTATTTTTATTTTTTTACATTTTTTTATATAATCGGTCACGTTGGTTTATCATATCAATTATCTCTTTGTTTATCCAATTTTTTACAGCAGTTATTTTCCTACATTTTTTTACTCCCCTGTTATGTTTACATGCCGAGTATATTTGGTCGAATGTTGTTTTTATTTCTTCGTATACTTCGTCAGCATTTTAATAGTCTGTGTCACTATTCATGTTTATACCATTCAGTTCTAATTTGTCTTTCGTTGTAATAGTATCTACACGTTAGATCTGTTGGTTTCATATACCCCTTGATACCTCACATTTTATCATATTATGATCGGCTATTTTAGTGTTAAGATTTTTATGCTTCATTTTAATCGATTTATTTAGCTGTTTAGTATAAATATGGTCTATCTGGGTTTGTGTGTAACAGTCGCCCTTCCATTCTTCCCTAGTGTATCCTTTCATTCCGCTCATATATCCCATTTCTACCAGTGTAGTTTGGTAATTTAATGCTCTTAAATCATTTTTTGCAGTGTCAATATTTATATCACCTATATACACTACAGGTTTTTTTTCGCAGAAATTTTTTATCTAACTCGACAATTTCATTTATATATTCCTTTCGATCGTACGTTGGTTGTCTATAGATAGACCATACATATAGTTTAACTTCGTTTACACTTATATATTTCGTTTTTTATTTTTGTTAATACCAGTCGTGTATATTTCACGGAAAAAAGTATAAATACATAAAAGGATCGTTAATAACGAAAAAATAAAGTATGGTATAAATAAGTAAAACTAACAGGGAAATTATGTATCACGGGGTTCTGTACGGAAAGCACCGAGTTCGAATACGATGGACGACGTAAAAAATTATCACGAGAAAATAAAAACGTAAATAATCCTAATAATGACAAACCACCACGCGCACACCATATGCGCGCTAATATCAACATAGTACACACACGCTGGGTTGCATTGTTTCGTGACAACAAAACGATTAAAATCAGTTCCTACCTCGGGTATGTGAATCTGTCTAATATGATTGCCTTGTACGCTACTTATTCTGTACAACAAAATATGTATATAAGTAAGTAGTAGCCTACTTCCGATAAGAAGACGGCACTTAATGATGACGAATCAATACATATATCGCTTATATATTCATATAAATATAAATAAGTATTTCAATCTTGTATGCAGAAAATCCTTTGCAAAGTCTACCTATATCAAGAGCAATAATCAGGATGGCAAAACATAGTCCAAACCATTACGTGTGCGCTGGTTAAAATAATGGTTAAACGTTTGAAATTAGATTTCCTACTACAAGGTCAGATAGAAGTTTTAATTCATAATAGAAAATTTACGTTGCATTGTACTATTAAAAATTAAAAGGATAGCATGTAGGAATTGTATTGTTCAAGTGGATTACGGATCTTAAATTTAGCACGCTGAGAGGCAAAGACTGGACATTCAAACAAAAAGTGTTCTAGGTCATCTATTCGGTTACTTTAACAACAGTTGTGGAGTTCTCACAATATGAAACATATTATATAAGTAGGCTAAAAATTTGCCGTGACCTGACAAGATTCGTGAGCTATAGAAGTTGATATTTGAATCTCGACAATACTTGGGAAAAACTGGAGGAATTTCACCTCCTCTGCCGCTAATAACAATAATTAAGAAATGTATTTTTTAATATATTAATTGAACCTAATTCAAATCCCCAAATATGCGAAATTCACTAATGATTGCTCTGCCTATAAGAGAAATATCCATTGCGAGTACACCACTAATGACAAAAGCTGCTGATGATGGTGAAGCTCGATAAACAGATAAGATACTCATTCCTCTGATATTTGTTTACATTTTCTCAAATTTTAAAGGTGACATAGTCGCATCCCCATAACCATATATAGTTTAGATTAATCCTTTATAAAGGATAAAACTTTAGGAATAGCGGGTGCCCCAATCAACTTATGTTACTAAAGAAAGTATCGCATTTGAAATGAATGTAGTTGAGATGGTGAGCATAAATGTGAGTTTAAAATGCCTACATACGTTAAAATTAGTGTATATTCAATAATGCAATCCAATATAAGTTTAATTTTTTAAAATTATATTTACAATCTTTTTATTACTAAATTTACACTTGTGCACGAAAAAAGACATTCCCCGTTTTGTTGCTGATTTCTCTAGAAATTCAAAAACGTGTTTGAAATTTCCAAAATTTGTTTTATTTTTTAAAAAATGTCCGCCATTACGTTCCAGTTAATTTGTACGAAAATTCGAGATTTTAGGAAAATTGTTCGATCGTATACGAAATATTTCATCGTATTTCCGACAGATAGCGCTTCAAGGAGTCGGTGATTAGGTGTAATGAATTTTTTAAAATTAAATGTAATTTTGCGCATATTATTTCATCCGTTTACTAAAGGCACAAATGTCTCATTGCATCGAGTTCTGCCCATGGTCATTTCCCGGAATTATTCGTATTCATTTATTTTCAATTTGCCATAAACACCGTCCAGTGTATATGCGTCCTTGGTCTGTCTCTTGATCTTTTGCCCGTAATTTTACCCTTCTATTATGTTTGTAAAGAAATTATTACGTCTTAATATGTGACCTAAGAGTTTTATTTTTCATCTTTCAACGTGAGCTATTAAATTTCTTCCTGTATTTCATCTAGCGCTTTATCATTTGTTTTCTTTTCCCCGTCGTCCAGGACGTTTTTGTCATTATCTCTATTTAGCTGAGTTTCTTTTTTTCCCTGAGCTGTGAGGCTCATAGCCATAATTCAATACACTCCAAATTTATGATTTTACATTTTTTTTCCTGTCGTCTATATTTATCTTTTTATTTGTTATTACTGACTGTTTGCTATTCACTTCGCTTGTTCAATTCTTCTTTCGATACCCGTTATACTTCTATTATCTTCTACTATTGTGCTTCCTAAATAGCTTGTTTCTTTAACTTGTCCTAACAGACTTGTATTTTTATATCGGTTCGTTGTTTTTTCCTTTTTTTTTTTTTGACCGATATTTATTTTTAATCTAAGTCCTCCGATAAGATTCGTATTTTTTTCTGAATTCGCTAATAGCGCGATATCATCTGCGAAACGTGTGCAGTGAATTCGAATTCCATTTTATTCATTTTGATTTCTTCTTTGTCCTATCAAATATATATATATATATATATATATATATATATATATATATATATATATATATGTATAAACAAGTATGGCGAAAGAATACTTGCCTAAAATTCCTTCTTTATTTTAGATTTTAATTTGTATTCATCCATATCTATTACCGTTGTTTGTGACTTATATAATGTTAGTATGAGCCGTCTATCTTTCCAGCCTATATTTAAATAATAATTTCCAGTTAATGTTAACAAATGCTTTTTTCTAGATCTATAAAAGCTATATATATGTATATTTATTTACATCTAGTCGCCTATCCAGCATGAGTTTTGAAGCTATTCACTAGTTCATTTTCCTCTTCTAAATTCAATCTTCTGTTCAATTTGCAATTTTCCGTTTTAGACGGTTTTTTTTTCAATGTTCAGTAGAATAATTTGGCGCAGTAAGAATATAAATATAGAATTAAAGATTAATAATAAAATTTACGTACTCTCTGTATTACTGTAGGGTGTTGAAAGTTGAGACATTAATGAAGACGTCAGAAAATAAGTTAGTGACCTTTGAAACTGTTGCTACATCTTCGAATACTTAAAATAAAATGGACAAAATACGAAACTATGAAATATTTGAAATCGATAAAAAAAAAAATGCGAAGAAATAGTAAAGAGTTACGCTCAGAAAATTAAAATATTTCAGACACACATAATGCGTCTTCCGGAATAATATAATATTCTCGTACAAAGGCACGGTAAAGAGATCACCAGTTAGGAAAAGAACAATATAAAATTTAACGTACAGCGACGAGCTACAGTTAAACTGTTCCGAACCGTATCGGACGGAGGAAAATGGTAAAATGTTAACCAACGTTGGGTCACGGACTTGGCACCATGATGATATGATAAAGCGGACGATATATTAACGACATATCCTTTTAAGAAGCAGGTTGCACGATTATCGTGGCCACAATATGATTAAAGTCATCGAACGATCGAGATCAGTCGCTCGAGAAAATCTTCTAACCGGAACTATCAACGAGGTTGACGTCCATACTACTATTAATATTTACGCGTCTACTCATCAGGACGAATTTATTTCCGTATCAACCGTAAAGATCAACTAGATGAGCGAAACCAGTCTTTTGTTAATACTCATATTTCGTCGCGCTTTTTTGTAAAAATTAAAAATCAAAAAAAAAAACTCAAATTCTGAATTTGAAAATTATTATAGAATCATAAACGTAAAGGTGGCATCGGCAATTATTTTAATACCTCGAACACGACTAAAGTTTTATTTTTTTAACTATACAAAACCGCCATCTGTCGAATTTGCAGCGAACTATCTCTTAATTAGCAGACAGAGAAAAAGGAAGTCATCTTAAAGAGGTATTTGCACTTTGTTATTAAAAGTTAAAAAAAAAATACAATAATAATAAAAAATTAAAAATTTATTACGGTATTTTCAAACGTAGATGTATTTATCGAAAATTATAATTTTTAGTATAAAATATATAGATAATAAAATAAAATTATTATTTTCACTCGAACTTTTTGAGAACTATCAACGTGATTTAAAAAAAAAAAAAAACGTGTATATTATTTTTGTATTAACGAAACAAAATAAAGACAAACTGCGTTAATAAAATAATTTTTATAGTGATTAACTTTGTTTTTATTTTGTTTTATTAATTCATAAAATCACTACTCTCCAATATATCAACCTCACTTTTGTAAATTACGCACGCGGTCAATGTTTTTATTTCAGGAGAAGGGAAAGTCTCGTCACTTAAAAAGTAAAATGAGATAACATAAAAAATTAATTTTTGAAATCGAATTTATTAAAAAATTAATAAATTTTCATTCAATTATCGATGGGCACAAATGTTTATTAAATTTAGAAGTTTTCGAATCTACTTTACGGGACGATCAAATTTTTGCAACTAATTTCATACATCAGTTTTACCTACTGAACGCACACACAAACATATTGTATTTTATTTATTAATTAATTTAAAATATATATAAATATACATGCCGCCGTGATATACTTATTATGGCATATAAATGTACGTGTGTGTATGTTATAATTTCTAGATCGATCGACTGGCAACCTATCAAACTCACGGCATAATAATTTTTTTCATTTTTCATCACTTTATAACTCTCAATTATCACGACGAAGGCAGAATGGTACCCACTTCATTTAACATCATATGCGCGTCGCCTGTATTGCATATAATTATTGCGCTGAATACTAGACACGAACACTGGCTAATAATACATATATATATATATATATATATATATATATATATATATATATATAAAATCACATCCTGCGGGGGGCACAGGTCGTTATAACTAGTCACATTTTCTACTAAATAATCACTGGAGCTGCTTGTCCAACCGGTGGAGAAATAAAACAACAAACACCAGAGCTGGATACGTCCACGTCGTGCATGGTGAATATTTTATTTTAGACGGTCGTAGCGCTGAGCGGGTTAAATCAAAACTCACCGTATCGCTGAGAAAAAAAAAACGGAGAATGATACAGTTGTCTTTCACTTCAACAACTGGCTCGTGACGTATATGCTCCAGCTCGATGACTGATTTAGAGCGAGTAGGCGAGTATTCGGACTCTTAAACCTGGGGCCCTTTTAACTGGACAGGAAATCATACAGGTATGACTAGGGGATTTCTCCCGAGACAACATGTAACGTTCTCGCGTATACGACATAAAAAATATACGAAGGAAAATGTTAACAGTTTAATTATTGTAAACTTCCGCATTAAATGAAACGTTCGCCCGCTACGACAATCGTCATCGACATCGTACTTCACATAATAAACGCTACAAAAATCGTCGGTATATTCAAGCCTAATATTTACTACCACTGGCAGCTTTCATAATGGGGTGTAATATATGGGAAACGTAGTAATAAGGTGAAGCTCAGAATATAACAGCGCCACACAGCAGAGCATTAAGAAAAACGTGATCTGGATTGCATATGTAGAATTGAGGCGAAGAAAGGGACTTTCTCTAAAAGACGGCCGGGTAACAAGTGATGCCCAAGTTGTAATCCAGCGATGAGTATAATTCATATGCAATTAATCTTCTTAAAGAAATAGAAGACGGTTGAAGTTGATGGTAATAACTGACTAGTGCTCACAGTGTACATCAGTTCCCCAACGGTCGCTATGCTCTAGCTGTACAGAGTGAACGATATCCTTGTGAGTAACTAAAGACACTCAAGTGTCTTATTACAATTATCTAAGTTCCCAGAACCTAAAATATCAAAGTTAGAATTTGATGTCAGACATCTGGTTATTCAGCTTTACAATCGTGGATCTAGAGTAAAGTTTAAGCGGGTCCTTTCTCATTGTGGTATTACTGGAAATGAGGTGGTCGATGAATTGACGCGTTATAATCTATCAAGTGTCCCTTACGAGAATATTAAATGGAATTGGACTGATATTTTACCAAAGATTAAACAATCTGTACTAATTGATTTCCAACAGTACTACATCGCCGAAAGTGAAAATAAAGGGAAAAAATACTTCGCTTTGATGCATACAGTTCCCAGTAAACCATGGTTTCAATTACATAAAAACATTTCGAGGGATTATATATCAACTTTATTTAGATTGCGTACTGGTCATAATTTCTCCCCCTCACACCTAGCTAAATTGTGCATAATTTCTGATGGTACATGTGATGTGTGCCATGTTGACAATTGTATCGAGCATCAAATTCGGATTTGTCCGAAGTTTCGAAAACATAGAGATGAGATGTTGTTTAGTGTTGTACAAAAATGGCACACATTACCCGTGAGTATTGAATTGATTGTTTCCAACCCACCGTCTTCTGTCTCTGTCAGTTTATATAATTTTATCAAACGTAGTGGCATTGAGATTTAAAATAGATTAACCGGATAAAGGATTAAACTGGCCAAATGGCGCAAGCTGGGCCAAAAAAAAAAAAATAATAATAAAGACACCATTAGACGACGCATTTTATTATCCTTAATAATATAACTTAAATTTAACGCTTTTACACCATGCAAACAGTAAAACTAGTAATTTTGGTTCTTAGCGTTACATTAGAACTATTACATCTATAATAATAAATTTATGCGACGACCTTTTTTTTTTAAAAAAAAAATAAAAAAACTTTAAACGAATTTTAATTAATAAAACCGATTCTTAACAGATCAAAAATAATTATTGAACGCGAAGTCCTGCAGTGTAACATAAATGAACGATCTCGAGGTAAATGCGTTTTAAATATTGCAGCAGAGTTGCAAATTATAGTCAATCCGAGGACGACATTTTCGACGTTGAATTGTTTGGAAAACAATTGATGATTTCTTATGGACAGCATGGACGCATTATGAAAAATACAAAGCAGGTGACACTCTCTGGACACAATATTATTTATGATATTGGTCAAACCCCTATTACCGTACGGAAACGGGTCATCTCGCGACCACATTTAACAACCACACAAAGTGGGTTATGATCGAATACGATATAATAGTAAACCTATCTTAAAACATACAAATATCACGCATTATTTTTCTAAAGGCTGGCCGTTGTTAATGAGATAAAAATTTACTTAAAATTTTACTTTCGATAAAAAAATGTATAAGTTTATTGGGTAAGCTTTAACGTTTCCAATTTACACCATTCGTCGTCAAAATTTAAATATTAAACCACAAACCTCAGTGTTACATGGACACTTCTTAATCAAAATATTCCCAAGGCTGTGATTTGGTTATTCCGCCATCAGTTTACAATCGATCTTTTCGTGACTATACATTTTTTAATAAAAATTATTCTAGATCAAAATTCTTCTTTCTTAATTACTAGTACAGGTCGCAATGAGTCACAATGTCAAAATCTATCTTCCCTAATGAAGTTATGGGACAACATTTTGGATTCCAGTTTTCCAACACAAACTTATCGACTTGTCCGAGGGTAAAAAAAAAAAAAAACTAAATATATAAAATTTATTTAAAATACATCGGGAAAAAAATAATAAAATAAAACGTAAGAAAATATTTAATTTAGGTGTACAATACCAGACGGAATAAAATTCTGATACTCAGTACAGAGTTTGAGCTGAAAAATTCTATCTGAACATACTAGGAAAAAAGCGGATGAAATAAATGTTGCAAGGTGCGTTTTATTTTTGAAAGTAATTATACGCTATCAAAGAACTGACTAACATCTAAGGAAACTGCGCACAACAACACTGTTTCCTTTCCGTGAAATCAACAATGTATCGTTGCACTTACTTTACCATAGCATATCAGAACGAAACTCAACTGCAGTCTGGAATGCTTTGTAGCCGTATTATTGAATCGGATGAGAGTTTTTTCCCAAATACCTTCAATATTAACGATAAAAAACCCGATCAAGTTCACTAGTGGATCTTCCTAGCTTTTGATATCATTTTACCTGAGCCATTTTCTACTGCGACGGACAGTGACTAACAGCATTAAAAATTGTTATTAATAACACTAAACATTTTACAGTAGAAATTTAAGTACCTTCTCCGTAACCAGATAAATGCGGTGATAAGTTTTCTATAATTACTTTTTTAACTTTCAAGAAGGAAATTATTTTTTTATCAGCGGTAACATTTACAAAGGTAAAATTAAATGCGGCTTTTTTAAAGACATGTAGAACACATTAATACACAAACGGCTTTATTAGAAATACTTTTAATATATTCGATAAACAATGTGACGATGTATTCAAACTGTAAAATTATTTTTATTAAATAGTAAAACCCTAAACAAGAACAAAACGTAAGACATCCATTATATGCGAAAGAAGCCTAGGAAAAGTTTTCTTAAAACAGTAAATGCTTTGAACACAAACGCCTATAATTACTAGGATGTGATTGTAATTATGGGAACAACCGAACGAACACTTCCCGGATTTGAAAACCACGAATAGAATAAGAATTATAACAAGAAGAACAACGAAGAACATAAAAATATGGAAAACAACAGATGACGACATTTGCAAATACGGTATGGTATAAGACTCACAGCACCTACTAGCCTGCTCATTGTTATCTTTGCGAAGCAGGATGGAAGATATGACCAGTATAAATGGAATCCCGGACGAGACAATATTGTTAAATATTGGGTAAAAAAAGAATATAATAAGCTGACCGATACGGGGATAAGAAGAAAATTAAATATAATGTGATACGCTATAAAATGAATATTTGCTGTATCTGTTGGTTAACATAGTTAAAACTCGTGCCCGCACCAATTAGTATCCTTTAGATAGCGTATAAATGTTGAAGGCAGATTGCATATAATTGTCCAACTGTGAATTTCTATTTTAGTCATATTTCTTATTATTTGACCTAAATAAGTTATAAATAATCTACAATTTGCTCGCAAATTTCTAAATTTTTGTTATAGTAATTTTAATATTCTTCATATCCATACTTAGGTCTGCTACTTTCAAATTAACTCATGGTATCTCGTATCTTTTAATGCGAACAAATTTTCCCCTACGAATTACTACTTACCCACAAACACCGCAATTTATTTTCACGACTATTTGTTCTCGATTTAATTTTCCCGTGAGCGAACATATAAATAATAATGATGATGATAAAAAAATCAAACGCACGCAGTAACTATTGAAAATACAATTAAGGATAAAAACAACAAATACAACCATTATACAAATAGAAAGGACACAACATAGATTGTGATTTAAAGTTATTAAAATTCAAATGAGGACACGTTGTTGCTAACGAAGTCGTAACTAGAGAAACCGCTAGAATCGCTTCTCGCTCTGTTGGCTAAGATCAAAAAATGTGTAGTATCAATGTGAAATGAATAATTTTAATATCGTCATTCGAATACAATTATTAAACTCTTAAAAAAAAATTATAATAATAATTATTATATAATAATAATATTATACAGTGCTTCATTTTCGATTTTTTTTTTGAGTTTGGTAAAAATTAGTTTTAACGATAAAATATGCTTTTTAAAAACCTTACAATTTATTAGCACAATATTTTTCACTGACTTATTAAGCGACTAGATGGAGAATTTTATCTTGAAGTTGTTTCAAATGCTATTATTAATTTTTTTTATATTCGAAAATGTTTTATTTCCTATCCGTAATCGTTCAGTTCAATCATTTCTTTATTTTTTAATATTCTTCTACATAATGTACTCATATTTTAAAAAAAAAAAACTTGATACAATTATTAAAAAATATTAAATTTTTTAAATTAAATACACGTGCGGTATAAATTATTTTTTATAAATATTATTTTTAAAATCTTTTTTCATTTTAATTCGGCAGGCTTAAACTTTGGAGAATTGGAATGTAGTGATTTTTTTATTAAAATAAACAACAAAAAAACAAGTTAAAATCACTAAAAAAAATGCCTTTTTATGAAAAAACACAAAAAGCTTTTCGGCTATTAGGGCATTATCAAGTGAACATTTAAAAATAATAAATATAAAATGAAAAAATATTAATTTAAGATTACAATTCACAAAAAAACAACATTTCCTCGATCCTCACAAAATAATATTGAAGTGGTTGAATCCTATTTCAGAAGCGGATGAAATTGTTCCTGAACATCAATTTAAATTCAGAAAAAGACATTCGACAATTGAACAGCTACACCGAATTTTGCATACTAATCAAACGTTTAAGGTATGGAATTATGGTCTACTATACAAAATGAAAAAAATAGTACCCCATCATTACTATCTCCTTCCAAACTCCTATCCTGAAGATCGCACATGTCAGATTAAAATCCTAAATGAATACCTCGATATCTATCGTGTATCTACGGGCATACATCAAGGAAGTGTCCTAGGCGCGGTGCTTTCCTTAATCTACCCCGCCGAATTTGCAGTTGATGGCAATGTGATAAAAGCTACGTTTGCAGATGATATAGCGTTATTAGCCTCCGGTAAAGATAATATCGAAACTTCAAATAAATTATAAAAAACTTTATTGAAAGTTGAAAACTTTATCAGAGTAAATGAAAGCAAATGTACGCAGGTCAATTTCATATTGTGAAACTTTACATATTATCAACCGTTAAGCCCTTAAAGGTAAATAGAGTGATTAGCAGTCAATAAATTTGTCATTCAACAAAAAAATTCTAGTATATAAAGTAATTATAAAACCCGTTTGGACAATATTATTGGGTGGTTTGCCATTGACCTCCCCAGGTCCTTGAGTTTCCAAGTAAGCCGATACTTACCGATCAATCCATGGACAGGTAAGTTGGATACAGGTCTTTTATCATGAAAATTTTAGTTACTGGTGAGATTCGAACGCAATCGCTACACCATGAAGCCCATTAATATCATTTGCAATAATACATTCATCTAGCCTTGTACAAAATTTTCTAATACTTGTTCAAGCATAGGTCACTGAATTTTCGAAATTTCTTCAGAAATCCGAGTTTTCAGGTCTTGACATCTCGTGAACGTGTTTCGTAAACGCGTTTCGTTTCTTAAGGTATCCCCCACAAAAAAAAAAAAAAAAAAAAAAAAAAAAACGGAGCGGTCAAATCTGGCGAGCGCGGCGGCCAAGCAAAATCAGTGCAACGCGACAATATGTGGTTGCCAAACGCTTCTTTCAGTACTGCGAGCGTTTCTACCGAGTTAAACGTAAATGTAAAATGTAAAAACGCGCATATTTGGCATTATATTAAAAAATTATAATAATATTTCATAAATGTACCGGAACAAATGCCCTCTCCATTTATGAAAGTAAAAATTCTAATAATATAAACTGGTAAATAATAAATATACAAGATGAAAACAGTATCGATGGAAAAATCAGACAAAAAACCATCACAAATGAAAAGCGGTAATTTAAAAAATAATAAATATAAGTTTAATTATGTAACGAATATGTAATATCATTTATAAGTAATGGAAACGAAAGCAAACAAATTATAACGTTACGAGAATAATACATTATGTTTAATGCGTCGATGCTTATACTTAATATAATACTTAGTTCCCTGGAATCATAATTTCCTATTGCTGGAAGTCAATTATTACGGTGCACACTACAACTGAGAAAAAATTTTTGCGATAGTTTGAGGATATAGTGTTTTACATATGGTATCTGCAGAGCACTATGCTTATATGAAATTTTAGTGTATACGGGGACATTGAGAATACATCTATGACATCGATTTTGGACTAATTGCAGCCTATTAAAACTAGCATTTGAAGATTCGAAATGTGAACATTACGGCGAATGTGGCAAATAAGATGAATGGCGAAAATAACTAATATGGGGAAAATACTCCAGAAAAGTGGAATCAAAAAGATGACGCTGAAAGATGATACACTGAGAAGTAAAAGAAAGTTTACAGGACATAAGATCGTGAAAAAAGGAAGACGCAGCCAGGAAAATAGAAATATGATTTAATTTGATTGAAAGTTATCTTTAGAAAAAAAAATATGCAGCCATTATGATGATTATCACGATATGCCTTTATCTATCCACTCCTTATCCTGTACCTCCTATACACACGCGATCTACCGATGTCTGATAACGTAACAACGGCAACATTCGCAAGTTTCTCGATGATGTTACACAAGAGATTGCTGCAGCGCATGAAAACGATTGCTTAAGCATGTAAATACAGAAGCTCGTCATGTTTTAGATATGTTAATGACTCATTAAATCACACCGACTCTTCAGACCATTCATCCATTTATCATTATTTAAAGGCGCTGATTTTAATAAATTAATGATTGTTATTAAAACTATAATGACAAAACTAAATGCACTCGCGAATGAAGGTAGTTTCACAAAAATAGCTGCTATTTTAGAAATAATTGTAGTCAATTTTTTTATGTAATATGATTAAGTTAGTTGCCTGGAATTGTAATGCTATAGTACACAAACTAGCTGAGCTTCATGAATTTTCTATTTACAATAGTATTGATATCATTGCTTTATCCGAGACTAAACTGAACAGTAACCTAACAGTTAAATTTCCTGGCTTTGATATTTGCAGAAAAGATGGGACGCGTTACAAGTGGAGGAGTAGTTGTTGATTAATCAATGACTAAAGTATGATGCCAACGCCCCCATTACATAGTATTCAGGCTGTTAGCATAAACATTTATTAAAACCACTGCTGTAATACTCATAATGTAAATCGCAATGTAGAAGTTGCTACTATTTTTGCTGTTTGTAAACCGCCTAATCGATTGATTAAGTATAGGAAAGATATTTTATCTTTGATGAAGACAAGTAAAAAAATTATTTTAATCGGCGATTTAATCTCTAAGCATAAGTCTTGGAATAATTTTAATAATAATCAGGTTGGCAACGTCTTACTTATTCCTTCTCTACAAAATAATACAGAAATATTAGCACCACGACAACCTACATACTTCCTACCGCCTGGCTCTCGACCTAGTATTATTGATTTAGTTCTAGTCAAAAACATCAATATAACTCTGCCCATTTCAGTGAACTGTTTATCCTCCGATCACAACTCAATATTTATAATCGTCAAAACTGGCAACATACTGCACCAACTAGTAAAACATTTAATTTTAAAAATGCGAACTGGAATTTATTTAAGCGTCATATTTCTGATAATATAAACTTAAACCTACCTATTTCTGATAATTGACCACTGTCTCACTATTCTGACAAACTTGATTCATGAAGCTATTGCCCTTTCTGTTCCTATTAAGCAGAATGTTTCTCCTATATCTTCGATCCCTTCATATATAACTTCCATAATTAAAATCACAAATATTGTCAGAAGATCCTATACTAAAAGTCGTTCACGTACTGATCCACAAAATATTAAGAAATTATTGAATCAACTTTCGATTTTAGTTCGATATTTACTAAATAAACATAATAATGAAAAATTTAGTAAAAAAATTTCTAACCTTTCTGTTAAAAATAATAGCCTTTCGAAGATATGTAAACAATATAAACATCATAAAGCACTTCCCCCAATTCATGATCCTCATACTAACACATATGCATATAATAATACTCATAAAACAGAATTGTTTGCTGCACGCTACCTTAAGGTTCACAGCGGAAATATCCATTTAGCCTTCAAGCTATCAGTAGAACAAAGTACATAAAGTTGTCAGCAGATTTATCGCATCACCTCAGATAACAACTAATATTAAATTAACTTCTCCCAAAGAAGTTTTTACCTATCTAAAATCAACAAAGAAGAAAAACTCGCTAGGTCACACGATGGTATCCAATCTGCTGTCATTAAAATGCTACCTCAAAAAGCCATTAACTAATTTGATTAATGCAATGTTTAAATTTGGGTACTTCCCTTCTAGCTGGAAAGTGGCTAAAATAATTCCAGTACCAAAACACGGTAAAGATTGCTCTCTGATAAACAATATCCGTCAATTAGCAATCTTAGCAAAATCGCTGAAAAAATTATTCCGAAAAGATTATGACTTCACTAATTCTAATAATATAATACCTAGTAGTCAATTTGGATTATTCCACAACACAACAGATAGCAAGAGTTGCTGACTCTATCACAGATAGTTTTAACTTCAATAAACATACTGGGATGGTGTTATTTGATGTGGCAAAAGCTTTCGACACAACCTGGCACGATGGTATTATCTATAAAATGATTGTTACCGGGTTTCCCAATTATCTAATTAAACTGATTAATAGTTACTTAACTAATCGATCATTTTACACCATTATAAATAATGCGAAATCAAGTAGCAAATCCTGTTCTGCCGGCGTACTTCAAGGTAGCGTGCTGGGGCCATTGTTATTTACATTTTTCATGCATGATTTCGCGCATATAAATAACATTGAGATTATTCGCTGATGACACAGCGTTGTTCTGCAGTTCCTACAGGCCAAGTACTATCAGCAATAGGTTACACTCCGGTGTTGATCGTAATTAAGTATTTTTCTAAATGGCAAATTGCTCTTAATCCTTCCAAAACGAAAGCAATTTTCTTCACTCGTCGAAGACCGTTTTTACCGATCAGACTTCACGTCAGTGGCGTTGATATAGAATGGTCTGACCAGATACGCTATCTTGGTGTCATTTTAGACAAGAGGCTATTCCAAGCATATTGACCATGCATCATTGAAGACAAACAGAGCAATCTGTTCAACTTACCCCATTTTCAATCGTAAATCTCACTTAAATATTAATAAAAAACTAATAATCTACAAGTCAATCATTAGGCCTATTTTAACATATTCTTGTCCAGTTTGGTCTTCAGTCTCAAATGCTAGTTTTAATAGACTGCAATTAGTCCAAAATCGATGTCATAGATGTATTCTCAATGTCCCCGTATACACTAAAATTTCATATATGCATAGTGCTCTGCAGATACCATGTATAAAAGACTATATCCTCAAACTATCGCAAAAATTTTTTCTCAATTGTAGTGTGCACCGTAATAATTGACTTCCAGCAATAGGAAATTACGATTCCAGGGAACTAAGTATTATATTAAGTATAAGCATCGACGCATTAAACATAATGTATTATTCTCATAACATTATAATTTGTTTCCTTTCGTTTCCATCAAATGATACTACATATTCGTTATAAAATTAAACTTATATTTATTATTTTTTAAATTACCGCTTTTCATTTGTAATGGTTTTTTGTCTGAGTTTTCCATCAATACTATTTATATCTTGTATATTTATTATTTACCAGTTTATATTTTTAGAATTTTTACTTTCATAAATGGAGAGGTGTTCCGGTACATTTATTAAATATTATTATAACTTTTTTAATATAATGTCACATATAAGCGTTTTTACATGTTTACATTTTTAGATACCAGAAGACTTAAACGTCGCCATCCAACTGATTCTTGTCTAGCAATAGTATTACTAACTTAGTAATTCAAGGAGTTCTATTAGTTGAAGTATAACCCCATACATGTTCACTTTTATTCTATTACTACCAGATGTACTTATTTAATAGTAGTATTAAGATCGTACATAACAATATTATATACATAAAAGAAATTACCGGCGTCGTTTTCCTTCTGTATTTTGGATGAATTATTTTCATTTTCATTATGATTTTCTCTTTCAACCGTTTTATTCTTGAATAGATCGTCATCGAATTTTATTTCTAAATTAAAAAGAAAAAATATACATATACATTAAAAAAGTATTATAATATTTTTTATAATACAAATAAGTCAAGACCGTATTTAGATAATTACGACGTGATATAACGAAACGGTAATTTAAAATAAATACCGATTTCAGTCACATATTATTAAATTTTGATACAAAATTGTAATTATTATTCTCGCTAAACGATTTGTGATAAGTATTTCCGTTTTCATATTTGCCCATTCAGTCAAACATTATCAATTTTTTACACAAAATTGTACATTTGAGAAATAGTTCGCAAAATGATTCGAAAAGTTGAAGATATAATGTTTTATGTATAACGCTATCTTTAGATAAGCGTGTGTTACATAAATAATTTTGAATCGAAACATTCACCGACAACTAAATACTTTCCACTTTAGAAACAGATTATTTTTTGGCATTAAAAGCCTAATGTGCTGTATAGTTTAAAATACAGTCAAGCCTATTTTTAAAGTATTTCCGTATTCGAGATGCGGGGTGTTCTATATACATAATATGATAAAAATTAGTTAAGAAAAGATGAAACATAAAGTTATACTTTATATACAGTGGTAATTCGTAGATAACTACAGAATATATATATTATTTTGTTTACAGTACTAATTCGTAAATGATTATAGATAAGTTTTTTATTGATATAAATATTATTCCAATCGAGATATCGTATGTCATCAAACGTCCTCTAGGATGTAAACGGGCAATCTTATCACGAATGAAAGTTCACGTACCGTATAAGGAACATTGTAACTGAAAGAGTCAGTCCCTCGTGTACGTATCTCGAAAATTATTCTTCTCATCACAGACTAGATTAGTGTTATCAAGTAAACACGTGTTTATATATTATATCGCGAACGAAAATAAAATATATAATGAGAATTATTTCACCGCATTATTTTATTATTCATAAATCACTGAAGTTCCGACCTGTACGGTACAAATAATTTCAAAATTAGCCATATAGCACGACTTTTAAACGAATTAAAGTAATTAAAACCGGTTATTTAACTGGCCTCTATTTACTACATATTATAACGCGCGTTCCAATGTATACATAAGTTAAAATGTCGTTATTATTCGAAGGGTGAAAAATTATAATCGATTTTCAAAATATGTAAAATGAAATTTAAAAAAAAAATGTACATTATTTATATGTAGGTAGGAAAAGTTTGTAATAAAATCAATCGAACAAAATCGATATAATGCTTCGTAACGAATCGTATATAAACATTTAAAAATTATTTTCACGATGCCCGAGTTCAATAATAAAAATTTTTTTTCGAGAAGACCAGTTTTTTGATTTTTAAAAATGTTTTAAAATCTAAACCGAATAACTACAACCACTTCTGATTTTGTCCGGTTAAATTTGTGATAAAAACTGATACGTACATCGCAATTTTTTACGGTATAAACTATGTTCATTTTTTTTTATTTTACCTTACGACATTTCGAAAACATTCTCGCAAAGTTCGAAAATTTAAAAAAATTTTAATTAATCGTCCGTATCGCAAACAAACAGACGAAATCCGTACAGATCATACTGTATAGTAACCATAAACAAAAAAGGAGTACGCCAAAGATAAATCTAATCTCCTCGTCCATTTAATGTATATACGAAAGTTGTATTCAACGAGGCACTAGAAGAAAACGATGGGAACTTGAAAATAAATTGCGTTACTCTGAACAACTTTCGATATGAGGATCTGACTGTTTAGTAATAGCTGACAGCAAAAACGAAACTACAACGTATTCTACGCAAGATTGTGAAGAAAATATGGATTAAAACTGAATACATCAAGACTAAAGTAACTATATTTTCGACGAAATAAATTAATTGATCGATCGAAATAAAGCGTGATATATCTGGGTACGCGAAGAAAATTGTGCCCTCAGCCTGAGATACGTAGCAGGATTAAACAATCGGGGAGAATATTAATAAAAATGAAGATCACGCGTCAAGAATGAAAACTGGAACTGAAAATCACTACTATATAGTTCCGAATGTTGTAGACGCAACATTATAAAAACCAAAGCGTTCCATATGTATTTTTACCGACGCATCCTGAGAATATTACGAATTCAAAAAGTTAAGAATACTGAAGTGCTTAATAAAGTGGAAAAAAAATTTAGGAAGTCCCACGAACAAACAAAAAAGAAAAGCCGTAGTATTTAGGACACACCACGAAACAGAAATACAACACACTAAAAATGTTACTCGAGGAAAATGAATTGAAGGCAAGAGATCCGAGAGGAAAACCACAACTTTCGTGGTTGGACAATCTAAGAAGATGGTTCAACCTGTCCTCGGAAGAACTTACTCTGGTCAGTCGCTGATAGATATTACAACTGCGGATCGCCAACATTAGCGGATGGATAACAAGAAGTAAGATGGAAAAATACAATTATTATTATTAGTCCGCAATCTGGATTTTAAAAACGTACAACATTCATATTAAAGCTGAAATTCAGGGATAATAATTGTAGACAAAATATCGTATTCCAAATTTTGTTTTCAACAGTCGATACGATAATTCTGACAAATTGGAAATCAGTGCAATAATTACGTCGCTCGATTATCTTATATATATTATATTATATATATATATATATATATATATATATATATATATATATAAATGATTTGTTTTAAATAGGAAACAATGAAGTTGGAGTAAAAAAGTCGCTAAATGTTTAATTATAAGAAATATTTTCGGCAGAAATTATTTATTTCATTATTGTTTATTATTAGGAAGTTATTTATAATTTCTCAGTAATATGTTTGAAATAGCAGTTGTGCCCAAAATGATCAGAGAGAAGATTCGGCGCCGTGATGAATGTAGGAATGGGTAAGATTCGAACAACAGTCCGGTAACTTTAATACCTTTACCGGAAAAGAAAGGACAATTCTGTCGAACATCTGCTCGACATTATTTAACAATTAGTGATTTTTACGAATAACTTTATCGGTTTTTTTCTATCCCGTAATTAATGATTAATTAAAAATTATAGTAATAAAGCTTCGAGAAACATTGCACACACTAATCGATGAAAGGGGTGAAAATATTATAAAAAATCTATTAATACAACGTACGAGAGATTACTTAGGACTACGAATTACTTTTCAGGAGTTTTTAATTACGCGCTAAATGTAAGTAAATAATTTCGAATAATCATCGCGTATCATCGATATTTCCAACAAAAATTAAATAAGTAGACATTTCCCGTTCTTAAGTACGGCAACACTGTTGACGGATACGCATATGCAGAAAGATTTGCCAGGCGTACGATTCTTCGACCGGCAGCGCCACAAATTAAAACGATATAAAAGAAATAACTAACGCGGACATCTATTTCTGTCGATACGCCAAGTAAAGAGAATGACAGATATAAGGAGCCAGTATGTTTACATCGACTAGCGAGTATTTTTTTTTTTTTTATAATACCACCTGCCATGTTCCAGGTACACAACAACTGGAGAGACATTAGTGTAGACTAAAACGCTGGACTAGTGGACTAACCAGTTATAACGTCACGTTCAAAAACACGCAGCTATACGCGTAAAGAGGCGTAAAATATCCCCTAAAAATAATAATAGGAAAATTTAGATTTTTTTTTTAAATTAAAAAGCGTTATTGTTGCGAATATAAAAGTAAATATTCGGCTTTTCGATATTACTGAAAACTGAACATTAACGAAGACCATAAAAACTGAATACTTTCGAGATATAATTACGTTACATCTGTCTCGGAATGTATAGTAACGATGGTTAATATTTAACGTAACGGTGAAAAGTAACAGATGACAACCGTTATACGATTTTACCACGTATATAGGGGAAACCTAAGTTAAATTTGTCGCTGTTAAATTCTTATATGGTGAATGAAATAACTGGCAATCGTAACAGTTTTCATGCTATTTTTTATTTTGGCCTAGTTTTCACCCTTTAGCCAGTTTAAGTGGACTGTTCGAATTATAAACTTATATTATTAGCCTTAATAAAATTATATAATCTACGCGCATCCAAGGAGGTAAGATCTACAATAAGCTCTTCAAGTTGTATCGGATATTCCTTGTCCGTAGAAGTTTAGACAGAAAGCTATCTCTATTTTTGTATTTGGGGCATCACCAGATCTGATGTTCGATGTCATCTTCAATGTTACATACCTCGCAAACACTTCACTTCTGAGGATGACAAAAGATTACTAAGTGTACAGTTATCGTTCTCAGTCTAACGAACACGAAAACAAAATCTTTATAGAGGATATCTCCCATATTTAAACGATGGCACTTTTGAAATTGTCCTACTATATTAGCTACCTAATGATATGCTGTGACTCTTCCTCGTTTACTTCATTGAGGCTTTGTAACGTGTTGTTATTATTACAAAAGAAATTGCATGGCCCCGCGTCAATTGGAATGGTATGGCTAAATGTTGTATCGAATCAGTAAAACTTCTTCAACATTACTGAGAACTTTTGTCAAGTGCCACTTACTGTTCTTAAATTGTATAGGATACGGTTATTTAACGTTCCGAACGGCTCCAGTAAACTTTAAAAATTTAATTCGACAGCGATAGGACAAAATATGACGGCACGAATAGAGCGGAAATTCCACGTATAAATAAATCACGAATAAAGAAGACGATAGAATATATAATTCCTTGTCTGAAGGAATTTATAAATAATTTAATGATATAAACGACATCGTAGGAATTTATTAGTAATATTTATTCAGCTTTCGCGATTGTGTCTAATAAGATTTAATATATTATAAATACAAGATTCAACAGTGAAAATAACTTAATTATATCGTATTATAAATACTTGAGCTATCCGCGACAATTACGTATGACAGTCGTAAATAGTAATAGTAATATAGAATGTAATCAATGATCAAAATAACAGGTTGACGTCACTTTATGCTGTCACCGAAAGTACTCCTATTACTAAAAAGTAACGGTCTAGCACACCACGAATGTACGGAAGACTCCGATAATAGCCGGTAACGAAATACAACACGTTGATGATTTGAGAATTAGACACAGGAACGTCGTGTAAAACGATGATCGATTAAATCACCGTAAATAAACAAAATGTAATCCGTAATTATTTATTTTCGACTTCGGAGGTTGGCTTGGAATATATCGTATAATTGAAAGCAACGCCCACGAAGAAGCCCGCAATTAATCTGACGTAGATAATAAAATCGAAATAAAACTATTTTATTTTTATTTTAAGATTTATTAATTAAAAAAGCAGCTACGAAATGAAAGGATTCCATAAAAATATCGCACAAAAAATAAAACAGAATTTTTTTTGAATCGTTCAAAAATTAATTATTTAAATTATTTTTGAAAGTAATAAATTAGAGTATAACACATTTGAAATATCTATATAAAATACCACGTTCGAACACATTTTTAATTTTATTTGTTTGTTTAGCGTATTATTCAGTTCACTATTTCCTTTTTTCTTTGATAGAAACTTCTGTATAATGAAGTACTACGAAATTGTATACATACACATACTATATATATATATATATATATATATATATATATATATATATATAAATTAAGGTATCTAAAAATTGATTGGTTACAAGTCGCACTTAATATATATATAATAACGAACTCCCCGATTTCATTTTACTGCGCACATTACAATGAAATTTAAAAATTTATCTTTGATTTATATTTTATCGCAATTTTTTTTTTGTAAATTAGTGATTTCCGAAATATATTTACATAAGAATTACATACTATAAAAAATACGTAACTACTATCACAAATTGGTACACACGGAACTATTTTAACCGCGTAGAATTTCGTTTCATAAATAACCCGGAGTAATAACCAAAAATGTCAGTTAATACCAATCACAGAATTGGTTAATGTTTTTCTTAGAAACGAATTTTGGAATTTTTCGGTAGGATTTTTTTCTTAAAATAATTCTTTCATAGATAAAAAAAAATCCAAACTATCCGATACCCTAAATCAAAACGGTACGCGATATATAAAATTTTAATTATAATTACTAACCTATATGCGGTAAAAAGCAAATTTGTAAACTGACATCATTTGAACAGGTTAACGCAATTGAACTGAAATTTTAACGTACATTTAGTATCAAGAAAAAGATAATAAGAAAAAAAGAAATTTTCAAAATTTTATGGGAGTGTACTCGATGTCGAAAATTTCATAATTTTGTAATTTTCATACAGGCCATTATTTATTAAATTACAGGTATGTATAAAATTTCATACTAATCGTTAGGACTGTTTCCGAAACAGCCATATATATATATATATATATATATATATATATATATACAAGAATCGCTCGTCGAATATATGTATATAATGTATGTATGTATGTATGTCATTCACATATTACCATAAATGTGGGCTCGTTGCCAAGAATAAACTTCCAATATTTCCGTGTGGAATATACATATATGAAACCAAAACTTGCAGACGTGTGTGTGTATGTATGTATGTATATATTATGTGTGATATATATATATATATATAAATCATGGTCTTCGTTAGTACAATCCCAAGACTGATCTATCACTTCCAATGTTTATATATGAAATAATTAATCGGCTGCAATGTTCCGGCCAAAAATCTGGAGCCAATGGCAGAAAGGAAAACCCTAACAAAGGAAAACCCTAACAAAGGAAAACCCTAACAAAGGAAAACTTCAGCAACATCGGCGCCTTTAAATGTGGCGGATGTAGCAAGGTGTGTGTTGCGAGACTCACGCTACTTAATCACCTCACGATATGTTAATAATGGATAATAGTCCATACTCGAACAACCAGTGAACAAATGATGCTGTACATACATATATATATATATATATATATATATATATATATATATATATATATATATATAATATCATGTTAAACCACAAATGTTCATACATACACATGCATGTGTATATATTATGAGTAGTATACAATTACAAATATAATCGCCATCAAGTTCTAAAACTGTATCATAATAACGATGGACGTTCTAAAATGTTCGGTTTTTTGCAATTTTTTTCATTCTGTATAATTTCTTACTCCGGTGACTTCTAACGAAATTGTAACAAATGTATTTTGTCGGTCACTAGTCTTTCCTCGGATTTTACTATATCGAAATAGTCCACCATAAAACAAACGTTGTTTTCCTGACTCGCTTTATTCCTCTATTCGATTTACTTGAAGCGCCTGTTCATTTTCGATTGCGTCCGTTCAACCTATTCCATTTTACTCCCAGTCGACAACTCAGCGATTTTCGAAAATTCCTTTCATTTAACGTCTCAAAAAACGCTATTTAAACTACTCCTACGTATTCGACAAACATTTTCTCTGATTCGACTATATCGGTCATCGTGTTGAATACATACCCTGTTTTTCTTGAAATACGTATTTCGCGAATTTTCAGAATTGATTACTATCTCGCAGTACAGATTGTACGTCATAGTCCGGTCGACATGGTGTGACTTCTAACGAAATTGTAACAAACGTATTTTTTCGATCCTCTTCAGATTTTACTATATTGAAATAGTCGTCTACGAAAAATCGCCCCTTTGAATAGTTGGTAATAACCGCTGTCCGGATTTTAATCTCCGTTAAAACGAAATTATTAATTCCATGAGCTGTCCATGGGATCCTTAGAACTTTTCAATATACTTTTATTTCGAAAGCTTCGACCTTATTTCTCATCGATTTGTTAATCGGTAAGTTTCAGAACCGTACGCCGCTATAAATTATCGCGTTCTGAAGTAGCAGTTTTGTTATTTTAGCGATGTTATGGTCTTTTCATATACGATTGAGTTTTGGGCGTTTGCTAATGTTAGCCGTCTCCTTATTTCTTCTTCCGATTCAACATTTCCGGATATACCCCCGAATAAATTAATTTATACTTAATTTCTATATCTCGTAATGGAACCAATGTTGTATTCTGTTTTCTTTATTAATTATCAACATTGAACATTTCTGTTCAATATCCTTGATAATCTCATATCTTCCAAACGATATACTATTTGCCTCAGCGATGAAGACGTCGGCCATGTAGAATGAATTCGTATATATATATATATATATATATATATATATATATATATATATATATATATATATAAATATAGATTGATAGATAAATTAATTAATATTAATTCCATCCATCGTTGATTCTTTCGCGAGTCATTACACATCTGTCGAATGGAAAAACTGTACGTTTATCATACGTCCCTGGTAAAGTTGATTTTAGTGTTCGTTTATTAGTTTCGCAGAAACAGACGCAGACACGTAGGCGCCTTCATAGTCATCATCATTAGTTTTCCGGGGTATCCTCGACCTCCTATTACTACCCTAAAAAAAAGAAAAGAAAAATACTAAACCGAATGGCGGTTTGGTGGACAAGCGACGATGATAAAAGGGCGAATGTCTAACCCTACTACAAAATCTGCCCGCCATATTAACACAGTGGATGATAAAATGGGACCGTTACAAGTAGGTATTCTTTCAGACTTCGCCTACGCCTCCTACGGTGAGCTTTCTCTAGCATCTCGTTAGGCGCTAACCTGCATAAGTGATTCGTGTAGATTTTTGTGTATACACCGACGAAACAACAATGTCGAACGATGCCATAAAATAAAAGTAAAATGAATACGAATAAACAAAGTTCAAACTTGCACACGTACATACACACGTTCGTGTGACCCATAACACGCTACTTTAACTATATTCAACATTTCGTCGACGGTGGATGAACTTTCCATACTCTTTCCCTCCCGGATGAATTTTTATAAACTTTCAACTTAGAGCAGCGTCGTATAATTATCGATTCAGCATCAAAGCATCCCTACATATTCTTCTGGACTGTGTTTACCTTTTTACATCGACGAATCTACCACTAAAACCACCGCGCGGTACTACTTTTAATAATAATAATAATAATGAAGCGATATTCCTCGTGTTTGTACGAGGAATTCAATCGGCAACTCAGCAACAGAGTGTACCGCCCGGTACAGAGTATCTTTCCGTCGACGTCTCGTACTTATCAACCCTTCGAGGTCGTAATCGAAATTCGCTGAAAATCGCAACGCATATCGTAGCCGTTAAGCCGCCCCTGCTCTTTAAATATATCTCTTCGTTTTCTTCGCAGACTAAAAACCGTTGACGACCACCACGCATCATTTTAGAGACCGTCGACTATATACGAGGACGTTTATAAGACGTTCATCAAAATTACCTCTATCCGAACGAGCATAATAACGGTCGAATTTACAATAGTACTAGTCAGTAGTAGTAAAGACGGGATGTAATTGCGCGTATAACCTGACTTAAACCCGAAAAAAAAAACACAATAGTCGAGTTCATTGGCTGTTCCTTACGTCTTTACGGGGAAAATAATTATTTCGATTACGCATTTAGATAATTTTAGATAATTTTCAATGTGTTCGAAGAAACATTTTTAAAATTGAGACGTTTACACCAACCGAAAAATAAAGAATTTCGTTATCATTAAAACTCACCATAATAGTAGGAGGCACATCGTGGTGGAAAAGAATATAATTTTTCGGGTAAACAAGTAAAAGATTCAAAAAATTCACCTCCATCTAAAGAATTATTACTATGATTATTTTTATTTTATTACATGTATGTAAACTTTTTAACGAAATGTCATAATAAATTGAATTGAATTGAATTGAACTGAATTGAATTAATATCATTATTATTCGTATGTGTTTCAATGTGTTATTGTGCGTACGCGCACTGTGTGTGTATATACGGGGCGTGCGAGTAAATGTGGATAAGTGTTTAATTATAGGTAGCCCGTAGGAGTGTGTATAAGTGCTTAATACGTATAAAAGTATATACTTGTTTATATCGTTTATATCTGTAAATATTTATGAGTATATTTTGGTGATCGGAAGATTTTAATTTATTTCAGTTAAATTTGTTACAAGCGCATTCGAGATCATTTATTTATACACATAGATTATAGACTGTTGTTCGCGCAACCTATGCGCGTCAGCCGGTTAAACGTAGTAAGAATTTTGTTTCATTTCGTGAAATATATATATATTCGATTTGATCGACTTATTGAAAGACTGACAAGTTATATTTTTTACTCGGAGAATTTGGACGGGCCGAAGTAAATGTATATAATTTTCGTAAAACTCTTTATTGCAAATTATCTATACCTAGGACAGCTGTTCGTTTCATAAAATGGTATAATTACTTGTGTAGAATGGAAACTTCATATTTCAGTTAAGTCCGGAGCGAAATTTATTTGTTTATTTATGTATTCTTATCAATTTGTCGTTGTTGCGCGATAAATTTAATTTATCAATTTAGTATGCAATTGTATAAATTAATTTCTAGCTCCAGATTATACTGATTATCCTTTTGGCTGATTATACAGCACAGCGATATCCTTCCGCGCTTTCGGTACTTCTTTAGAATCCGATCGATTATTTGTTCCTGCCCACAAATCGTTTATTTCATTGTCCTCGTCCAACTTTTATTCAGTATTTTTTCACAGCTTTCATTCTGATGCGATTAAGACTAGTGAACAAATTTCTAGGAAGAGCCCAATCGTTCGATGCATTTGTAAATTCACATTCATCCTGGGTTTTTGGTCACATCCGTTTAAGTATCCAATCATCTTCCCGCTATAACGAGTAATAATGAAAAACTTTAAAACTATAACGAGTTCGATCATAAAGTATATTTTAAAAAAAAAAAAATACATATTTTCGTGCATATTTGTATCTTTCCATGCATAAAAATTTCATGTTTAATACAACATAGTACGGAGAACATTAAGAAAAAACTGAAAGGTGATATTCCTCCGCACACAAACATACGTACTCTTACATATATACATATGTGTGTGAGCCAAGATAACATAAGAGGAAAAGGCGGAATAAATTATAGTCAATTAACATCACTAAATTTCCTTAACTAGAGTCAGGTCATTTTACAGAATTTTTCCATACAATACGGGCTAGCATTAAAGACACTATAATTATGTTATACCGAGTGGAGTGCCAAATTCGTGATAATTAAAGAGTTAAATGAGAAAAACTTTATTAACCCTTTCAGTCTCGCGCGTGAAATTTCGACGCAAAATTAGAAATTTTATACAGATTGTTTATTATACAATGCAACTTCTTATTAGATGGCTCTAGATAATTTTCACAGTGCTTAAATAAATATTTTCGAAAAATTCAGACATTTCACGTCAGCCAGCAAATAAACAATTTCAAGTTGGAAATGTTGATCTGTACAATATTCGAATCAAAAAGCGACGACCGAAGAGAAATATCGTAATTGCCTATTCGCGACAGTAGAAAACTAGAGCAACACCGGCGCCTTTAAATTTGGCATATGTAGCAAGAAATGTGCTACGAAAATCATAAGGACTGGACGCCGACAAAATAACAAATTATGAAGATGACGACAGATAGATAAATAAATGTGTGTATGTGGTTAATAGAACGAGAATGAACGTCAAATCTTATTTCATTTCCAATATCTTCTGCCCCTGTTACGCTATTTAGAAATACTGCTCTATTTAGTTTAGATCTAAGATTGCAGAAATAAAGCGGCTATCTTTTTCAGGAGCTATATTAAATTTTTAAAAAAAAAAATCTACTATCTAATAAACGCATATTAGCACCGATAATTTTTAATCGATGTTCGTCATTTAAATGAATTTTTTTTTAACTTTCACCTTTCTTGTAGATACTCTATATAACATAACTCGGCCGTTTATTATTAAGCGTTGCTATTATATTTTATACGATTTCTATATTCTAATGAAATATTTAGATTAATCTATGAAAATAGATTCTTCCCCCATAGCGTTATTATTTCTCGCTTTTCTGATAGCATTGTCTAGTTCCCACATTTCGATACGAGATGCTCGTTCTCTTTTTCCGAATATTTATTTCATTAGCATCATCTTCGTACAGTTCGGTAATATATTCCATCGACTACCGCAATGCTTTCCACACTTATTCTTTACATTCATTATACCAATGTTGTGGTTTTTTTTTGTTTTTATGTCGCTTCATCGTGAATTTTACTTTTGCGTGCATTAGTGTTGTTTGTGTTTTCAAGCTCTTCTATTTCCTTGCACTTTTCTTCGTACCATTTATGTTTTCTATGCATTTACGTATTATTTATTCATCTAATGCAGTATTATCCTTTATTAGTGGTCGCAGACGATTCATCATATTCGATATTTCTTCGGTCATTCAGGGCTTATTTTTGCGTATCTGTTCTGTGTTCAGATTACTGCTACCGATAAAAAAACTGTTCTCTTCCATTCTGTGTCCATTTATCATCTATATTTTTACGACTGTCATCCGGGTCTTTCTTCTTAAAATTTTACACCTTTTTTTTTTTCGGAATATTAAAACCAGCGATCGGATATACGTGTTCTTTACGGAATTCCTATATCTGTATTTCATTACAATAATCTGATTTCTATATTTTCTGCCCAGGCTTGTCCACGTGTATAGTCTCCTCTTATGGTTTTCGAAACATGTATTGCTAATTATGAATCCGGTGCTGGTCCGCGAAATCATTAAGTATCCGGCTCCTATCGTTGGTCTGTCCTAAATCGTGTTTTCTGACTGCTTTACCCTGCAGTCGTTCACCTACTTTAGCGTTGAAATCGCCCATTATACATGTTATATCACTTCTTTTTGCGCGCGATAGTAGATCCTCTAATTTTTTTTATAAAATTCTCTTCAACTTTGTCATCATTATATTCTACGATTGGAGCATATTCCTTTATTCTTTCGCTATAGAATTCTATCAGATTTCGGAATGATACATTCGCTCATTTTACTTATTGATTTTTTCATCATTATTCGTATAAAATTTGGAGTAAACGTTCAGATTTTCATTATTAGTCAATTTAATTCGCGGACTTGGAATGTGCGCAAACTTTAAATTTCAAAAAAAAAAAAAAAAAAGAAAAAAATACAAGAAACAAATCCAAATCAAACTGACTCAGAAAAAAACGTCTTTATTGAGTATGGCTAAATTCTTCTTGGACATTTCTGTTCCACGACGTATGTATCTAGCCGAAGACCGATCAGCAAAATATTAAATGTCCGGATTCCGGGAAAATATTTTAAAAAGTAATTAATTAAAAAGATAATTACATACGAGAAAAACGATAAAAATCAAACTAACTTTTAAAAAAAAAACATCGTTTTGTGTTCGGCTGATTTGAGTTGTAATTGTTAATAAGTCTTGCGACATTTCTAATCCACAATCTGGCATACGGAAAAACAATAAAAATGTTCCAATTCCCGGAAAATATATTAAAAAAAAAAAAATTATGATTAATTAAAAATACGATCAACGTAGATAAACGTGGTAAGAAAATGAAATAATATCAGATATTTCGATTTATTCATTCGGATTCGTAGAGTCATCCTAAATTTCGGATACGATACATCTTACACTTTTGGCCGTAAATTTAACGTGTAAACGAAATAATAATTCTACCGTTAGTCTATTTAAAAGGCAAAATATTTTTCGAAAATAAAACGGCTAAAAATAAATTCGAAACGAAAACTATTACTAATCAGAAAAATAAAATACCACGGGGGGGGGAGACGTTTCACGCCCGCGCGATATTTATAACGTAAATCATCGCCAAAATACACACAACGATCTATAACGAAATACACATGTGCCATTATGCTATATGTGTATACATTATTCTAAAGATGTAACAAAAATTTACCAACGAACGGGAGGACGTGACAAGGTCAACAGTTAGTATTGGGATATTAGAAGAAGGTACGTCACTGCGTACATAATTCGGTTATGACGAAATACACTGAGGACAGAATGAGATTCGATATTAAGGTCGATATTACGACACGCGTTAGGATCAAGAAAAGGCGTAATATTTCACGGTTTATTTTCGAAAAAGTAAATAAATAATTTCGAGATGTAGGTCGCGAATTTTTAAGCTCATCGCGGAAGAAAAAAAAAACACGATGTAAACAACACGAATTCGATCCCAAAAATAAAAAAAGTGACATAAAATGAAATTAAACCCAGTATGATTAGAATATTGGAAAAATTCAGCGCATTTTTTACCTAAATTTATTCCATTCCGCTGTTACTAAACAAAATTTTAATAAATCGTTTCTTTAAATAAATCGTACAAATATTATCTAATTAACGTTAATGATTTTAACTTATTATTCCTTTAAACGATTTTAACTAATCGTTTCTTTAAGTGATGATTTTAACTAATTGCTTCTATATCATCATCATCATCCATTGTCCTACGTAAGGACAAGGGGGCACCGTGTATTATTATTCAAGTTGCATTATAGTTTTTCTTCATAAATCTCTATTATGGGCAATTCGGAACGCTTCAGACATAGTATATCCTGTTGATGTCATTACTTAATCAATCCAGCATGTACGACATCTTCCCTATGGACGTTTACCGTTTACGATACCTTGTATTATTGTTCGTTCCATCGATTCGATGTTTCTCGCTTATTATCAGAAATATTTTATCATGTTTCTCTTGATTTAAAAGCCTGATATCCACTTTTAATTCATCGATAATGGACTTATTAGCTCGTAGGGCCGTCCAAGGTATACGGGGAGAAGTTTTCGATATATCGCCAATACACGCTTTTCGACATCTTTTTTTTTTTTTTAATGGTCCATGTTTTACGTCGCAATAGGAAAAATGACTGCATTGACCAGATTTAATTTTAATGATTTTGTTACGCGTTATTCTGTTCAGTCTGGTCATTGCTACTCTCGCTACAGCGAGACTCTTGCGTATTTCCTCTTCGCATCCACCTGTATTCATTATTATTGTAACGAGGTAGTTAAATTGTCCTATTATGACCTCCAATATCTGTAGCTTCTGATCGGTCATTTTTTCCTCTATCAACAATCATCACTTTTGTTTTCAATTTGTTTAGTTTAATGTTGTAATTTCCACTCACGACTTTCAGGGTTTTTTTTTTTTTTATAATATCTCGAAGTTCTTTTTCTGAATCATCGGCATATCGTAAATTATTGATCTTGTGGCCTACTATTGTTATACCGCGCGATTCAATCCATCAAGTACTTTTCGTATTACGGGTTCGCTATATCCATTAAATAACATAGACGACATACATCCTTAGTATATAAAATAATTTCATCTCTAAAATAACAATTATTTCGCTTAATTGAAACACCATATTTTATATATATATATATATATATATAAAAATTTATACAGTATTCCTTTCTTGAGCCTTCGAAAGTCGATGACCTGTTAAACAGTGTTCTAAGTCTTCACATTCAGTGGTCAGGGGACTCGGTTTCGCATACTTAGCGGAAATAAGAAAAACCACATAGCTGACCACATTCATCTTTGCGCTATAGCCTTCCGGATCTTTATTATCAGTCTTATTACGTCACACGCTTGACAGACGCCCATTATTAATTAATATCCAGCTTACATATATAAAATTATCCATGAATTTTCGATCTTAGTACTACTGTTAATTACGATGATCGAAACTAGTCAGTATATTCATATAGACGTTCTCACTTACATTGTTAAAGTTAGGAAAAATAATAGGCGAGATTAAACTTCGCCATTCACTTTACTAAGAATCTAATTGAAAATGTCTAAAAAAAATTAATAATAATAAAACACAATCTCATAAATATTACATATTGGTACCCGTACAAAAAATGACGAATTGTCTCAGGAAACTTCAAAACATTACAAAAATATAACAGTAATAATCGGATTTATACATATATACGTAGCGGCATACGTTGTTAGCGGTTTATTAAACATAACCGGTAATATTACGTATCAATATAGCGGGAATATATATATATATATATATATATATATATATATATATATATATATATATATAGATATACACCAACATATTAATAAAGTAATTATGAGCGAAGGTCAACAATTATACAAATATTACCAAGTTTACAGCAATCAACATTCACGTACAGGAATGTGTATATAGATATATGTTGTACGTGTGGTGTTAGGTATAATTATGGGCATATAAGCCCAAGCTTCTTCATTGTAATCGCAGAACACGTCATATTGTGAAAACTGATGACAATCACCTAACCAGACTACCATATATTTTATAACACAATTCTGATAAGACATTTTCCTCGAAATCACCAACCTTTTATTATTAATGTTGACGAGGATACAACGTCATTTTTAATTTCGGTTGCTACGCAAATGTCATTCAATTTTTTATTTTTATATTAAAAATTAGTTATTACACTTTATCCTCCGGTTCCAATACTTGTTTATACTGCTAAACGTCATACGATCAAATAATCGAGAAATGTTACAATCCTATATTATATGTTTCCTCGATGACTGTTAAGTTTTTCAGTTATAATTAAACTTTACATTATACAAGATAAACATAAAAGCGATAATACTATGATGATAATTCGAAATAATAATAACGGAAAAAATTATATACACTATATATATATACATTTTATACAGCAAGTTTAGATGAGATTTTTCATAATCACATAACATTACTTTAAATCAGATTACAGGAACTGTTATTCACGCATACAAAAATATAGACAAACAAATACATACACATCGTAATCATCACGGTCGTATTGTTCGTTTCGAACATCGTGACTAGTCATTGTACGTTTATTTCACGTACAAAATGAATTTGTATGTAACGCAGATGAACGCGCATATGATGTTATATGGAGTGGGGTGCCTTCTCCGCGATAATTAAGAATTATATAATAATGAAAAACTTTCTGTCGCGTGTTGGTTTCGAACTGTCGGCCATCGAGTTGACAGTCGAGAACCCTAGCAAGTATGCCCACCGCGGCACACATCTACGTAAATACATTATATATATATATATATATATATATATATAAAATGTTTAATATGTACATTTAGATCAGGATAGATATTTGTACAATATGTAAAATCATTTTACGCGGCCGAAATATGAACAGCGTTAAAGTCAACATGTAATTTTGTAATCGAATAGACGTATACAAACACGATCAAAACAATATACGAATATGATTCTATATGCTGTGGAAACTAACCGCGGGAATATCTCTTGATTTATAACAATTTCCGAAGGTGTATTCGGAAGAAAACTGAACTGAGACTCATGATCGCATAGTAATATCAACGGAGAAAAATTTATTAATCACGCACGGTTCGCATGTCAGACGATCCTCTAGAAAAGTCACAAACTAACGCAACATTCAATCTGCGGAAATAGTATTAAATAAATAATAAATATACAACAAATCGACAGCTACGACTATCAACAAGGACATTATATCAATAAACACAAATAGCGGAGTACATTTACCTCAGAAAATGGCGTTTCAATCGCTCCCGTATTCCACTACTCTCCACTGCAGCTTATAAATACCGGACGTACAAGTATCTTATCCTTCCATCTCGTCCCACGATTTACTTTACTAATTAATATCATGTCAATCTTTTTAACATCTCCATTGACACCTCCACCTTCTCCTCCATCATATCTTCCCATCCTGATCTTAATGCTTTCATACAAAATTACTGGCCTAATCATGTACATGTATTTTCAGGTAGATCCAAATTTCCCGGTCGGTCCGTTACGGGAACATTCTATATACCGCAATATAATATCTCCAAATCATTCATTTTTCCTCAGTTCAATTCAATTTTCACTGCCGGGGGCCTAAACGTCCTTAAAACTCTGCAATTCTTATCACGTTTAGATCACCATTCCTCCTCCCTATACTTAATTATATCCGACTCCCTAAGTTTTCTCCTCGCATTGAAGCATTCCACCATTCAACCTAATTCCAATTATCTTCCCTTGGCAGTGCGACAATTGACTTATTTACTATTCAGCCGCGGCATCTTAATATCATACGTCTGGATTCCCGGTCATTTCGGAATTCATAGCAATGAGGTTGCCGACACTCTGGCCAAGAAAGCCATTTTCTTCGGCTCTCTGGTGCCGGCAATTTCCACCACAGACCTGATATCTCTTGCCAACATGGATATATCCTACGAGTGGTCATCGTGGCTAGTTAGTTCTTCCACCCCTAGATATTATCTGGCCACATCACCTACTCCCTGCTACTTTAATTTGTCCAACATACACCTCAACTTCCGAAAATTTATTACAACCATCACCCGTTTACGTTCTGGACACAATCGTCTTCCGGCTCACATGTTTCGTATTGGGATTTCCAGTTCCCCATATTGTTCCCATCCAGCCGATTCACAAATTATCGCCGATGAAAACCACATCCTTTTCAATTGCAGTTTTCACACACCTGACCAACTCGCACTCCTGAATTCCTTAATATCCATCAGTTATCGTCCTCCTCTCTCTATCACTTCCTTAATTTTTTCTAATGACTCCCGTGGTTTCCTCCTTCTTTACAAATTCCTAACCAATTGTAATATCAATATATAATAACTATTTATCAACACGTTAGTGGGTTGTGATTGCTCCTCAGCAGTGCCCAAAAAAAAAAAACAAAAAAACAACACGTGGTATACTTAGACAGAATAGAAATCAAGCGAAAGGATTTCCCCGGCGCGCAGGTAACATTCGAAAAGTGATATAATGATTTCTGAGTAGAAGATTATACCGAATATATCTTACCGGTATTAACATATCGAAATATGATGTTTTACCATAGGCCCCGACTTTGAGGTGGCAGAGGGGCGTTCGCCCCTTAAAGTTATTATAACGAGGCCATGCCACCTAAACGGTTATTAATTAAAGACTTTGTCCCTTCGATGTCTATTATTCAAGAATTATAACCCTTTCAGTACCATAAGTTATACATAAATATATATAAAATGTTGTCGTTATATGAATATTTCAGGTAATTTATATGTAAGATTTATTGTGTACGTTTGATAATGACGTAACTGGCGAAAAGCTTTGCAATAGAAAACTTTTATAGCGATTCAACTGTGTTATAATTATAATTCGTAAAATAACTAATCTCCGATATATCAACATTATATATATATATATATATATATATATATATATATATACACTATATGCAGAAAACAATTTTATTCGTGAGTTATGTTTGTGGAACATGCAAAAATTTTCTTTCCCCTCCCCCACAACATTTTTTTCAAGTCGGCGCACCTGTGCTTTACTAACGATATAGTGATGAAAATCATTACTTCGATCAGACAGCAGACAAAATTGACGGAATGCAGCGTAATAAACAGAAAAGCTGAAATGGTCAGAATACTATAACAGACGAAAAAAAAATTCTATCGATATACTGATTGATGGTTGATCGAAGATAAATTAAAACATATCCCAATAAATATTTTTGACGATCAACGATGAAAAATTAAAATTTTAAAATCATGTCCATAATGTGTTGCAAGAAATAAAAAAAGTAGCTAAAAAATTTAAAAAACCGGAAGCCAAATTAATATAAGAGCTAGGAAAAAATATTTTATAAAATTATTAGTGAAGTCGCACATCAATTTTCCGGGCGTTTTTTTATCCATCCAAACGAGGACAATCACTGATGAAAATAGAACTTGGTATTAACGTGTTATCTCCCAACGAAGATTACCCACTATCTGAAAGTTATATATATATATATTTTTATACAATATAACGAATTAAATTCGATTCTACAGTTCAAGCTATATCGTTCAAGACATTTGAACCGTGCGCAATTATCCGTAAGACCACATGATTCGTCTGAATGTAACTGTCGCTGTACTGCCTAATCACTTCCTTAAGAGTATATATTTCAAGATCCCGCGTGTGAGTCATCGTTCCGAATATACCGTGGTGACAATGAGATGCTGCCTAGCAGTTTGGCCTGGAATCGCTGAATAATGTTAATATTAGAATCGCTGGCTGTTCCCCAAATCTGCACGCCGTATATCCATATTGACTTTAGGATTATTATATTAATAATTTATTTTTAATCGACGATTTCGAGTGCTTTCCAAGTAGCCAATTTAACTCTTTGTACTTTAAATGAAGTTGTTTTCGTTCGGCTATTATATGATCCTTCTATATAGGCCGTTGATTCAAAAGTATTTTGTGATACTGGAACTAATTTATTATTTAAATAAACTTGTACATTTTTGTCTTTGTTTAACGCGAATAAGACTTGTGTGGATTTTGTTTCATTAACTTTGATTTTCCTCAAATTAAACCACCTTTCTAAATCTGTTATACCGTGTTGTAGTTTATTCGATGCTATTGTTCGGTCTTCATCAATCGCTAGTATGGCGGTGTCGTCTGCAAACATAGCTGTAGTAGTGTTAACATTTTCTGGCAAATCTAAAATTTAAATCTTATATAACACCGGTCCTAGTACGCTATCGTGAAGTACTCCTGAATGTTAGAATTAGCGTCGTTTACATTAATGTGGAAGTAACGATTTGTAAGGTAAGATTTAAGCGACGCGAAGTATTGGCGAGGCAATGATGTTTAAGCTTATAGAGTAGGACAGTGTGCTAGACTTTATCAAAAGCATTTTTCTATATCTAGAAAAAGAGCATAGCAACATTTTTTATCTTCGTAGCTTTTATTTATAATATCGGCAACTATGTGTATGTATTGTGCTGTGATAACTTCTAAAGTCAAATTGCAGGTTAGGCGTTACATTATTTTCTTCTAGTTTCAATCTTTTTTAAGTTTTTCAAACAGTTTGAACACTACCGGTAACAGAGTAGCTTCTGACTGCGGCTTTCCTGGCTTAGGAATCATGATAATGGAAGCGAATTTTCACTGTATCGGGTAATAGCTTGTATGAATTTTCGCATTGAACACATATGTTCCGACACAAAGTAACTAAATTTAACTTAATGTTATATTTTTCAATTAGGTCCCAATAAAAATGCAACACACGATATATTTTTAGGAAATTTTTTATCGTGTACAACGTAACCGCATATTAACGCATTCGCCTATGTGTAAACATATATGTATCTGTGTGTGTATATGAATGTATGAAATCTCTTTTTTAAAAACAAAAAAAAAACACACACACATCTAAATCTACAAACCGAAAGCAACTATAACAACCACTTAAGCAAAAATTCCTACCAAACACTAACAGTAGTCGATTAACACCCACGCACACCCAGTCGTATTGTCGCGTAAGTTTCACATCAGCTGTCCTAAAATTCCGCAATTGTATAAACAAACGCTAAAAAAAAATAATCAACAATTTATTTCGATAGTTCATTTATCTTCCCGTTTTATTTATCAATAATAATAAAGTCTTACTTACTTATCAAACACAAATACATATATGTAACATGCGCGCGTGTTAAATTCTATGTAAAACCGATTGAAAATATGAAAACATTTTTTTATTTGTATCAATAACTTTTTTCCTTAATACCCAGCCTTGTACACTGTTACAAAGACCCGCGAAAAAAAAAACTTTTCAACGCAAAAAAAAAGGTTATTCTGGCGAATTTGTAGAAAAACGTGCAAAAATTGTGTTAGATTTGTATACGTATGAAGCCGATAATATCAACGTCTTAAGTTATTTAAAGACATCAAGTAACGTTGAACGACTAAACTTTTCAAGTTTTTTTGTTTTATTTTATATATATATATATATATATATATATATATATATATATATATATATATATATTTACAATACAATCTTAATCATACAGATTAAATAAGTATTCTTATTTGCATAGTGCTCATTTAATACACAGACTTATATACTAAATGCAAACGTGAGCGATCCTGTAGCTCAATAGCTACAATCACAGTTTTTTGAATTTTAATTTATTTGCACGACAGATCATGCGGGGTGTCGACGTTTTAATCGTCTGATGTCATCGTTGGTATCCAACAGTTTAACAGCCTCAGCATTTACATGCTGCTGCAACCGCTGTTCATGTTTATTTGCGAAATCCTTTAATGACTTCCTGTACGAAAGATACGCCAAGATCTCGATGAATATCATCGTTGCGAGAATAGCGATATGCATCAACTATATGGCTCGCAAGATCACGCTTTGCCTAGCCTGTATCCTGTTGATATTTGTTTTGCTGGCACATGCCCATAATTGAATGCCATATGTCCATATCGGTTTAATAATTTGCTGATATAATAGTCGCTTATGGATGGTGCTGAGCTTTGAATTTCGTCCAATAAGCCAGTATAATTCTTTTGTTTTGATCTTCATCTGTTTAATTTTCGTCCTAACATGCACTTCCCACGTTAGTCGTTTGTCCAAGTGCATACTGAGGTATTTAGCAGATTCCGCACGCGGAATGAGCTGATTCTGTAGGTATACACGGTGCTTCAAATTGGTGTGACGATATGTAAACATAACGTGAACAGATTTTTGTTCATGAAGCTTAATCTTCCAGGTTAATGCCCATTTCTGTGTACGATTGATAGCAGACTGCAGTTTAGCCGTTGCTTTATCACTAACTGAAAGTATCGCTGTATCATCAGCAAATGTTGCAATTGTTGCTGTTTCATCCACTGGCAAATCTTTAGTATACAGCAGATAGAGCAGAGGTCCGAGGACACTCCCCTGCGGTACACCTGCCAGTATACAATAAAGACTTAATACAGCATTCTGATGAATGACACGAAATTGCCGTTCATCCAGATACGATTCTAACAATTGACATATATTACCTGGCAATAATCTACTCAGCTTATATTTCAGCCCCTGATGCCACACTTTGTCAAAGACTTGGGCAACGTCAAGAAATACAGCGGCGCAATATTTCTTATTTTCAAACGATTTGTTAATAATCGCTACGATGCGATGTATTTGTTCGACTGTAGTGTGCCGTCTCCTAAATCCAAACTGGTGGATCGGTATCTCATCTGCAACTAGTGGCAACAGCCGTTTTAGTATTAACTTCTCATAAAGTTTGGAAATTGCTGGTAATAGGGATATAGGACGGTACGATGTAACTTCCTGCTCCGGCTTACCTGGTTTGTTCAGCATTATAATCTGGGCTGTTTTAAAACATAGCGGCACATGTTTTAGACGCATACATGCGTTGAAGATATACGTAAGCATGATGATGCCTTTCTTTGATAATTCTTTTAATACTTGAGCTGAAATTTCATCGACACCTGGAGCTTTTCTCGGATTCATGTTTCTATCTATTTCTCTTGCTACTTCATATGGAGTGAAGAAGGTGAGCTTTTGATCTTCACGATAAGTAATGTTAGTAACTGTCGATTCCATATCGGATTGAAGATTATGCGGTTGAAATACACGCGATAGATGGTAGGCAAACAGTTCAGCTACATCTTCGTCACGTCTTACCCAACAGCCATTTTCATCCTGTATGGGTGAGGTTCTGGCAACTGGTCGTTTTAGCCGGCGAGTGGCTTTCCACAAAGAGTATTCTTTGTCGGCGGAAGGACTAAGATTTTGTACATAAGACTCGAACGTTTTATTCTGAATTGTTTTTATTAATTTGCTGATGACAAACTTTTTGTAGTATCCTAACTTCACATTTCATTTACCACCCATCATATGGAATCGAAACGAATACAACAGAATATTGATTCTAGAAAGATACTTTGAAATTATGTAACCACCAGTATAACTTAAATTATTAAACTAGAAAATTCTCAATACGAGTGGTAGTTGGACGGTGACGTATCGTCGTGACTGTCTGAAAGATGACAGATGAAGGAGGAGCAGCAGAGCAACGTGAAAGCACAACATATACGGAAGATAGTTCAATGGATATTCTGACGACACAGATAAGAAAAATCTAAATTATATTAATACTAACAATAATTATAGTACTAACCAAATAATCAGCCATATGATAGATAAAATAGACAATAATTTCGAGTCAAAAATAACAATTATAAATCTAAAGAAAATTCTAATAATAAAGAAACTTAACTATTTGATCATGGGAAACAATTTAAAGTTTTCATAAAAAAAGCTTATAATAGTGATAATTTAAACGACAGCGGAAGTAGATATTTAGCCATAAGCGCATTAAATGTAGGAAAAATATTAATGACTCACTATACACACATAAACAAAAAAAGTATCAAGGAAGTTAGTTATAGAAATATGTACGCGAGTGAACATGTCAGTAGGCCAAAACACACTTTAAGCCAGAATATGAGCTATTTATACCCTTTTTCCTAACGACAAGAGCAGGCGTGATAAACAATGTAGATATACTGAATATACAGAAGACGAGATTTATCACAATATGGAAAGTGCACAATACAAAATACGGAATATAATGAGATTTAAGAAAAGAGTAAAAACAGAACGAGGTGTAGAATATCAACCAACCGCATTAGTTAAAATACTATTTCACGGTCAATCACTACCAGAATATTTATATATATATATATATATATATATATATATAAAAGATCAAATTCATAGTAGAACCGTTTGTGAGAATGATAATGCCGAAAATGTTTTTTATACGGTCGCAATACTTTCAGCTGTAAAGCAAAATCTGAAAGATGTAAAATTTGTGCATCCAAAGAACATGATACTGATAAATGTGGAAAAAGAGAATCTAAATGTTTATTCTGTGGTGACAAACACGAAACTACTAACAAAGGATGTCCAGAGAGAAAGAGACAAATAGCTATTGCCGAATTAATGGCAACACAAAATTTTAGCTGTCGAAAAGCTAACATACTAAAAACATATAAGTGGGAAACACTTTATTCAAATGTCTCCAGCAATTTCAATTTGCACCTTTAAAAAATTGCGACATAGAATTTTCAAATTTAGAGAAAAATGTGGCGACGCTACTGGTACCATTGCAAGCATCCCGCAATACAGACCACCACCAATGAAAAATTCATCCTATAATAAAATAAAAGAGAAAAATGCTATTGAAATAAAACAATTCAGAGATTACAATAAGAGGAAACGCGGTGAACAAATACCTATCTCACCAGAAGAGGAACCAAAAAGAATAAACTTAATAAACTTTGAGAGAAGTAAATCTAACATAGATAGCGAAACAGGAAATTTGACAATACCGACGCAGAAAATAAAAATAAGAGTTCAAAATACCCTATAAGCCAAAAAATAAGAAAAATAAACTTAAAATGAATGAAAATAAAAATGAAGCAAATAAACAAAAAAATAAAGATAATAGAACGATAATTGGTACTAGTTCATCTTCTACTATGAGAGGAACTGGCCAGAACTATCTTAAATGGAAAATTAAAATTAAATGGACTTATACATAGAAAAGTAAACTTTAGCAATTAATATGGAATACTCGAAGCATGTACACAATCCTAATCGAACTAAAAAAATTATTAGTAGATAAAAATATAGGTATAACAACAATAACTGAAACCTGGTTAAAACCAGGAAATAACAATAAAACAGTATAACATTAACAAATACGATAAAATAAATACTAAAGGAGGCGGGATGGCCTCACTAATCTATTAAATCACACATTTAAATCAAATTGTATACATCTGAAAAATATAGATCAGAGCCAAGATACAGATATCATTAACTGAAATTACTCACAGTAACAAAAATATAACAATACGGGGAATATATGCAGCGCCAGGTCATAAAATAACAAAACTGGAATAAAATAAAATCTTATCTGAGGAAATCGTATATTATCACTATATCTTTAAAAAATTAAATTTTAATTACCTTTTGCCTAATTTTGTCTAACGTAAATAACACTAAATACTTTTAACGAATAGAATACTAAATTTGAAATCCAATTTTCTGTCTACGAAAATCGGATTAAAATTTTTAATGCGATTTATACAAATTGTAACAAAGAAAGATCACCATCAACTTGTTGAACAATTCTGAAATTCCGACGGAAACGCATTTTTTTTTAATCGCCATTTTCTAACATAAAATATTAAAATTATCGCCCAAAACTATATATCTCACACCGGCTAGAGCAACGACTGATTCTCACGTTTTGAATAGAAGATATTATTGTTATCTCGTAGAAAAAAACAGTTTAATCTAACAAATTATTATTACTATTATTATTATTACCGGCAATCTTTACAGCCATGCTGGTTTGAATTTGTAATACGCCTTTTAATTAGCATCAGTGGCGAAGCCAGGGGGTGGTTTTGGGGGTCTGAACCCCCCCATGGATTTAATCTGATAATAACAAAATATATATTCCTTGTTAAATGCAGTTTCGCACTTGTTAAATTTTTTTTGTTTTTTTTTTTTTAATTTTCATTTATTTTATTTAAATTTCGTTGTTTTCGAAGTAAATAAATAGTTTTGCAATATAGGAGGTACTAGAAGAATTTTGTAGAAAACCGCGAAGAATAGATTTTATATATTAAATTTAGTTATACTATGGATTATTCCTTCAAAAAAATATATAATCATTATATAATTTTTTCGCGGAATTTATTGTACTCTGTAACCATCTCCTGTCCTCAATAACATATACTATTAGTGCGTTCCTTAAATATTTCTGCCGTGTATTGCTTCTAATAGAATTACATATTCGACGTCTAATAAGTATAAAAATAACTCTGGTGAGTTGGATTGCTTACGATTTGGGGTTTAACCTACTTGAGTTTTGGTTATTTACTTAAAGTTCAATTAAAGTCGAATTTGCTGTTATAATTATTTTTTTTAACCCCCCTCTTCAATCAAGTCTGGCTACGCCACTGGCAAACATTACAAACGTCCTTCATCTCGATGGTTAAAGTCTCATATACAAGAAACGGTGTTCAATAATACTGATGTTTGAATTTGTTCGATCGTATATGGTGACAGTCCTAGGTTCTTTATGCTGTTACCTAAACTGCTCGATATTATTCGGTTGTTTCCAATTACCGATGGTACAATCTTTACAACATCGAGTTTCATCATTGGTTTCATTTGCTCTGTAAGTTTTTCATATTTTTTTTTTCCGCATACACTTTATCAATATTTAGACTATCTTATATCTATTGACATAATTTATTTATCTTATCTATTAAAACGATATCAGTTAGTTCTATTATTTTATCAGTCAATATAGCTCTGTCCCGGTATAATTTATACTGTTCGTGTTCTAAGATTTTTTTGGCGTATATTTATAATATGGCTGTTTATCATTAATTAGTCCATATTTTATTCCCATTTCTAGCATCATGTCTTTTAACATAAAATCTTGATGTTAATTGTTCACACGCACACTATTATTATTATTTTTTATAACTATAAATATTATTATTATCGTACGCGGTCGATTTATGTTCCCTTCCGTGTACAATACACATAATCAGAAGAGACTCGATAGAAAAATGGATAATTCAATTAAAGAGGTAAATGAACAAGAGGACGTGCCCCCAATCGATATGTAGATCAAGTCAAGACCTGGACAAAGTTGTCACTTGAGAATTAATGCAGACGATTGAAAATCGGGACAACTGGAGACGAATTATACGAAAAATTACATGATAGATGTCGATAGAACTCTTTAATTAAGTTCATCCGCGTCCAAAAGTATCAAACAGCTTTCGCATTTATTAAATTAAATAATCGTTCTTATTTTATACTAGACAACGCTATAGCACCTATTTATTATACAACACTATGTTCGAGTTATATTTCCAACAACAAGAAACGTGTAGCATCACAGATCGAATCTAACAGGTAGGTGTATACACTTTTATTAATAACATCGAAATTTATACTTATTATTGTCAAATTAATTATGTAAAAAAAATTAAAATTCTAATTTCGATAAACGGTAATTTTATGAACTACGATTAAAGAAAATAATATTACATAATTTTATTACTAGACGTTAACGATACGATTTTTATTGAGCAATAAAACTAGTTCGCTCGCACAATGTAGGAAAGGTCGTTGATAATGTCGATATTGTTACAGCAGAGGTACAATTAATTATAGATTGCTTTCTACATCCTATTGAGGATTCGCAATATAGTTTTCCTTTCTACGTTATATCAATGATATATTGTCAACGTTCATTACGGTCATCGCAACCGGTGTTAATATATCAAAGTTTCGAAAATAAAACATCGGAAGAAATATAGATTTCCGATCGATGAAAAATCTTAACCGCCGGTTGGAATTTTTTTTTTTTAATCCTCTTCTTATCAGGTACTGACAATTTTATGTCATCAACCGGATGTTGTCTCTTGAGAACGCACTTGATTTCTTGAGAATATGCCCATTAGCAAGGTCTCAATTTATTTTGAAATGGCTATAGGCTATATCCAATCCATCATCGTTCTTCTTTTCAATCTTTTGGCCTTTGTTGGTTTCTTCAACAAACTATCTGCTAGTGGGTTTGTGTGGTACTGTAGTCTCCATATATGTTTTTCAATCGCTTCTTGAATTACCTCGTTTATGTACTTTATATTTAGATCTACATGTAGCGTACGGTTTGAGACGTACCATGGTGCTCCTACAATTGCACGTAATACCCTGTTTTGATACGTCTGAATTTTGTTTACTTTGCTTTTGGACGCACAGCCCCACAGCTCAATTGCGTATAGCCATACAGGTTTTAATACTACGTTGTACAGTAGTAATTTGTTTAAAGTATGAAGTTGTGAATGTGGACCAAGCAACCAGTTCAGCTGTTTAGTTTTTATGTTCAACTCCGTTTTCTTCGCTCTAATATGCTGAGCCCATGTTAAAGTTTGGTCTAAGTGAACTCCTAGATATTTTACCGCTCGACTTTGTTCAATTTTCCTACCTTTGATAAAGATTTTATATCTGTTGCGAACAATTCTCCTTTTAGTAAATATAATGTGGGTACTCTTGGACTCGTTTATTGTCAATTTCCATTTGCTCGACCAATTTTCAATTTCATTGACTGCACTTTGCAATATTTTATTTGATGTTTGCGGAAGCTTATGTGAAGCCATTATTGCCGTGTCATCAGCAAATGTTGCTACACTCGCATTCCTTGGTACCGGTATGTCATAAGTGAATATCGAGTACAACAAGGGACCAAGCGCGCTTCCTTGGGGTACGCCCGATTTAATTTTTTGAATTTGAGATTGTTCATTATTTACTATGACTCGAAAGTATCTTTCGTCTAGATAGGATTTTATAATATTATAATATTGTACTGGCAGGACCCTTTTACATTTGTATAGTAGACCAGTGTGCCAGACTTTATCGAACGCTTGTTGAATATCTAGGAAGGCCGCTGAGCAGACCTCTTTCTCCTCAAAAGCTGTTTCGATTTGATTAACGAGCCTGTGGACTTGCTGGACTGTTGAGTGGCCAGTTCTAAATCCAAATTGGTGGTTGGGGATTATTTTGTTTTCATCAATGAATTTTTGAATTCTTTTCTTTAAGAGTTTTTCAAATAGTTTAGCCAAAATTGATAAGAGTGATATAGGCCGATAGGACGACAGTTTTTCAGGGGGCTTTCCTGGTTTTTGTATCATAATCACATTTGCGAACTTCCATAATAAAGGAACGTATTGTATTCGCATAATTGCATTGACGATATAAGTTAGATTCATTAATGCTTTTTGCGGAAGTTCTTTCAGAATTTGACCCGTTATGAGATCATATCCTGGCGCTTTATTTTTATTCAACTTCATTATTTCCTCTTTTATTTCCTTCGGTGAAAACATCTTTATTTTAGTATCAGATTTACTTGGTTCCTGTTTTAAATAATTTTGGATATCATCCTCAATGGCAGATTTAGTTCTTTCTGTTTGAAAAGTGTTGGACAGATGTACTCCAAACAACTCTGCTTTGGTAGCATCATCTGTAACCCAATCTCCATTTTCACTTTTTAGTGGGTTATTCCTAGGTTCTGGCTTGTTACAATGCAAATAAAAATAAACACGATATTTTACGATTATTAAATATTTACACTTTTTTTTTTAGCCTACAATAAACTCTGTTCAACGAACGAGATGAATCATAGACACGTTTCGTAAATCTCTATATCCGGGTATCGGTTAGAGCAGCTGTGTAAGGAAAACCAGCCGCCCTATTACAAACGGACTTAGGAGAAGGGCAATCCGGAATATTAATATCGGAAGAAGAAAAAAAGAATAAACGAGCTATTATAGTAGATCCCGAATATTCCGAACGTGTAAGTAAAACAGTCCCAAGGAAGTAGTTATACGTACATAAGCAGAAGCAGAAAAGTAGAAGATGGGTTTAAAAGAAGGGATTAAACCTCGCTATATAATATACGACTACTATACTTATTTAAAAAATCGAACGTGTACCGCGAGATAAGATTTTGAGGAGGCCGGAGATGGCCCGATATAATATAGAACGTGTGCGCTACTTTAAGAGCAAGTAAATACTTAAATAGTACAGAGTGCGCGTGGTCATTTACTCCGCCCGAAGATCTATATATATGTATATGTATATATATATATAGCAAATATGGGTACTTTGTGTTAAACAAGAAATAAAGGTGAAGGGTAAAGAGGAAAACGCATTCCTACGGTTGATTCTCGAACGTAGGAAGGGAATGAACGAATAATATAATACGAACCAACTTCGTCATCGAGTCTCTACAATACCCGGATTCGCCCCTCCGAATCTGATAATAATAATGAGAAAAACATTTTAATAGGGAATTCCCTTCTGTTGCTGCGCTAAAATATTTACGACAAGCGCACTGACGTGCACCGTTCATTCCACCAGTCGGTGCACAGCGAATATAATAAGACGTAGACAGAAATACAACATTCATTATCATTATAGGAGGATAAAAGAGAACAACTCTTTGCTCTACCTACATATAAACACCTTAATAAAATTATTAGTCGTTACCTATGTTGTTTTGTATTCGGTCACAAGTCACAAGTTACGATGATAACATGTATAGAAAACTACCAGCAAATTTATATTATCATTATTATTGAAATTATTTCATCGCAATTCTACCCGCACGTACGAATGACGAATAATATCAGTATGCAAGTAAATCTCGCAATATATTGCACTAAATATAAACGAACATTTCGTAATATCGTTTCAAGACGTCAAGGAAATGGTACAAAAAAAAAAAGAAAAAGTCCGCATATATATGTAACATATATAAATACACGCATCACGTACATATATATGTATAAATGACATATTTTTTAAACATTTGCTATCTGTCAACCTATCAGATGACTTTTCACTTCTCGATGACAACGATAGTAATATAAAAATAAAACTTTTATTTTTATTATACTTCCCTGACGTGTTATATATAATCAACGGTGTGAGATGAGGTAGAATCAACAGTTTTACAACGTAAACTTACTCTGGATAAGTATTAAGCGCAAAATAAATAAATTACGTATAATTAAAAACGGATTTCGTCTTTCGTGAAATATATACTTTAAAAAATTGTCTCATTCCTATTAAGTCGGATAAATCGACTCTAAACACGATAAAAAATAAAGAAGTACAAACAACTTTTTAACATAAATTACACCCTTTCAAAAATCGAGAATGTACCGAGTTCCAGGAATCTACCTTCAAATTTATTATAACAATAAACATCAATACAACATCATTACGAGATCTGACGTTATGAGGAAAATAGCATTTGAAGTAATAGAACCGAATCACGGGAGATAGGGAAAAAAAGCATATATACGAAGAAATACCGAAAAAAATGGAAAAGAAACAGTTTGTTTTTCTAATGTGGTGCACAGACGACCGGAAGAGGAAGTATCACGATGAATGATTACTTATAAAAAAAAACCTACAAAATTTACAGTGTATCCGTGGAATACACTATGGATAATAACCATACACCATTTATCGGATATAGTATTGCTTCGTTATCGATCAATTTTCAAATTTACAAAACGTACAAAATACTCGTTCATCCGGAAAACAATTTGTTAATTTTCAACATTTTTAATTTATTATACTCGCATAAACACGCCGACTCGCATTACTTTCATAAGGCTGATAGTATGAAGCATAAATATCAGATTATTTATTCTACTCCTTAATACGAATAATATTTGCTGTCAGAATTATAATTCACCAATTCGACCGACTTGACACATATATATATATATATATATATATATATATATATATATATATAAATATATATATAAGGGAGATATGAAGAAAGTCCAAAATATGGATTCTGAACATGGTCGAGTGGTGAGAGCCTATTCTCATTTTTTCATTTGTCATACTTCTAACTAACCGAACCTAAGTAAATCAACAAGCGGGGCTTATTTAAATTGGTAGTCGCTCATTCTTCATATTAGCCAATATTTAATAATATATATAATATCCATTAGCGTATATGAAAATAATCGAACAGAGCGTGCATTATATGGAATATTATAATGTTACCGTATAACAAGAAATTAATACAAATGCTCAAGTTTTCCGAGCAGTTACGTATTATAAAAAATTTTACGATACTCATTTTTTAAATAGAACGACAGTGACGAAATTTAAAAATTCAACGCTTACTTTTAGCCGGTGGAACAGTAGATCCTTTTCTTCGCGGCATTTCAACGATTTTATTATATTAAAAAGGAAATAAAACCGAAAACATATTTATCGAAAAAAAGTATTTAAAAAAAAAAAACACCTTTTAACACGTCATTTTTTTACAACAATTGTTCTTACGATTTTATCAATAACACCATCAAATCATTGAACAATGGCCGTACACAACTTTTAGACATTTAACATTTGTAACAATAAAAATGATAATAGTTTTACTACAACGCATTTTTTCGTATCTTAAACGTGTCAACAATCTTTATATATATATATATATAAATTTTTTTGTTTAAAAGTTTATCACAATCGTTTACTATTAAATAACGCGCGAACAACAACACAACACCAAACACTAACCGGTGAATACTAACTTAAAAAAACAACGTGCGCGCGTACACACACGACGAGTACGAACGCGTCATTTCAACGAATTTTGGTCAGTTTCGTATTACTACTGTATAGCAACGTAGCAAAGTGATCAGCTGATGTACGTATATACAATATAACCATATATATATATATATATATATATATATATATATATATACATATATATATCATATATATTTATAATTTACGCTCAACACGAGCACCACGCACGAACACAACTGTACTGTTTTTCCAACACTGTTCGTCGTCGTTGTACTACTGCTGGGATATCTCTTGGATTATTATTAATATTATTATATTCTTGAGAGATGCGCCAACAACAGCGCCAGAGAAAGACTAACTTTATCATCATCACTATTAACATCATCATTATTATTATTATTATTATAAACCTTATCACCGGATCAACGCAGTAGTAGTCGCGCGTTTTCACACGCACTGTTTTTTCCTTTTTTTTTTTTTTTTTTTTTAACTTATACGATAGAGAAACATTCAGAGAAAGAGAAGGAATGAATCAGAAAACCATATATGAAAACAAAGACAAACGCCGATCTCGAACGAACACAGACTAAATTTGTCGTTTCTCGTCATGGCATCTTCCTCGACGTGGTATATTTATAATATCGGCGCAGACGACAGAATGTAGCGGCAACGCGCCATATTCGAATCTTCAACCCGTACACTAACACATCCGCATATTGGCTGTCTTTTAAACTGCGGCAAAAAGTTTCCACCATTACTTCGAGCGAAAATTTTTATATATACCGAACTGTGTTTTGACGGCGTATATACACAACTCGCGCACACAATTAAATGTATTTAGCGATCGGGTAAACTTAGCGTATACTACACCTACGTGTAACGCGCACCCGCTTTGAACGTTATAGAATCGAAATCACCTTTTAGCCAGCGAATCGCGGTAAAAACAGTCTGTAGCGAACGTTTTCCTCCAATCGAGCACCCAACGAAATATGCAATAGCAGCCGGTGGTGTAATGGCTCTTTTTTTTTTTTTTAACCCGTTACGCAGTTGTTATCTATCGCCGGTGTTGGTGGTGGTGCAGCGATCGAAGGAAAAAAAAAGTGAAACAAGTACACAAGTGTACATAATACTGGCAGATGACGCTCTAGCCTCTAGCGTCGTGTGCTTGCAAGAGTTCATTTCGACGTAAACACAACTCGTGACGTCATTGGACGTTTGTTCGGGTCATCCGAACGATGGCGGAACTCGGAATAAGCAGTTGTGTATTATATTCGGTACTCAGTTGAACTATGTATTAAACGAAGAAAGATAAAGTACTATAATATAATGTATTGTTGTACAGGAATCATATGGCCAACTAGTGAATGTTTATGTACGAGTTGGTATGTTGTATATGTAAAAAAGTGAACGCGAAACAACATTATTACTTCCCGGGATAATTATTACACACAATCTGGTTGAGTTTTGAGTGTGAAGCCCAATTATTATTATTAATAATTATTAGTATTATTATTTATTAATAGTATTACGAGTATTATTATTATCCTTGTTCGTATTATTCGTATTTATGTTTTGTTTTTTCTTTTTAAATCGTTATCTCGTATATTCACGATAATATTGCATAAATAATAAATATACGCGTAATAAGCCCTATGTTTAAAACGAGTGAGTACCGTTCGCAGTGTTGCCAATTCTAAAGAGACAAATTATTTTATCGCTCGTTTATTATTAATAACTCGGTGACGTTTAATTTTTAAAAGATAACTTCGTAAGAAACGATCAAACTAATTCGATAAATCGTTTATCGTTTATCGTAAACGTACTTTTCTAATACAAGTGTACTAGGACGCATTATCTCGTTCCTCATTCTCTAATAATAACTGTCTAGGTCAATTTGTATGTACATTCTTCGTACACTAGTTCTGGATGACACCACCTGATAATATACAACGTTCAGTTTTCAACCTTCTGCCGACAACGTTGAAGAATATCGAATCGAGCAAATATGTAAGCATAAGCAACTAAGCAACACGACGGCGATAGTATGTAATATTACGCATTGATAGGCTATTGGCTTTTATGTGAGTATAATGTAATAGTCGTATGTGTAAGATGTCTAGGGCATTTCGCGCTTCAGTATATATATATATATATATATATTATAAGCGTTGGTTACCCGAATGACGCGTTTCTGATTCTTAGCTGGTTATATTAGAAAAACTGGTTATTTGCGTGCGATCCACCACAGCTTGTCATTGGATTTTGTCACCGTCTAATAATAAGATACAACATAGTCATTTAGTCTGGTCATCGATGAACTGGCATCAACAACAACGTCTGTCTACTATACTACTACCACCGTACCGATATTTACAACCACCGGTTTATACTTTACATATTCTAGTATTCACTTTTGTACATTGTAGAGGTTCAACAATTTACAACTATGCTATAATCGTAATAATAAAAAAATTATCCAACAGGCGCCGAATATTTCGATGCGAGAGATTACTACGTACAGTCTGTTGTCCCGAAAATGGCGACTTAATTCGGCTGTTAACAGGTTGTTATTATTACACAGTTGATTTTTTTTAATTAGCCTACCATTTGATTTATCGATTGCGAAAATCAAATTAAACTTTAATAGTGCGCGAACAATAGGCCTGCAGAAAATAAATCAAAAATTTTAAATAAAAATGTTATTTCATTCGACTAAAATCCGATATTACCGGTCCCAAAAAATGAAATAAAAAAAAGTATATATATTTTAACATCTAAGTAAACAAAATTAAAGACGCTTTTTTTTTATTATTCTTAATTTCTGCAAAACAAATTTATTATAAAATGCCGATGTATTTAAAATATTTTGTAAAGATTAAATTATTATAGCAAGAAAAAACAACATCTACTAAGGATAATTTTAATAATAACATATTTTTAGCATATTTTCAAACATTGTTTAATAAAACTATTAACTATCTCGAAAGTCCACTTTAATCGCGTTATAAAAAAAACGGGACATTATAATGTGTTTAAAATATGATTTTAATTCACTCATAATCTAATCTTATATTTATGTATAAATTTTAGTACTAATAATAAAATCAAGTTAGATGACGACGATATATATATATATATATCTTAATTGGAGTAACGCCTGACCAAATGATATGGTTTCGTGCGCTCTGATATCGTCTTTAAGTATTCGGGTTTTACGGTTTTACAGTTAGAACTTAGAACGAACGAGAAATCGTATCTTACAAATATTAACAAGTGACTGGAATTTACGAATGGACATTTTGCTGACATGTTCGAAAGCATTTATTTTATTAATCATTTTGATTTTCCGGCCTAGCCCAATGATTAAACGTCTTAAATGTTCAAATCCGTCTAATTATTAGTATATATATATATATATATATATATATATATATATATATATATATATATATATAAAGACGTTTATTGTGAAAACTGAGCTTAGAGTTTTTGAACGACTAGTAAATGTTCTGAACTCATCTTCTTCACAAAGGTCTATCCTCCGAATTACATCGCCTAGTTCGTAATAAAAAGATTATATTAAGTGGGGAATTTAAATAAATGCTCTACGTATAACTTGAAATATAAGAGATCTCTTTATAGTTATGATTATATCGCACGCAGTATCGTAGTTGCGTGGATGAAAAAGTCTGAATGTTATCTGCACCGTCAATTCATTAAGCTGAAGTTGTAGATATTTCGTTCAAAATTAATATAAACGCAGGCAATTTAATTTTATATAATTCGACAATAACTGATATCTGCGAATGTGGTAACATTGTTTTAAATTTCCACGAGAATCATTCAAATTTTCGCGACATGCGAAACTTGTTTTTCAACGTAAATTAAATTTAAACCGTAATTCCCTATATTTCAAATGAATCGATACAGACTCGAAAATATTAAAGACTAAGTATAATTTATAAATCAATTTTATTTCGCGTATTTAAATCATGAGATTAATCTACTAGTACGTACTTTATGTATGTAGAAAAAAAATGTATATATATTCTACTTAATTTTTTTTTCGAATAAATTAAAAGTGTTATCTCCAGTAAAAAATTATCCAAAATTATTACGAGAAGACATTTAATTGATTAGCATTTTTACGTAAATTAATTTACAATTTTGTACATAGCGTAACTAAATCTTCATTTTAATAAAATGTTTAACGAATTTCATGAAAACAAAATATACTTGATGTCAGAGTATAATAGTATATTTTGATTAAGAAAAGTATTACATCTCCCTGCGGAGTTCAGGTATGTTGATAATGTTACTGAACATCGTATTTCAAACTAATATCGATCCTATTTGTGGTGTAAATATTTTCCAGCTGTAACAATTTTTGCGTTTACCCTAAATAAAGCACGAGGATTATATTAGATATCGTATATCGGGGAATGGTCATTTTATGAATAATAAATTAAACAAAATAATAACACCTTTTAATCGCTATAAAATTATTTTATTTGAAATCTTTGCGCAAATAAAATAATTTTATAGTGATCAAACGTTATTATTATTTCGTTTTATTTATAATTACTAAGTGTTGGTTAAGTTTTCGATACAATTTCTACACTATATATATATATATATATATATATATATATATATATATATATATATAAATAATTGATATAATTCAAAGCTAAGGCTTTAACATGATTAAAATACATTTTGATTCTTTGATTCTTATATCATTACTGTAGGTGACCTTTAAAGCAAATTAGAATCATTTTTCCAGTTGCATATTAACGAGGATCGTCCATTCGGAAATGATCAACTTTCTATTGTAATTGTAGTTAATATTTTATATTTCATGTGTAACTAATATAGTAAAAAAAACTTACAGTGAACGTTACAAAAATCAGAACTGCGTCATTATTTTTTAACGTTTATTTTTAACTTATCGCAAAAATGACACTCTAACCACGATGTTTCAATTTTTTTTACCATATCCAAATTGACGTTGCTAATAAATTCGTCATGTAAACGGTTGTTCTTCAACTAACGGTGTACATACATGTTCAATGTAAAGTTATATTAGTTATCAATGTCGAAGTTGTTCAAACGCTGTTAAATTACCATGACTGAACAATTCTAAGTATGTAAAAATAATCAAAGTAATAATGTGGTATTATTGTCTGATTTGTACTTTCTAATAGTAGATTAGATTTTTTTATGATTTAAAATTTTATATAGAAAGTGTGTCGACGTCAAAAATGTTAATACCGATATTTGGTTATGTATATTTATTTCAAATGAAATATTCTTGTTTTGCTTTATTTCTTCATTATGACTTCGAACAACGCTAACATATGTTTTTTGATAATTGTTTGAAACAGTTATCAATAGATATTCTAATCAATATGAATCATAGCGACCTTTTTAAAGAAAACGGTTCGAGACGAAAAATTTGTACTATTACTGGTTATGAATTTTGATTAAAAAAAAAAACAAAACAAAAAATTTGGCCATTTACGGATTAATCTCTATAATTGTTTAAATTCATATCGCAAAATTTAAAATGTACGTAACTTATTATGAAGCTGATGTGATTCTCAGTTATATGTATCATATGTGTATAATGGATTTTTCTTTGATTTTACTGGAAGTTTTAAAATAAAGTGGCTTTTAGACTATGGTTACATTATAGGCGTCCACGTGTTTTTTTTTTTTTTTTTGTAGCACGAATATGAAAACAAACGAAACATTTTAAAAACAGGTGGTTACATTGAAAACAATTTCAACTGACGTGTACGAGCGCGGTTGTACGACCATCGCATGTAAACAAACTGGCTAGTTTTTCAACCGTTGATCGTACGGCTTTGCAATATCAACTATCGAATAGTATCGTAGTGAAAGTTTTAATACCGAGGTCTTTTCAAAATTTAAAATAGACATGGAAAAACTTATTTTTCATGTAGAATCGAAAAAACCTTTATGGGATCAAAAATGCAAAGCTTATCATAAAAGATTGATTGTAAACGAATTATGGGAAGAAGTTGCAAAAGAAGTAGGAGATATATGTCGATAATTTATATATTCATTAAGGATACTATGATTTATTTAAGAAGAAACGAAGATTTTAATTAAGTATTTGAAATTAGATCGTGCCGATGCGAGGATTAATCTTATTGTCTCGTACTCTGTAAGCTGTTTCTAGAAGGTTGATTATTTGCTTTCAGCGATATTCCGGAGGTATTCTGTACCTCAATATTTTTCTTCCATGCTTTTTTCCTTATCAATAAAACGATATTACGAAGAAGATATAAACATTTAATAATTATATTTGTCTTTTCTGGCAGACAATTAATTTTTCTTTTACCGGTCAGAGTCTCGTTAAATATGTATTCCAAGGATAATCTCCTAAAAGTACATATATATATGAAGTCGTTATGTCTGTTACGACGATCGTCCTACGTTCACGTGCTGATAACTTAATTTATTAATTCCGGAAATGCGGGCTAAACTAAACCTGCAGTTCACTGTAGCATAATAGAAATGCAACGGATAGTCGACGCCAAAGTCGGCGCGCCATTGTCGTCCTGGGAAAATAAACATAGATAAAATTAACAAAAAAAACGAAAATCGTAGACATATGTCTGTAATTTTCTCTTAAAATGTTAAATTCCTGAATAAGTGCCCTGCTGAGCGTTTGAAATATCCTTCAAAAATCAATTGACAAAAAAAAATAAAATACATTACTGCTAGAATATGGAAAGATGAAAGGTCAAAGATGTGTCCTTTTATTAACAATACAAAAACACTCATAAATGCAAGATCATTGAACAGGTAAACTGGTCATGCCACATAGGGCGAAAGATAGAAAATAATATTTTGAAAAGACCTTTGTTTCTTCGTTATTGAAACATAGAAATTCGAAGAAATGTCTGAAAAACATTTAGAGTAATGTGGAATCAATTGTATCTGTACATACCCACTCAACATTTAAAAAAAGTATATGTGTATATATACGTAATGCTATAATCATAATAATCATGTACCCTACCTATAGTAAGAGTATCGTGCGTTTGTATGTTTGACAATGATAGATAGAATATGTGAATATATATATATATAATATATATAAAAAACGTATAAACACACATATAAGTACTAAATGAGATTAATCTATCTGTTAACCAGTGTACTATCTCGATATCGGAATAGTGAAATTAAGATAGTAAGACGAAGCTTACAGAAAGAACGAATTATTCGTAAATGAAAACGTTGCGTAACCATTATAGAATTGATAAAGTGTGACACATGGAAAAGCAACCCAGCCAGATAACATCGTTTCGGAAGTAGTAATCGCAGAAATCGTCCTTGAATGGAATAATTCGAACCGCTAACGTTACGACCCGTCACTGAACGTTATCGATGTTCGAAAATGGTCAAAGAACACATCTCAGAATTATCAAAAAAAAATAACGCAGATCGAAAATCGCTATTTTCACGCGGCAAAAACGAAAAGAAAACCAGGATATGACCAAATCATTGCGGGAAAATCCAGCCAAGCCAGTCCATGCGTTGCCATATATAATTTTAAGGTTACAAAACAAAACAAAATAAATAAAATAGTCGCAGACACTCGTCTCGTAAATATCGTCTATTTCGTTTAAAATCCGTTAAAATTAATTTATGTTCATGAAAAATCTGATCTCTTTGTAAATTTATGTATATATCGCGTAAACATCTCACGTCTCGTTTCAATCGATTTTTCTTTATACGTCATGATTATAAATCAAAAATTATCGCCAATTTTGTGTCAACTAATCTTAATATGCCAGAACGAAGTTCTAACAATGAGGCAGCGGAACTGTCACAATTTCTGATCAACTTACGAGTTTTCTGTCAGATTTCAAAGTTATGTTCCAGCAACTACTGCAACAAAACAGTACAATTCTGACAATGTTAACGACTGTCATTAACAAGTTAGTAAAATGATGGCTGGGTCATTAACAATAGCTACGTGGAACGGAAATGGCTTAAAAAACCATAAGGCCGAAATTGAGTTATTTTTAAGTTCAAATTTCATAGATGTATGCTTAATTTCCAAAACACACTTTACTGAAAAAGATTACTTCAAAATTAATAACTATTCAACCTACTACTGTACACATCCATCAGGCAGCGCCCGAGGTGGATCAGCTATCTTAATAAAATCAAACATAAAACATCATGAACTTATTCATTACAGAGAGGAGTACCTACAGGGGACCACCGTCAGTATAAGTACGGCCGTTGGTGACTTGGTTCTGTCGGCTGTCTATTGTCCTCCGCGCCACAAATTAACAAATTTAGGAGTGTCTATGTACATTCACTCACTAGGTACTAGATTTATAGCAGGTGGGGACTGGAACTCTAAACATACAGAGTGGGGCTCTAGGCTTACTACCCCCAGAGGCGGAGCACTCAAAAATATTTTAGATAATAACAATGTGGGTTATATTTCCTCAGGGGAACCAACTTACTGGCCAACTGATCCTTGTAAATTACCCGATCTGCTAGATTTTTACATCGTCAAAGGTATATCACAACAATACAAAAATATCAGCCCTTCTTTCGATCTTTCTTCGGATCACTCGCCAGTTATTTTAACCCTGAGCGACACTGTTATCCGTAAAAATACTCCGGTAAATCTCTATAACTCTAGAACAGATTGGGAAGCCTATAGAGAATATTTAGAGTCCAACTTAAACTTAAAAATTCCGTTAAAGAGCAACAAGCACATCGACGACGCTGTACGTTACCTTACTCGCGAAATACAGACTGCAGCTACCTTGAATACACCCGGCAATAATCGAAAAAACATAAATAATAGTTATCCCAAATTAGTTAAGGAGCTTGTCTTGGAGAAAAGACGATTACGGAAAAAATGGTTTCAAAATAGATATCCGCAAGATAAAAGTTTGTTTAATAAAAAAACGAAACACCTGAAGAGATTACTTTCGGAAATCAAAAACGAAACCTTTAATAATTTCTTATCCGCTTTGTCGCCATTGCCTGTGGATGATCATTCGCTGTGGAAGTGTTGTAAAAATATTAAAAACCCGATTACAAACATACCGCCGATAAGGACTAACAGTGGTGGTTGCTGGGCCAGGAACCCGAATGAAAAAGCTGAAGCATTTGCTACTCATTTAGCGAGTGTCTTTAAACCAATATAGGCGCTCCATCCAAGAAAATCCGCGTTGGATACTGATAACATAAGCTCGTCTATGCAACTTACCTCATCGGTGCAGCTTAACTATACGACTAAGTTTACGTCACCTCAAGAGGTGAAAAGTACCATAAAGTCCTTAAAGCGCAACAAAAGTCCAGGTTTTGACCTGATAACAGCGAAGTTGCTTGAGGAATTGCCTCGAAAAGCTCTAGTGTTGCTTACATATATATGTAATGCCATAATTCGCTTAAACCACTTCCCCATGTATTGGAAGTTTGCTCAAGTCATCATGGTTCCGAAACCCGAGAAGGACCCGCACTGTGTGTCCTCTTATCATATCTCTGTTACCCATATTGTCAAAAGTAATGGAAAAATTAATATTAAACAGACTACGCCCCTATTTAGATTTTAATAACGTAATACCGAGTCATCAATTTGGTTTTATGAGACAACATTCCACAGTGGATCAATTGCACAGGATAGTAAATATAATACAGTCTAGAAACGAGACAGGTTTGTACGGCGGCGTTTATCGATGTTGCTCAGGCTTTTGACAAGGTGTGGCATGAAGGCCTATTGTTAAAGCTGAAATCATTACTTCCACCGAATTTATATCTTCTCTTATATGCAAGATCGGTACTTCCAGGTACGTTATTAACACGCACTCTCTGAGATTCATCCTGTTCTAGCAGGTGTACCGCAGGGTTCGGTCCTGGGGCCTACACTGTATTTGCTTTACACCGCCGACTTCCCCGTTACTAGGGATGTACATGCGGCTACTTTTGCAGATGACACTGCCTTACTCTCATGTAACACAGATCCGAACATTGCCAGTAATAACCTACAGGAAGCATTAAACAGAGTGGAACAATGGTTTAAAAAATGGAAGATAGGTGTTAATGAGAGCAAATCCGTTAACGTTCAGTTCACAAATAGGAAGGTTATAGTTCCACCTGTTAGAATCAATAACCTCACACTGCCCATTCAGCCGAGTGTTAGGTATGCACCTGGACAGTCGATTGACATGGCGGCACCATATAAACAAGAAAAAGAAGGAACTTAACATACGGGTTAGAAAACTGAATTGGCTCTTAGGCAGGAATAGTGTTCTCTCATTGACCAATAAGCGTTTAGTATATACAGCAGTTATAAAGCCAGTCTGGACCTACGGAATAGAGTTATGGAGTTGTGCAAAAAAAAACAAATATAAAGGTGCTACAAACGTTTCAAAATAAAATATTAAGAACAATGACAGGTGCACCCTGGTACATAACCAACACAACCCTACATAGAGACTTGAATATTCCATATGTGTCCGATGTTATAAAGCAGTACGCTCAAAGACATGTACTTAGACTGAAAGGTCATCCTAATACCTTGGCTCAAAGATTTCTGAACACCTTCAGTGACACCAGGAGGTTGAAGCGTAATAAACCACTGGACCTTATTTAAGGTAGCAGCTGCTGGGTGAGCACCACTGGGTGCTTCTCCGTCACGTTATTACATGGTCAAAAATTTTGCTAAATGACCTAGGGGGTCAGATTGTAAAAAAATAAATATATAAAAAAAAAAAAGAAGTAATTGCGATGTAAATTAGGTTTGTACATTTGTAAATATTTTGATTAAGGGACATATCTTAAAATTTTGTGAGTTATGATGAGTAACTACACGTAAAAATTAAGTTTTTTGGGATTTTTATACTCATAGTAATATAAAAAGCACCAAGATTAAAAAAGGGGAGTCCAAAACTTCGGTATCGAACACGCAGAGACGTAGAGAATAAGTAAACTTCAAATAAATTTGGAGTTTACTTATTAGTTGGCAGCGGGGTTATACGACGATCGTCGTATATGTACGTCGTGATAACTTAATTTATTAATTCGGGAAATGTGGACTAATGTTTAATATAATCGATATAATAAAAAATTATATAATTATATATTTAGTTAAAATAAAATATTCAATTCGACGCTTACTAGCGTACTAATCATGAATGTAACGTACGTGTAGTTATGATAGTTTATATTATAGTAAAAAAAACGGATTTGAGATGAGCGGCCTATGGTCATACAATAGTAGTAGTTAAGCTGAAACGACCCTAGATCTCAAAGGTAAGTGAAAAAGAAAATTGCACATGCTCAAGCTACTCGGGGGCGCCGAATAATCGGTCGAACGAAAAGACGAAAGAGGAACAGAAGTTGTTGCAGAGGTTGATAGTAAAATGTTTTCTAAAAAAGGCAGAATAGTCATCAAGATTTTAAAAAAAAAAAGTGAGTCAAGAAGTCAGTGATGAGTTAGCATTCAGTTATGTCAATGTTCAGAGTCAGAGCTAACCGAAAGAAAAGATGGTCGGTGAGTTACAAACATCACGAATCTGGTTAGTTTAATATATATATATATATTATTCGCTTAAATATATTATTTTATTTTATTTATCCAATCCGCCGATAAATAGTAAAAGTATATCGATTTTTATTGCATGATAAAGTAAATATTCGTTAACTTAAAAAAGTTATTCGACAATCGAAAACTAACGCGCATGTAATTTATAATGTTTTAAATTATTCTTCATATAATAAATTATTTCTTCATAAATAGTTTATTTCTGAAATAGAAAATAAGAAAGTGTTAAAAGACGAGGAGAGATAGTATAGTGTAGTATAGAAAAAATATATTCATTAATATTAAGCGTGGAACAATTAAGTCCGTAGAAGTCTGTTATGCGAGTATTATGGTCCTCGCACTGTATTTGGAATAACTGTGTTTCATCTGGTAGGCATAATTGTCAATTTTCTAAACAATGTTTTAAACTGCTGTCAGTAAATCTCCATCATTTTGCTTGCTGTATGATTCGACTTCTATGTAAAGAAATTTGCAATGTATATCAATAGAATAATTTTGCTTATAATTCCGACACATTGATACAGAATTTGGAATAGCTCAAAGTCTGATATGTTTTCTACCGATAATAAAGTTTGGAAAACTCTACTCAGTAAAAAAGTCTTCAGCGACCTTTTTGCACATTTCAAATATTAGAAAAGGCATATGTTGTGCATTAAATTCATTCCGTATTGCATTACAAACTTCATAAACAATATTTCGTACTGTTGCATGAGACATTCTAAATGAAAATACTAGACTTTTGAAAGACATGCCTGTTGATAAATATATATAAAAAAAGAACTACAGTAGTAAAGATGAAATGAAGTTGTCCTAGTAAATATGAACTTTGCCAAAAACATTTTTTCTTGTTACATATTTATAAATTCATACATATGTTAGTAGTAAATACAGTCAAGATTTTTAGGTTAATTGGTTAAAGCAAAATGGCGAAGCTTATAGGGTAATTTCAGAAAAGGATTATATAAATTACAAATTAATCGTTCTGGGAATCCATCATTATGCAAAAAAATCAAAATAGGCATATTTTGAAAGTATATTTTTAAGATATATACTTAATTGTCGTGCTACCACCAGTAATATAATGGATATTAAAAATGACAGAACAGGAAATAAATTCGAATGCTGATGAAAACTTTTATATTGAAATAATTTTGGTTAGAGATAAACACTGATGTTAATATTTAAAGTCAATAGTAAAATAATAAATGAACAATGTATTTAATGTCTACCAAAAAAATAAAAAGTAATCGCAAAATTAATATACATGAGCAGCTTCTGAACATTGGACAAAAAAAAAATTAAAGAAGGAGTGATTATACCTTTTTAGTGACTTTATTGCGTTGATAGATTAGTTTTTGTCTAGGTTTAAATGGTTCAATACATTTTTAAAAACTGGAGTATTTTTCCAATTTATCATGAACTTTAGTAATTGTATATTCAAATGTGGGTGTAAAGAATGGAAAATATTAAACAAAAATTATATTAGTAGATTTTTTAAGCGTTTAACGAGTACCGTAATATTGTAATAAAAAAAAAATCGAGTTGTAAAAAAAATAATTATTTTTCAGCGTTTTGAATTACTTTTAATCAATGTTGTCATCCGTAACGAAGATTGGATTAGTGTGAGTATGCTCTATAGCTGAATAATTACTACTTCACAACAGCCGGTTAAGATATGCATATTGTGTGCCGGAACTTTTATATGTAAGTAGTATATTTCTTATTTGAATAATTTATAAAAATATAAAGTAAAAATAATAAATTCAAGTTGAGCGATATCACTTGTTTTAGATACTTTCTAAAATTGTAAATAATACATTAATCTATTAATTTTATATTGTAATTATTAATTTTTTAAATGTAGTGTAATAAAATATAAAGTTCTTTAAAATTACCTTTTTTTAACTAGAAACATGCACGGATATTGCAAAATATGTTGTTCTATTATAAAAATGAAACTGAAGTATACATGCCGAACATTCGCGACAATGGAAAAAGATTTAAAGATAAGAAATATCGGAATTCTCGCTCATATAGACGCTGGTATTTTTAGTGTAGTATGTAATTTTATAGTATAATTATGAGACGCTTTTAAGAATATTTTCATACGATTCTAACGCTTATGTTTAATATTTTATTTTCTTCGTAATTATTAATTATTGGAGAAAAGCGTACTTGTTTAATTGAATTTTATTTTAACTTACAGGAAAGACCACAACAACTGAACGGATGTTGTATTATGCAGGGAAAATTCATCATATGGGCGAAGTACATGAGGGAAATACTGTTACAGATTATATGGAGCAAGAAAGAAGTAGAGGTAAGTAAAGAAATACATTAAACTTCCGAATTTTAGTAACGCGAAATAATTTAGAAGTAATACTATGCGCATACTTTTTAGATACTATTTTTTAGATCAACAACATGTATCGAATTTCACTTAATGACGGATAATATGCCGCTTTTTCAATATATATATATATACTCACATTTTCATTGTTACGTCTTTTAAAAATTTACATGTCAAACATGAAAAATAGAAACAAGTAAATATGTAGAAAGATTAAAATCGCTCGTAGGCACACCTCAAAATTATTTCCAAATTTTATCGAACGAAAATGATGTAGTTTCTTCATTATTTGAATATATAATTTTTGTTCAAATATCATTAATTAAAATATATTTTCTAATTATAATAATACGCGTAAATAAAGTTGGTATTTCATTAATATAATAGTACAAATGTGAAAAATCATGAATTCGGGGGGATTGAATTATATATATCTTTAACGGACAGTAATAAACAGTTTATAATATCCATTTGTTTATTTGTTAAATATTTATTCGACCAGTGCAAATCACGTTTTTATGAGGAGGAGATAATTAAAACATCGTAACTACTACGCTCGTATAATTGCACAATATGTTTATGCTCACGCAGTGATATGTAAATATGTTTATTTGATGTTTAAATCCGAATACAATTTCAATAACGTATACGCGACAAAATAGTGAAGGTAATGTACTTCCTCGATCAGAATTATTCGACAAATTCTTTTTTCTGCGGCCTCTATCGATTGTACCGAAATTTAGGTTACATAAAACAAATTACGATAAACCTATTATCAGATTTCATTTTTAAAAAAGTTTTAATTCGCAGGTATTACGATTACCTCGGCATCCGTGTCATTACATTGGTTAAGTCATCGTATCAATATTATTGATACGCCAGGTCATATTGATTTTACGATGCAAGTTGAACAGTCTCTGAATGCCATTGACGGAGCGGTTATCATTTTAGATGGATCTGCCGGTAAATAATGCTAATTTTTCCAAAGCATATAATTATCGACTTAAATTCTAACGTCGGAGGAAACACTATATTATCTATTATTCCTTCTTAGTCCCTATAAAACTGACATTTTATAAATATAATGTAATTAAAAACGTGTATCAATTAAGTGCAAAAAGATTGTATTAATTTGAAGTCTGCATTTCTTTACGTTGACTAAGTTGAAGTATAAAACGAAAATAAATACAATCCATTCATTAGGAATGTGCGTATTTTTTTATTCGTAAAATAGTGCGATATTGTATTGTTTCTATGTTGCGCCTAAAAATATGATTCTAGATTTTATTGCGTAAATATATATTCGTATATCATTTAATAATCATGTACACGGTCGATCCTCTCAGTACTTCTCTGTGCATCTCTTTTAATACTTTTATATCTTTTCTTCTGTTTCGCGTAATGTTAATTTTATTTGAGTGTACTTTCTATTAACTTCTTTCACGATTTTTCTTTTCACTTTTAGTGAAACATTTGATACATTTACTTTTTGATGATTTTGAAATTTGTTTTGCCTGTGAAAATAATAGTCGTTTTCATTTTGAGTCTCTATTTTGCATATATCGAAACACTATTATTATTATTATTATTATTATTTTTTGTTACTATGTAATTCTTATTTCGGTGAAAATTTTGTAAAATATTCCCGTTGTAATAATTATAAATAACATGTTCGTATATAAATAACAATCAATTTAAAAAATAATTTTTGTCAATACAGACAAGTTGATAGTGAAAATTAACTTTTATTAAAAATACAATATTAGAAATAATAAAATATATTTTAAAATTCAACGACAATAACACACGCTAAATTGATACAAATATTCTTTATATATAATATGTATCCGTGGCAATGAATTCTGCAAACTGTGTGAGATATCTCCGAATGCACAATGACCGACGGCTAACATGGGGGTTTAATGTGTCCCAAACAAGGAAACCTATGATTTCGCGAAAAAGATTCTTGCATCCTCTCCTAAGAAGAAAATCTACTTTAAAAAGAAAAATTGATTTAACCATTAGCTCCAATCTGAAAATACGGAATGGAATTATGCGGAACTACTTATAAAAGCAGTGTATTGAGAATACAGCTACAACAATCGAAAATACTTCGTATCATCATGTCCGCACCAAAATATCTAACAACCGTCCATGATGACCTAAATACACCATATACCAGTATAAATTTTTTTCTAGGTAAATTGAAATTTCATTTTAGCCCGCATGTCTTGCAAAATTATCTGGAAATATGGAATCGAATTATGTGGAACTACATATAAAAGTAATTATTTATCTACACTGCCTGACAATCCTACAAGACGGTTAAAAAAGAAATTGTATGACTATAGTAATCAAATAACTCAATAATTCAGAGCTTCAACTTCAATGATACCGTCACTGATAATCTAATTGTTTCACTGGAGACGTTAGATTAATCGTATTTTTATTACTTTATTCACCACCATTGTTTGTGATGATTTAGTGCCGATAAAATGAAAAAAAAAATTAAAATTGTACGTCGAAATACGCAGAAAAATGAAAAACATGAATAACGTCAATAGGCAATAGTATAACTCTATACGGTATGCAATGTGCCATTTTAATAGCAGAAATTAAATACAATTACAACAAACTATTAACGACTTGAATATGCTGTTAATTAAAAAATGCAAGATAAAATCGAAATTAATGGCGTATTTAGGACAGGAATTAATGATATATTTTAAATTGATAAAAACTGTCACAAGTACGTGAATTTTTCTACTATAACAGAAGATGGAAGAAGTGAAAAAGAAGTTTGAAAATTACCCGGACTATAAATACGTTTAATAAAATGTGGATCTTAGTTATTTCCAAAAATATTTAGTCGAACATGAGGAAACTATCAAAACTTATATTTCGAGTGTAGTTTTATATAGTTGAGAGTTTTGGAGTATTTAGAAAAGAGATAAATCCAAAACTGTTTGAATTGCGGTGCCATAAGAAAATGTCTCGGACGGCAGAAAATCACAAATAAAGAAGTATATACTCTAAAGAGCGGAGGAAAAATCACGAGGATAAATTGCAATAAGAAAATCGAAGAAGTTGGTTACTTAATCAGGCACTCTATTTGAATCACGAATTTAACTGAAGAAAGATCAAACGGCAGTAGACTAAATGAAAGATTTCGAATCGAATATATGGAAAGCATGCTGAAAAAATGAAACTATGTCGAGGTGAAAAAGATTGGTCAGAAATTTATTGGACCATATTACCTACAAACTATAGTTGAGGAGATAATGATGTCGATATTATGTCAAAGGTACATTGTTGATATAAAAAAATCATTGTATAAAATTCACCGTAAACGTGTCACAACTTTACATAATATACAACTGACATTATTCATACTTTGTGCTTAAGCCTTAATTTAATGTTTAGTAAAAGACATGAATTTTGTTCAGGCGATGATAGGCTTTTTTCTTGTGTCGACTGCGTCATCTTGTTAATTTTTGTGTATCAACATTGAGAATTTATTTTTTAACAATGGCTCTTTTGTTACTACTGTACAGTCTGCAAATAACGGAATAAGTTATCTTTTGGATTCATTTAATTTAATTTGAAAATCGCCGGAGACGTAATAATTGTTATATTACTGATTTTTTTTGTTAAATTTTTGATATCTTCATTAACAACAACGCTAATCTAAATACGGTGATTTTGTCAAGGAATTATATTTTTTCTTTTTTGTAATATTTAATTTTAAGATTAAAACTTTACCTCTTGAGCTGCTAACCTCAGATGAATAAAAATTTACATATTTCTAAAGTCATGATTTCATAACGTACTTGAAAGTTCGCAGAAAATATATTTCTGTGCATTACTATTTCGTCCAGACCCCCGCCAGTGTCTGCCCAAGACAAAAATATATATAATTGGGGTTCCCTTTAAAATAGAAAAATATTATATTTAAAAAAATATATATATATATATATTTTAAAATCCACTAAATTACTTGTTCAAATAATTAAATAATAATTCTTCTTGTATGTGCTATATTCGCTAAGAACGTTGATGATCATCTGCTTGACTTGATTTTTATCCGTAACTTAACGAAATATTTCAGTTTGAACCACTTTTTTAGATTTTCTAAACACATTATTTTAGGCCTTACTCTGTATAATCGGTTAAAGCAGCTCATACTTTTTTCCTTTTTTTAATTTATAAACGCTCAATTGTTAAGATCATTTGCGTGTGTTGTTGAGTTTATATTGCGTTAATTATTCCGGTTGTAATAAACTTTAACAAGTATTCGATAGTTTGCGTATTGTAGTTAGGGTATCTATTGTATAATCCGTTATTTTGTAGGTTAACTTTTCTTTTTCGTAATTTTTGCATTCTAGTAATATGTAATGTAAGCTTAGTTGTTCATTACACGTTAAGCAAACAGGTGGAGGATCTCCGTGTAATAAATGTCGAGACGTGAGCAATGTATGCCCCAGGCGTAGTCTAGTTAAAGCCACTTCCTGAGTTTTTTTGGTGTGCTGTCATCTAATATCCTAACTTTGGTTTTATTTGATAGAGGTGTGTATGTGCGCAGTGTGTTTTCAAGTAGTTCTGATAACACTGTGACTTTCTATGTAATGGTTGTGTGTAAATCAATTAAGTGGGTGGTTTTAACTATTTTCGGGTTTTCCTGGAGTGTTTTAGCTGCTTTATCTGCATTTTCATTACCTAAAATTCCCGAGTGAGCTGGTGTCCAAACGAAATCCAACTTATTATTCTGTGAAGTTAATTTGTAAATAATATATTTTAAGTTGTTAGCGTCGGTGTTTGTATTCTTAATCTTGTTGATTATTCCGCATTATGTACCAAAAATATCCCACTTTTCTTATTTTCACTGAATTAACAATTTCTGTGTTTTGTTCAATCGTTGTAGAACTTCGGAATTTATTTTAGCCGTTCAAGGTATTTTTAATATTCTACGCACACATTTCAAAGGCTTTTAACTTTTTGAATAATAAATAATAAAACAAAGTAAAAATATATTTTAGACTGTACACTGAATAATACTTATAGAGAGATAGATAAAAAGTGAATTTACAAAACTAATGTTACCAGAAAAAACCCCGAAATTAATAATATAACGCATACACCGTTCTTAATACGTACACTAGTTTAAAAAGTATGCCAGTTGTACTTAACTAAAATAAAAATACAGGAAAAATCACTAACAAAACCTGCATACTGATCACAAAGCCACCTATATATATAAGTTTATAAATATTTACGTTAATAGGATAAACAATAATTTTTACCTGTATTATACACAAAGAAAAAAAAATGTGTACAAAAGATAATGTCAGCTGTACATCATAAAAGCGCGTGTTTAATTCTTTTGTGTTTTGTAACGTTTATATTTTAATTATCCCCTATGTCGTTTATCAATGAACATTGACTGCAGGCACAGCTACCAAAAAAAAAAAATGCTAAACAATTTCGTGGTATATTTTTTTTCCATATATTTGCTGTTTTATAACTAGCCAAGAGTAAGGCTATCTAATAAATTATATCATAAAATACATATACAATACAATATATATACTATATACATCTAATCACGTGCAGGAGAGTATCCAATAATACATCCCCACAAAACGATTATAGGATTAAGTTTCTCATTTTTGTTTGCTTGAGTCTCGATGACGGTTCAGTGTGTGTGATAGTTCGGCTACCAGCTGATTTGGGTGGTTTTGTAACTGCTTCAGTTGTTTTTGTGCGAGCCTCCGGATAACCTCATCTACTGGATCGATTTTCAGATCCTGATGTATAACGTCGTTAGACACGTACCATGGCATACGGTATATTAGTGGCAGAGCCTTGTTCTGAAAGCGCTGGATAATCAGTCTATTTGACGTCTTTAACTCTCCCAGAGTTGCGCTGCGTAGGACCTCGTGGTATATAAATTAAGAAAAAATACCAATCTAACGGTTTTTTGATATAACTACAAACATAACGAATTTAATTTTAAAAAATTACGAAACTGACGAATTATATTAAAAAAATAATAATAATAAACGTGGCGTTCAAATTAGGTAAGCATGCGGATTTTATTTTTATTTCACGAGAGGTATATTCAACATCGTGAGTTCATTAAAAGGTACATCGCATTAAAAAAAATAGTAATTTTGAAAAAAATTCAGAAATTTTTCAATAGCCTGTAGAACTTCTTTGAACAGGCCTTCACGTAATTTTATGACAATAACTAATTTTGTTCGATATATTTCTGCTTATTAATACGTTTTGTTTCGTAATTTTTCATTTTATTTATAGAAGACTATGCTAAATCTTATCACGCGTTATTCTAGATACAAACCATCGTATAAATTCGACTTAGGTTATTTTCGTAAAAATTGGTGCTTCTTTGAATTATTTTTATTTATTTAGTTACTTGCATATGTGTACGCATACGTTAGTGCATGTTTATATATGCATGTGTGTGTATATGCATGTACATACGTGTATATATATACATATATATATATATATATATATATATATATATATATATATATATATATATATATGTATATATATTGTCTTTTTAAATTTGTTTTTGCTGTATAACGTAATATTTATGAAGTTTTTTTTATTATTATTATTGTTTCTAACGCAGCACTAGTGCAATTGTTAAGGTATCACTGGTATTTAACGTTAAGAAAAAAATGACTTTATTTAAATATTACGGTACGATAATACATTTACAACAGATTCTTAATGTTAACTACCTGCTACTTTAACAGTTAAACAAGTGCCGTACTAAAACGAAAATAATAAACCAGTTTCGTGAATAATTTCCTTTCATAAATTTTCGAAGTTATAATCAAAAATGTTTATTTTGATAAATATATATTTTTTTTTGAGAGCAAGAGGCGATGGACTGTAGAACTTTTCAATCGGATGTTTTTCTTAAAAATATATAAATTAAAAAATATTTTCGGAAGATCCTAGACCTTAAATCGAAACGGGTATACGAGATATAAAATTTTAATTATATTTACCGACACATATGCAGTGAAAAGCAAATTTCTGGTCTTATAACATTCGAACGATTAACGCGATCGATCTGAAATTTTCAACGTATATTTAGGCAAGTATTAAAAAAGACGACGAAAAAAAGCAGATTTTCAAATGGGCGATAGTAAATGTCGGGACACAAAATTTTAAAATTCGTAATTTCCATATAAGTCATCCAAATCGTTAGACTCGTTTCCGAGATAGCTGCGATATACGGGGAGGAGCAAAAATCAGCTTGCAACCTCGAAAATAGTTCTCCAGGAGTAATGGTTTGGGCTGTGTGAATTATCGAGGCGTTATTTTTCGACAGATCGGTCGATAAAAATTCCTATTTACTGATTTTACAAGAAGTACGCGTTAGTTTATATTCGAAGGACGGCGCATAATTTCGCATTTCAGCTTAGAAGTTCGCAATTACCTCAATGAGCATTTCCATGATTGGATTGGTAGAGGTGACCGCATCGTTTGGCCCCCAAGGTCCCCAGACCTAACCATGTTAGATTTTTCGATTTAAGGCATGCTGAAGGACCGGGTTTTTAGGCACCCGGCACGAAACATCGAATATCTCAAACGCTGGATAATAGCTGAGTTTGACATCATTAATGAAGAACACGCGATGCCCGCACGTATTAAATCTATCGAAAAGCGTTATTTAAAATGTATTGAGATGAACAGTAACCACTTCGAGCACTTACTGTGAAAATTGTTTGCTATATAATTAAATAACAGTTGAATTTCGTATTTTTTTTTATTTTTCAACTTTTGCAAATTTTCAAGCTGACTTTTGCCCCTCTTATATATATATATATATATATATATATATATATATATATATATATATATATATGTGTGTGTGTGTGTGTGTGTGCAATAATTGCTCATTTAGTAAGATAAGTTGTTAGCTTTCGTTTTAACCGAAGCTATTTAATAAAAACAAGTTAAAAAAATAATTTCGAATTATTTGATTTCGATCCATTCAAGGTGTTGAAGCTCAAACTATAACGGTGTGGCGTCAGGCAGATCGCTATAAAATACCACGTATCGTATATGTAAATAAAATGGATAGATCCGATGCTTCGTTGTCGCTTTGCTTGAATGCGTTGAAATCTAAACTTAACGCCGAAGTAATGCCGTTGCAGATTCCAGTTAAAAGTAAACCGTTATAAATTTCTAATATTGAGAATTACTTTTTTTTCTCCGAGTTAAAACTATCGTAGTACGAATTCTTTTAAACGATCGTATAAAGGAAAAATTGAAATAAAATCCCACAGACTTTATAATAATGAATGCTGCTTGAACAAAAAATACACAGGGTAAATCATTTAATAACATTGAGAATACACATAATGACCTACCGCCTTGAATAGTGACCCAGCGTAGTAATAGGTTTTAACAGAAGAGCATCTATTACTTTACGATTTAATTAGTTTAACCAGCGGCGGCAGAGGAAATTTAAATTGAATAATTTTAAGGGTCTTTTTCGACGCACACTTTTATCTTTTTGTGGGTATAAATTTTTCGCAGGCAATTCGAAAGGGATTAACGGAATTATAGATTTGTTATGCTGCGAGAATATAACCTGGCACGGAGAAGAAGGCGAATATGTGAAAAGAACGCCGATAACGTCGGATAATTGTTCCGTATGGGACGAAGTGAAAGAACGCCGATCGGAGCTGATCGATAAGTTAGCGTATCTCGATGATAAGCTAACCGATATCGTTTTGTCAACTGAAAGTCTAGAAGCTGTACCTAAACAAGAATTATACGAAGCGTTACAAAGAGTCACTATTTCTCAAGTAAGTGATCATTTTTAAAATTCCCGTTGATCTGTAAATATTTGCATATGTATATCTTACCTTTATAAAAATAGTTGCTTGTAATTACTATATACGTTTAATTTCGCTTTTTCTCAATCTTTTGTCCAGTTTAAAGTTTCAAATATTTATATTAGCGTTCTTCATAAAATGATACAAGTATATACATTCTGGATATTACGGCTTTATTCGAATAATACTCGAGGATAGAGATTTTAATGTCGGCAATACTTTTTTTCTAAAAATAATTTTCATTTTGGTTTGAATTTGACACGCTGCCGTATAATATGATCTATCGACTGTTCTAGGTCACAATAATCGCAAGCGAGCTATCTCCTATGGTATTCGATGACGTCCAAAACCTAATATAGTTTTTATGTAGTTTCCCTCTATATTCTTGTCTATGTACCGTGAATTCCTATCGACAGTACGTTTTACTAATATATAGGTTTTCCCTTTCTGTTGTGTTTTATATTTGTTCCCATCGTTTATACAATCGATCCTTGACGACTGTAATATAATCATCCAGTTTAGAAATAATAGAAAGAACCATGGAAGGGAAAAGACCATTTGGAAGCCCGAAACAGAAATACATAGAACAAATATAACTGTGGAAGTATGAAGAAAATGGCTCTATCCAGAAACTTTCAATCATGGTTGTCCACCAATCTATTAATAGATTGAGGAATTAAGGAGAGAAGATAATAATCGTATTTTATGTTTTAAATTTGTCACAAGAATAGTTGCTTGTAATTACATATATACGTTTAATTTCAATTTTTTCCAACAATTTAATAATTCATATATTTCGTAATTTAAATATTGCAATGTCGTTTGTATAAGTTAATCATTTATTTGATAATGTTAGTTATTTGTTTAATAATGTTTTTGTCCTATTTATTTATTTTTATTAAATTTGAGGTCTGTAGAACAATTTTTTTATTCATATATATATATATATATATATATATATATATAAAACGTTCGAAATGTGAAAATATTTGCATTTTTTGAAGGAATAACATGAATATACTACAACGTTTGCAGAAAGAATACAAATTTATAACGATAATAAAAATCGTAAAGTTCAGCACCTGGGATCAGTATCATCATTATTGTTTTTTGTCTCTGTTGTACACTCCGAAATACCATTGTACTAAATTGTGTTATTTCAGTAATAAGGTCAAGTGTAGTCTATTGTCTGGGGTGGGGCATTATGCATCCAAAGTATTCTAATTTTCGGCGTTTAATTCTTTGCATTCGATTGATCGATCTAACACTTTTCGTATTTTATCCATCTATTTTATTTTAAATATTTTACGATATGTCCATATTTCGAAAGCATGCATAAGCTGATGAAAAGATAAAAACCGTTCTCAAAAATCAAAAACATACATATGTATGCATATATATATATATATATATATATATATGCGTGTCTATATGAATGTATGTTTGTACCTTTTTCTACCATTCTCATCTATTCTATCCATTCTAACCATCTAATTTCATCGATTAGATGAATTATTTCGTTGCAGTATTCTAAATTTCGACGAAAATAAATCTTTGATGTAACAAATTATTTTTAATTCTAACCTGTATTTCATTTGTGTTTATTTAAATTATTGTTTCATGTATATATATATATATATATATATATATATATATATATATATATATATATATATATATATATATATATGAACAGAAGGTAGTACCAGTTTTTTGTGGTAGTTCGTACAAAAATGTCGGAGTCCAGCCGTTGATGGATTACATTGTAAAATGTTTACCTCCGCCAAACTCCAGAGATGATCTTAAAATTTTCGATTATTTTGGCAACGCTTTAAGTGCGAAAGCTTTCAAAGTAATACACGATAAACAGCGAGGAGCTATCACGTTTTTTCGAATTTACACGGGCTCACTAGTAAGGGTAAGTAATATTTTTTTTGTCATTCAGTTCTTTCGCGGGTTGTTCTTCTATGTATTACGACTAATAAGATTTGTTTCGCATGCATAAATTTTATATGAATCTATTTAATAGTAATTTCTTACGAAATAAGAAAACAATTTTATTGAAACAACAAAGCTTATAGAAGCTCATATCGGAGCATAAGAAACTTCGGGAACAAACATACGTGGAGTGTTTACAGCGGTCGCCCTTTACTAGGTACTATCAATTGCAACCGTCTCTTCCTAGATTTCCACGGTTTCCTACTTTTTTAGAAACATTAAGCGGAGTGGAATTGTACTTATCAGCGGATTACGGTTTGAGCATTGCTTGTTGCCGGACCGCCTGTTCCTTATGCAGCTTACAAAAACTCCTTACTGCCCTGTACATGCTGAACGTGCAATTTTCAATTCTGATCTAGAAATATGTGTTAGTAAATACGGTATCACGTTAGGTAGGCTGTAAGGGCATCCTTCTTTTTTTTTAAAAAAAAAGAGAGCTTTCATTATTATGTATCATTTATGAAATTTGAGATTCGATATCATTCCTTGTTTTAAGGGCTTTAAATGTATAATGATTCAATTTATATTAAGCGATATAACTTGTTGATTTTTTTCTACACAAATCTAAAATACTCAAAAACTACTTATAAATGAACTAAATTAAATTAGATTATTGTTACAAGAAATTTTTCGTAAACAATACATACGGACAGAGATAATTTTAAACTGCACTTGAAGTAAAAAAATATGTTAAAATAATTTTTAAAAATTTTTTTTTCAAGTGAAATGTATATGTATTAAATAAAATGTGGCTATAAAGGTGCAGGGAACTAGTGTTCTTAATAGATAACTGTGTGTAAGTATTGAGTAGCTGAAACAAAAGAAAACATCCAATATAGTACAAAATATAAAAAGGTGTGTGTGATAGTTCCCGGCAATGTAACTTAAAAATAGGATGGAATAAGGGATGAGAAACATAATCCCCTAAACCATCAAGAATGTGTGTAAAATGAGTTTGTGTAAATATAGATATAAATATAAAAATTAATGTTAAACAAACAAAATAGTATATATATATATACATGTACAATTTCAATCAAAAAAGAAAAATAAATAAAAAGTTTATGTATATACATCAAAGATACTCCCAAAAATACTAATAGAAAATTCAACTAAGAATACATTAAATATTCAATTAGGAAAGTGTATTTATATATAAGAAATACATAAAATAAATATATATACACATATATACATATATTAAAATAACAATTTTAGACAATATTATAAAAGTAGCAACATTAGTAATACCGTGGATGGAGACAGAACAAAATATGCGGATTCACGGTTGAATTAATAACATAAAACAAAAAGGTCAAAAAATTATTAAAAATTTACCCGCCACTTTTAAACTTTCTTAGCATTGACAACTCCATGTATGACAGGAGACTGGCATGATTCTGTTTAGAAAATACAAGAGGCTGTCCTTTACGTATTTTAAATTTAATTCTAAGAGATCATCCAAAAAAGGACAATCAAACATTAAATGCTCAATATCATCTACAGTACCAAATTATACTTAACAGATTCCCTCAATGTCTATAATTTTTATACAGATAATAATGCATCCTTCTCCTCCACCATCTTTTTGTTCGTCCTAAATCTCCGTATTTTCCCCGTCACATTGGTCTCTTCGGTAACGAGGATATCGATCGAACTGCTAGGAAGACTAACTTTCTTCGATCCATATCCTTGTATTTCTTTTCTTATATGAAATAATCCCTGAAATACTTTATAAATAAATCCCGATTATAGTACTGAAATTAACGAAACCATCTTTTCCTTGTTAAATCCGATCCTACTCAAAAATTTATTTTCAGTTAAACCACATTTAGTTTGTTACAGTAGACTCGCACCGCTCGTAGTCTGGTTATTCAATTCTGATGATGAGTGGTACAAGTCTGCTCAAAACCGTTAAAAATTATATAACAAATGAAACGCGGTTTTACCGAATGCTAATTTTCGAATAGAAAAAACAATAACGAATCGCTTTTTTTTTTCTTTTCGTTCGTTATAATGAAAAACGAAAACCGAAAAATTATTCGAAATAATGTAATTTCTAATTTTTGAATTTTTCGCATTCGATGCAGATTTCGATAAGCTAATTGTAACGTTTCTCGAAAATTTATCTCTTTACAAACCTATTTCGGTTCATTTTTTGAAGTATGATTTTGAACACTGGTTTTTAAATCGCAACATATAGTAACGACAAAATTTGTATAGATTAAAATATTCGGTAATTAGTAAACAGAATGATTAGATTTAATTCGAATCCAATTATAACGTCACTTTCGTTTTTTTTTTATTTTACTCTATTTTTTTTTTTTTATCGTTTACATTTCCGAAATGAATTCAGTCCATTTTACCGTTTTAGGCCGTATCAGTTGAAGGATCATGCAAAAAAAAAAAAAAGGCATGTAGGGCATATTTTAATGATTTTGAAAAACAGATTATACAAGGCATGATAGAAGGTGCCAGAAAATGACGTGGAAGTGCATTATGATATCGATTGAATAAAATAATTGGTCGGAATGCTACTCTACATCGGTGGATAAGATCGGTCGCGGATAGAGCGAATATCCAGCCAATCGGGGTTCATAAAGCTCACACGATAAATGAAAAATTTATAAATTTGAGAACAAAAAATTTGGTTATTTCTGAAATGTCTTTAAACCGAAATTACGTAAATTGTATTAATAATACTATTTTCAAAGTGGTTTTGAATTGTTATTTAGAATCAATTTTTATGATATCTAGCGTTTATTCCAATTATCTTTATTTGTACACTTGTTTAATATACATTATAGTCATATGTGTGTGTACATGCGTAACTATACCCTCTGTCGCGTTAGCGGATTTCCTTGGTTTTTCTTTCACTTTTTATTATTATTATTTGCTTTTTCCTGCATAACCGAATATTTATATCATATTTTATTATTATTTTCTCTAATGTAGAGCTGGTTTTAAGAAAAATGTTAAATTATCAGACACTTTAACAATATGCTGCGCATGTATAACACGCGTATCGTACTGTTTAAATAAAGTTGTTTCTCCTCTTCTTTCTTCTAGAATCAGAAAATTTATAACATGTCCAAAGACATTACAGAGCATGCTCAACGTGTAATGGAAGCGCTCGCGGATGAATTTAAAGAAATGCCGAAAATAACAGCTGGAAATATAGTGGCCGTCACCGGATTGAAAGTAATTTTTTTTTCTTCGTATAGGTAATTATTTTATACGGAGGGTTCAGAATGAAGTACCGGAAACAATGACAAACTCTGAAGTTGTTTAATGATAGGTTACATCGAAATACACAAAATCCGTTACGTTAAAGATATCGTAAAGGAAGCAATAAATAATATAGATACACTGTACACAGTCGTATAAATTATAACGCGATATAGATAATTCACTGGATATTAGGAAATTAAAAAGGACAAAACTCCTTGAATTGACTGATTAGTTCGGCATCAAATTATAGATCCGTTCATCAGTTGGTTGCGAATCTTCACGCAATTAAATAAAATAATCCGTTGATAGCCAGACAGGCTAGGAATAAGATTTATTAAAAGATATATTTTATGCTTACCGGCCTATCGGTTGGTGATCGATTAAAACATTTACGGGCAACTCTTACGCGTTAAAAATCATGTACACCATAGATAACTACTTATCGATTTTGTTTTTTTAATAAGAAGAATGTGCCGGATCTTATCGTCGGAGATATTAAAAAAATGTTGGACACAAATTATGAGAAGAAGAATTTTCACGTTAGCGATCGGAAAGGTTGCAAAAAACGAATCCCGGGATTATCAAAACATCATCATCAGTGCATCAATCCGTAGGCTGGTTCGCACCGTGTACCAACCTAAGCTTGTGAAAATTTTTCTTCTTTAATTTATTCGACTTGTTTTTTAGTACTATGTCTATGAATGTCGTTCCTGGTCTTCCACGTAGCTTTTCCCCCTATTACCTTGCCTCGAATAACATCCTTCAGGATATTTTGATTTTGGCGTAATGTGCATGACAGGTCACTTATAAGTCGCCTCTTGCGGATATTTTGCAGTATACGTCTTTTTTTTATTTAATCTTTCTAGTGTTTGTTTGTTGTTCATTTTCTCTATATAATTACTTTGCTGTAGACGCCGCGTAAAATATACGAAGTAATAAACGCAGCGAAATACAGAAAAATATAAGACGGTCAGTAGTCGTTTGACCGGGAGACCTAACAAAATGATGATAATGATGATGTTCGAAAATCACGAAAGTCTGCTTACGCTCGATGACGATTACGTGATAATATTTCTTGAAAATATCGAAATTATATATAAAATTACGATTTAATAATTATTGACGCGAGACGGTTTCAACGTAGTTACGATCTTAATAGGTATCGATAGTTTGAAAGGGTGTTTGATATTATTAGCGAATCTGCTTTAATTTGTGAATAAGTCGTGAGATTGGCTGTTTAGTTTTACTTCGTCACTACACCGGCTATAATTCGGTTGTTTATAGTTAAGAATTGTTATCGTACTTCTTGTAAATCATATATATCGTTTATTATTATTATGATGTTATTTTTTGTTAATTATTACAAATTAACTTATTTATTACCTGAGAATGGCTTAATTGTTGAAAAGCTCCGTTAAATATTATTTAATAAAATTAGCGATTTTTACTCGTAATTTCGTCGTTTTTTTAAAATGGTATATGTAATTGTTCTAATTAAAGCAAACAGTAATCGGCGATTTAATTACGGTTTCCGAGAACAATGCTAAGACGGTGGTTAAGAAACTCGCCCAATTACGCGAAATCTCAGAAAACGAATCGCGAACGTTACTATGTCCACCGAACAACATTCCGCTACCTGTGTTCTTTTGCAGTATTGAAGCCCCTTCACGAGTATGATATATTTCATTTTTATTATTTTTTTCTTTAATAAATTAAAACGGATTTAATATAATTATTAACGTAATAATAATAAACATTAAAATTAATAAATTTATATATATATATATATATATATATAAAATACGTTAAAACTTTTATTCGTCCCACTTCAAATATATATTGGTAACCCATAAGTAGTTGATGAATTCGTACACTTGGAATAATTTATTGATAACGGTAACTTTTTATTCATTAGCCAATGCATGTTGCTGTACGTGATGTTTAATTGCTTACGTTTTACAATGATGTGATCCTTAAAGGTGAGAGCCGTTGGTCAAGGTGTAATCCAAGATATTTCACACAACACGTGACTTTGGTATTATCTGCCCACTCATTTGAATCGACAAAGTTTACTCTTTTTTCAATGTAAACAGAACCTGTTTTGACTTTGATTCATTAACTGCGATTCTCCATTCTTTAAGTGAATTCTCCACGTGTGACAGATGATTTTGAAGCTGTTTAGTCGATGAGTTGATAGAATACAAACATAGCTGTGATTGTATCATTAGTTTGTGGAAAATCGTGCGTATAAATCTGATACAAAAGTGATCTCAGCACTCTACTCTGCGGAACTCCTGATGTTGTAGGGTATATTGGTGAATAACCTCAAAAAAAAAAAAAAAAATTATCTGTAGTAACAAATATATTTCATTTGATTCGACTATTGTTATTATTATTATTATGCTGAGTAGAAAAACACGTAGTGAATATATTTCCGAGTAAAAAAATATTAATCCGTTTCGTATTTTAAATTCATGATTACACAACTTACATATAAATATCGCAACAGCTGAAATCGATATAGCATAGTTTAACGTAACTATTCGATTATTTCTTTTAGGCATATCAGACAGCTTTGGATACTGCATTGGAACAACTCCAACGAGAAGATCCGAGTTTAACCGTAACATATAACGAAGAAACCTATCAAACCGTAATCGGAGGTTAGAATTTTATTTAATTTTCGATCGCGGTCTATATTATAATTTTCGACTTCCCTTATATAGTATTAAATGTTTATTATGTTTAGACGTGAACATACGTATGTAAATTGAATCTATTAGTAATGGAACAATCGAGATCTTTAAGACGAGACAGTTTACTGTGTCCTTGATACGTTTAATGCTGTTTATATGTGCACTGTTGTATATTCAATTGTCCGCTAGACAGCACCATATCCACGCGATTGTACATATTCAATTAACTATGTCGGTGGAAAGTCTCGAATTGTATCTTTCTTTCCAACAACAGATATTTATAAATTGACCTGGGTCCATTTTTAATCTAATGTTTAATCGCTTAAGTATGTCTTGACAAATGAAACCACCGATCATTATAATTAAAATTATACTCATACGAGTCATCGCGTTATTAAATATACACTGCACATGGTTGCGATATAATGAAGAAAAACAGGAATAATAATACAAAAGAGTAGGTGACAACAGTGTTAATAAAAGTACGGTGATAAGAATATTTTTACATATATAACGTAATTAATGGCTGTCAATCTTAAACTGGCGTATAATTCAATTTTTGTTCATGATGATGTCCGTTTACGTTATATAAAACAAAAACAATTGAATTATTGTGCACATGCCAAGATTGTTAAAAAATTTTAGAAAAAAAAAAGGAATTAGTGGTCACGAGGTCTTAATATGACTGTTATGAAAATTATTTAAGATTTCCTTTTGTTTGCTATTATTTAATTCCTTAATTTGCTAGGGGTCCGTTAGTATATATATATATAGTATTTAAACGACATTTGCTCGGTGTTTTCATTTTTTGGAAAATATATTTAGATAAAAATCATATTCCATTAAAAAACATTACACGCGTAACTATTTTAATCGTATAGAATTTCAATTTATAAATTTCCTGAGTTATAACCAAAAATTTCAGTTTTGGTAAATTTTAATGTTTTTTTTTTTAAATGAATTGTTGAAATTTTTCGATCGGAATTTTTCCTGCGGAATATCTGATATATTAAATCGAACCGGTACATAAGATATAAAATTTTAATTATATTTACTAGTACACTCGCGTTAAAAATTAAATTTCCCAGTTTATAACAGTCGAGAACGGTTAATGCGATCGAGCTGAAATTTTTAACGTACATTTAGATAAGGGTGTCAATCGAAATTTTCAAAATTTTATGGAGTTCCAAAATTCGAAAATTCGTAATTTCTATACGGATCATTTTTAATTACTTAAGAAATTACAAATATGTACAAAATTTCATCCAAGTCGTTAGAGTCGTTTCCGAATTAGTCAAGTATATTATAAAAATTACTCGTTTAATAAGATGATATATATATTTTTCGGGTAATATTTTATTATTCGAATTAACGTTCTACAATTTGTTTTATTTGCAGAGTTGCATTCGTCATTTTAGGTTTAATTACTCCACTTGTTTATAATATATAATAATATAACATCCGTTACATTTTCGCGAGTTATGCGCCAGTTTCACTTCCAGTTATCGAATTGTTTATATGTGATTAAATATAATTTAGGTGTACCATGTGCGTAAATGTGAGAACTATCTATATATGTAAGAGTTACAAATAAAAATTTCTAAATTACTAAAAAATTTAAAAAATTAAAAACACACACAAAAAACTTATCGAATGCAATTCAAACGCATTCAGTTTTTTCGCTCGAGGTGAAATCCTAGTGGTGTGCCTATATTTCAGTTTTTATTTGGGGGGTGGTCTTACCGCATCAGAATCCTTTGCTAAAAGCGTTGTAGCAAATCTGTGAGCTGGCTTTTTCGATCTTAGTCTTTCTGTCCCTTCCAGATCTTGATGTATTGGTATATTTGAATAATTTGTATACTTCTTCCATTCTTTAATATTTCCTTCGAATGTAAGCGGGCACGATGTTTGCTAGTACTGGTAGCCATTCCACCGGGGCTGATTTATTAGTTGTACCGGAAATGATGCGTAGAGCTGCGTATAGTTCTACATCAATTTTTTTCGTATGATTACTGTTAAATCATACTGGCGCTGCATATCCAGCCGCCGAGTAAATCAACGTAAGACTGATGTCCGTAATGTGAATGTTAAAGCGTCCCACGTTGTACCTGCGAGTTTTCCGCGTTTTAGCCGCTGTGTACTTCAGATGTTTGCGGTAGGTCAGTTGGCGATCTGGAATTACTCCAAGATATTTCGGATTTTCTTCATGCTTTAGTTTGCGTTCTCCGATTGCGGTATTTAATTTAGTTCTAGATAACTGCTTATTAAGGTGGAACCATGATACAACTGTCTTGTCACTATTTCATGTTAATCGTCATTTTTTTTTTTAAATAGTCTGCTAATAGTGATAGATCTTCCTATAATATCTCCTCCATTATGTGAAGTATAGTATTCTGTGTGATCAGAGATAAAATTTCCGGGCTTTTGTAAATCAGCGGTATACAAATTAAACAGCAATGGGTCATATCCCATTATAAATAAGCATAGGAAACTACACACGTACTAGTCTCTAATTAAAATATAATAGATATAATCGTAACAGAATTAAACATATCTTTTTACGATGCGTCGCCGGTATTTCTGAACTTTACAAGTTTATTAAGTTTAATGAATTTATATAGTTGTTTTCGACTTACTGTTTTATTACCAATAAGGAACCCTTACGTTATGTTATATTTAATTTTGTTACATTTCCCTTAGTTATAATCGTTTCACGCAGGTTTCGGTTTTTCCTGCATTTTATTTTGCCTTTAGTTTTATTTTAGTAATATCATTACTTACGTATACACGGGAAGAATTGCGTTTTATTTCGGTACTAATTGTTGTTTGGTATTGTAAATGTGAAAACACACTTTATGTGTTTATTTTGTGATTTTAGTTGCATTGGCCGCCATTTATATAAAAAAAAAACGTCTTTATTAATCGTAATAATGCTATCGTAATTTTAATTCGTGTATTTATATTCATTAAAATAAACAAATACACACACACATATATATATGTTTATATATATTTATATATATTCGAAAAAATTCGCACCTTATGTATTTGCATGCGTTCGGTTTTATTTAGGCATGGGTGAATTACATATAGATATAATAAAAGACCGCATTCGAACGGAATACAACATAGAAGCTGAGTTAGGCCCGCTACAAATTGCTTACAAAGAGCGTATAATGTCTGCCGCGAAAATGGAGGAATTTTTTAACATTGCTATCGGTATGGTATTTTTTAATGAATTTAATATGCGTAAAATACACGTAAAAACTTCTTTTATATGGTAATCAATATTTGTTAATATAACTTGGTGTTACTGTTGGGGAATTATAATGTGCGATTTTTATTAATCCTACAGTGCACGAATTTTTATATTTTTTAGAAAAAATTACTTTAATTAAATACTGTCCTACAATAATAGAAATTTCAATTATGCAATCATATCAGTCTAATACTTATGGTGTCCTAAAAACTATGCCATTGCATGTATGCAACATTATTCAAAATAGTACGGAAACATAACAAAATTACGACTTTTACTGACTGCATGTATATAAAAAAAACATATGTGCCTCAGAGAGTAGGGAAGAAGTGAAACTTAAAGTTATTTTAATTTAAAAAAAAAAAAAACTAAATTTGATGCAGTTTTTTTTTTAAAAATTTTTACGCGTGTGTATATATATACATACATACATACATATATATATATATGTATGTGTGTGTGTGTGAGTGAGTCAGTGAAAATAAGCCTACCTATGTGTATAAATAAGTGGACGCGCATAACGCTACAAAACGTGGTTTGAAGACGGTTGTCGGTAGCGCGGTACGTGCAAACGGGATATATATATATATCCGTCCGTTACTTCGTTGACACACCTAACGCAACAAAACGTGGTTTGATAGGCGGATGTTGGTATATATATGTATGTGTGTAAATATATATATATATATATATATATATATATATATATATATATCCGTCTGTTATTTCAGCTCGGTCGCTTTGCGGTTTAACTCCTCATATATACCGCACCAATATAAGTTTCACTTCAAAATATTAATAGATACGCGAATCGTAATAAAAAATCGTATAGTTAAAAACGTAGGATTACCTTTAAACCCATAGTTAAAAGTAAAGGATTGCATTTTAAATTGTGTTTAGAAACCCAGGATTACGTTTAATAACAATTTTATTCCAAATTTAAATCTATACAAAGCCGTAATGCATAAAGTTGCGTATTAGCAACATTGTTGAAGTTTATATAACGTTTCGTAGAATTCGTTGCTTATATTTGTAACGTCATGCACCGTACGATTATTTAATTAATTAAATATATATAAACATTTTCTCAATTTAAATATCTTATTAGCCCTCAGAAACGACTGCTTGATTAAATTTTATAAAACATCGCCCATAGTTGTCCAAAATTATTTAAAACGTGCAATAGAAATTATATATATCCCATTAACAAACTACTATAATAAAAACTGTATAAATATATTAAATCAATTATGGAAAAACATATTAAAAATAATCGAGGGTACCGATATTGAATAAAGTTCCATAAGCCGAATAAATTGTTAAGATCATTATTATAATGGACATGTTTTGTAGTTTAGGTCGTGCAAACAAAATAATAGTATGACAGGTGTATTAAAGCTTTAATGACGTAGATTCATTATTGGGACATAATATGGTCTAATAACTATCAATTATTTTGACATTTTAAAGATAGTTGATTTTTATTGATTTTTTCATATTTTGTCCTTTAATTTTATCCGTTATTTCATTTTGTTTTATCTATAGTTAGACGTGTTTCTATGTTTACTTGCAGTTCGTTATTTATATAAAATAATATTTTAATATGAAATTTTCTTATCCCAAAATTTCGCATCATTACATTAGGTACTATTTTTAAATTTTGAAATACAGTTCATCGCTTATAAAATTTCTACATTTAATTTAGAAATTCTTAAATACAATTAACTATATAGTAGATCATCCAAAATTTGACTTTTCTAAATTAATTTTTTAAAAATATCAATTTTTTTCTACTTTTTAATTAATCTTTTAAATATTTTTATTTAAACCAGAAATACGTTGACTTTTTTCCAGTATGACGTAATGCTCAACGATACAAAAAGAAGAAAAAATTAAGAATATTACGCATCGTCGATTAGTTAGACCTTAACAGCGCCGCGTAAAATTATAAAATAGACAAATTTATAACTTATTAATATTTTTAGAAAAGCACTACCATTGAACTGAAGAAATTATTATCGTATAAAGTAGGTAATAAAATAAAATTCGAGTGTAACGAATAATATACAGGCCAGTAATATTTTGGCAAAAAACCCATTTAATGTACCATTATCGATTAACTTAAACGAGTTTTAGAAGATATCAAAATCGATTAATTCGTCATTTTTATATCTATATTGTGAAATAGATTCCAACCGATAAATCAAATGTGAAAATTACATTAAAACCATAAAATAATCCGTACGAAAGGGTCGTCGGTGTTAAATATAGGCCGGGTGGTGACGAGAGCGTTACCACGTTTTTATAAATTGTAGACCGACTTAAAACGTCGAAAAAATATATATATATATATAGGATGTCAGTTACCGTAATAACTGAAACTAGACAAAAGCGAATCCCTCGTATGTGCACTAAACGTGGGTAGCAATATTATCAACTGCGCTATTCAAAAGACAAAACCATCCGTCGTCTGTGATATTGTCCTAGTTTGCCCGTTTTACGATTTAGATATCGATAAGAAGGAAATAATGAAATCGGATAGAAATTCGAAAATTTTAAACTCGATGTTTTATTCTTTGAATATACAATCATCCGAGAAAATTTTATAAAATCGTTCGATTTGATTTTTTGCATTGTATAGAAAAATATTTCGACGAAATTAGTCGACGTTATTAACCGGGTAATATAATAAAATTTACCTCGTAGGTAGCTCCAAATATCGGGTAAAATTGATTATGTCGGTATTTCCAAAGACGGACGAAAACGCGTCTGTATTGTTAATCGATAAAGATCCGGAAAATGTTGCCAATACGTCGAACATATCGATGCAACATTTGAACGCGATAAGAAACGGTATACAGAGTTCTTTATCGTACGGACCGAAAGTCGGGTGTCCGGTAAGTAAGGCGGTTCGTAAGTAATAACTTCGAATGCGTGTATCGTTGTTTACGTCAGTTTTCGTTGTACGAAATCATTAATGAGAATTGTATTCAAATAATAACATTTTTCTTTTTATCTACCGGAAAAAAAATTACACGCGGTCTAAGTACGAATCTGTTTGGTTGAAAAGCTTTTAATAAACTGTTCGCTTTTTATATATATTTATATCGACCCACTGCTGGACGTAGATTCTGCCCAACCTCTTTCATTCGTTCCGATTCTGAGCCGTCTGAATCCAGTTCTTCCCCTCTACATAAGTTGTATAACAACAAACTCGATAGTATTATCTATCGTGCGTAATTTGGCTGTGTACATAAACGCCGATTATAGTTTAATAATGGTAATATTATGTACTGTAAATTAAAAATATAAAATGAGAACATATTAATTTAAGAATTTACAGAAAACAGCAAAATTACAAATGTCAGATTTTTTTTTATTAATACTGTTCTTCATTTTGTTTTTTTTTTTGTAAATTGTAAAATTGATATTTTTTCATTTTATATTTTTTATCTTTTTAAATATTCGCTTGATAATGGCCTAACAGCCGAAAAGCTTTGTGATTTTTCGTGTTAAAAAATTTAGCGATTTTAACTTCTTTTTTGCTGTTTATTTAAAAAACACTATATTCCACACATTCTTCAAATTGTGTTCGTAATGTTCCTACATGCATCTGTATATGGCTGTGTATATAAATGATTATAGTTGCTCACGTGAACACTTTTATATAAAAACACGAATTAACATAAACATCGGTTTCTCGTACCACTTTTTTCACGCGTATATTGGTAAAATAAGGTAGATTTATATTTAAATGTATATAATCGTAAATATTATTCGGAACAAGATGAAAATAAAATTTAAAATAATATTTGTAACGAGAGAAAAAAAAATTGTATTTCTTTAAAAGAAATTCAAGTCAAGTTACAACGCAAACAAAACAAGAGTGTAATATATTTTTTTAAAAATTCGATTTGTTCATTCATTTCTCGTTCTTTGTGCAATACAAACACATTTTCGGGCGACATTCCAAACAAATTGCACGATAATTTACAATACGCTTACTTATATACCGTTTTGAGCACGAACAGATTGAACAGGTTTTCCTTTTCTGCATCAGATGGTATATTATCCTGTTCCTGTTGTCTTCATGTATTTGCCGTTGTTCTTAGTGAGCCATTTTATCTTCTTTAATGACGTATTCTATTGCTAATTTTAAAGTTGTGGAACAATCCATGATTGCTTCGTAAAATCAAAACGATTCATATATAACTAGGATATATCAGGCATTTCGTGGGCCAATTACACCCTCTTTTGCCCTTTCCATAAAGAACATATTTGCTGATGTGTTATAAACTGTATCGCTTACCTCATCTTTTGTAGCTAATCGTGTTCTTCATCTGTCCTGGAATCGTCTTCAATGGAATTTTTTTTTCAAACAGTTGATGTTGAAGTGGAGCAGGTAAAATGAAATCTGGGTCTGTGTCGGAATCATCAATTTCTTCACCACTCTATCTGATGAATCTATACTCGCAGATTCTAATAATTTGTGAACTATCTCTTCAAATTTTATTCGCTTTTCATTTTGAAATATAAAATAAATTTAAAATAGAAATTAATTAAAAGTCCGTATATACTTTCACGGAAAAAAACCGTTGCAATAAACACTCGGTTTGTCATAAATAAATTACATTAATATAAACATACGGTCTGCGAGACCGGGTAGGATTACAGTGATGAATGAACTGAGGAATAAAAAACGCTGACGTAAGTCAAAATAGTAGCGAAGGCATACATGGAGGAGCAAACTCTTAAGTGCAACAGTACTGCAACATTGATATTGTGAGATCGTTGTTTATGTAGAAGTGTTAATAGTAATATAATGTTCGTAAAGTTCCGATGTTTACATAGATTTGTACTAGGAAGTATATCGTAATACAAATCTATTTTACGTATCCCTTTCTCTTATTAGAAAATATAATAATGAAAAAATTTGTTCAAATAATTTAATTTCTCATATACGTACCGATTAATTTAGAATCTTATATATATATATATATCATCATCATCACGTTGTGTCTCTAATTTCTATGTTTATGTAAACACGTGTGCATTATTTAGAAATTGATTTATTGTTGTAGGTGTTAAATGCGCAGTTCTTGATACATTGGTTTGAAAGCCCTAAAAGTACACCAAACTCGATCGTTATTTCGGCCACTTCTCAACTGACGAAAAAGGTAAAATCCTATTATTAGGTATAATTCGCGACTTATAATTTTAAATATTTCATGATTATCTGATAATCGAACAAATATTGTAAGTTAATATCTCTATACATAATAAATAATTAAACAACGAGCTAATAGTAAAATTCATTTCGTGCAAACCATTCCGATAGAATGCATCGAACTTCGATCTATATATTATTCAACGCCTCCGGATGAAAGCACATATATCTATGACGGAGCGCAACGCGTATCCGCCGTTTCGTTAAGAAAATTAGTTCTCCTGAGTAATCTACAATTTTATTACAGATCAATAGAAACTGTCGAGAATTTTTAAGAAGTCAATGAAGTCGTCGGGTTAACCTAATGGCTAGATGGACTTTTATACGGAAGGTACCGTGTTCGAACACGATCGACGACGCAAAATTTATCATCACAAAATAAAAATATGAATAATTCTAATATTATCGCGTGGAAGCAATGGCAAACCACAACGCCATATGCGCGCCAGTAATAGTACACTACGAAAACACGCAGGGCTTCATTGTGTCGTGACAACAAAGCTATTACAGCCAGTTCTTTCGGGTGTATGCATGTGCTTATGTACGCTAACGCCGATTTATTATGATTGTCTTGTACGCTACTTACGCTGTACGATAAAATATGTATAAGTAAGTAGTCGTCTACCTCTGATACAGAGACAGCATCTAATGATGATGAAGCAACATCGGTGTTAGTAATGCATTTAAAAACTGCTGAACTTTCAGTTCGTAAAATATGGCAGCTTCTTAGATTCACAAAATCCGCATAAAAAATGCTGATCCGCAAAATTTAGAAGCGACAGTTAACGTAATTACATCATCGTCGTATAGCAATTGTACGTTTATTTTTACGTACAAAAATGGGCTAGCATTCTAGGTACTATATGCAACGTAGATGCGCGCGCATATGATGTTATACGGAGTTAGGTGTCACTGCCTTCTCCGTGATAATTAAGAATTAAATAATGATGAAAAACTTTATAAAAAAAACTTTTTATGGCGCGAGTTTCGACCATCGAGCACTCTGGCAATACCACTGCGATTAAATACGAGCAATACGCCAGAAAATTTACTCCGTTATATAGAGATTTGGAGAGAGAAACATTTTTAATTCGGCGAATTAAAATATTTCGCAGTTTAACAAATGAAAAAAATCTTAGTTGGATATTTCCGAATAGACGTGTATACTCGAATTTTCTATTATTTTCACGCAATTAAAATTTTCTCCTCCGAATAGGAATCAGCATATACGATAAATTTTTTAAAGTAAGAGCATTCGTAATGAATTTATTAATCTCCGTCGTAGAGATATTGTCGGGTAAAGTTTTGAAAATAAAATTATATAGAAAACATTTTACGAAATGACTTCAGGAGCATTCTCGAAACTTCCCCTAAAGTAAATTTACCTACGTTTTACTTATTTCAACGTACGGAATAGTGACCTTCAAATAGAGCTGACAGAACAGTGATAAAATTCTTCGAAGAAATTTTTCGAATTCATTTTTATCGAATTTTTATTCAAAAATGATTAGATGATAAATCATAATCTTACGCTGTTGATCGGTAAACCAATTAAAATTTGGAACAATAGATTGTAGGGCAATCGGTCTATTATCAGCGTATATATGTAGCAAGTAACGGAAACCAGTCGGGTGTGCCTCATCATATATTTTTAATGTTACGTTTGCCTAAAGATAATGATAAACAATCCACGAAGAATTTATCATTTTAACCAGATACAAATGTTATTGATACTAATCGTTAATACGAAAATTGCGGGATATCTTTTATTTATTTTTTTTTTACACGTATACAAAGTGTTTTATAAATAATATACGTAGATTATTTTCATTTCAAATAATTTCGATGTACTATGTCACCCTACAACCTATAAAGCCCCGCCATCCCCCTGTACTAAACCCAGTCATACTTCTTCCACCACAACTGGCAATAGAAGTGGAATTCATACCACCATAACTTCCTTCTCGCCATTAAATCCAATGTAGGATTCTGGGAACCACCTGCTAATTTAACCCTTTTGCCTACTTCCAATATCTGCCATATTTTACTGTACTGCCCTACACTCCTCCCTTACCGTCCCAATATCCATCCGCGTACTCTATCTGCTTTCCTCTCCAACAGTTCTTCAACTGTTCCCTCAGTTATACAGTTCCTTTCCTCCAACCTCAGTTATTACATCTAACTGTTAAGTCACCAGTACCCTTATTAGCCTCGGTAGTTAAACATGCCACTATTTAAAAAAAAAAAACAAAAAACACGTTTGATAGATAATTTCGTTATTTACTTTATCCCATTGGTGACCTATTCATCATTATCAAATTGTTTTTGTCGAGTTTATTAATTTATTCGTTTAATATTAATTAACAGCAAATTAAATACTAGCGCGTGCAGAATTAAAGAAGAAAAAAATTTGTTTGACACATGAAGCGATCTAGCTTATGAGCTGAAATATCGATGATACGTACATACGTATATATAAATCAAATCAGTATGTGCGCGAGTGTACTATATCAATCGATACAAGAAGTTTTTCAGCGAATTAAAAAATAACTCATGTTAATATCGAGCATTTATCGGTCAGTGTTGCCTGGTAATCCACGTAGAAGATTAAAAAGAACATGGACACGAGATATCCGTGATCCTACATAACTATGACATGAATACGGCAGTGTCAGTTGCGGACCTGATGATCGAATACTCTGTTTAGAAATCACTCTGTCTTCGTCCATGTACACGATGTAGAGTGGAGATACTAGTGATGCTTGTGCATTGATAGCGGAAGCAAATAATAAGCATTAAGCATCCAATATTATCGCTACTTGTGCTTTGCATACCTGACCTATGTATGTGAGCTCGGGAGATGGTATCAACTGCGCATACATAGTTGGCTAAAGTAGTAGAGATAATATATACATAGACGTTGACTTTTTTCCACTGGGAAATGAGTTAATACGACAGCATGTTATCAATGTTAATTGTGGTCAACAGACCGGTGTGACAAAAAAAAATGAAACTACAGCAACGATTTTAACGAGATAAATATAACATATTTATTTTGTAATTGAAATGGTCATAATTCAGCTAACAAGACCATATATATATATATATATATATATATATATATATATATATATATATATATATATATATATATATATATATATATATGTTCAGGTTATAATAAATTTAAATTTATTAAATTGAAGGTGGAAAACTAATATTTAATTTAATCAATATAATAAAACTAAATATATATATATATAATTATTTATTTAATGAAAGTAAAATATATTAAAATTATTATAGTAAAACAAGACCGGATTTGTAGTGGATAGACTATTGTTATACAATAATAATAGTTAATTCGTTAATAAAAGTTTAGCCAGTAAAATTAATTTTGGTTAGTCAAGAAGAAAAAACCAGTAAATTAGTTTGACCAAATAATTTTAGTTAATGTAAATAATGAAGTGAATCGAGTAATTTTTTGTTTAATAAGGCTTAAGAAAAAGGTATAAAAAAGGATGGTTGTTCAATTTGAGTTTAGTTCTAATTTTTCAGTTTTAAAGTTCAGTTGTTAGTTTTTCTATCAAGATGGTTAAAATGAAATGAAGGATGGTTGGGCAGTAATTACAGATCCGGTCAAGTAAATTTTTTTTATTAAATTATTATTTTTTATAACTAATTCATTAATAAATATATTATAGTTTATTTTTTTTTAAAATAATAATAATATATATTTATACGAGCATTCACGCAATATATATATATATATATATATACTTACAACACACACACTTACACTTATATACACGAACATACTACAAATATATATCTATATATAGACATGCAGGCAATGCGATAGCCTTTGCTCAAGATAAATCGCCTTAAAACTTTTTTTATATAGTTTTCCAAGAGTGTCAAGAAATGTTTTTGAACGCTATTAAATTGTAATATTTTTATTTTCTTATCTAAATATATTTTTTAATACGTCAAGACGCTGTACCTACATACATTCGATTTTACTATATGGAATTGAGGTAGCAATATTGTAGAATATATCGATTAGAATCTGTAGAGATGTGACTACATAGAAGGATGTTGAAAATAGCATGGATAACCGAGACATCAAATCGTAAAGTCCTAGAGATGGCCAGAAAAATATAAACTGCTGCAACTAATCATCAAAGGACAAGTAGATGGGAATAGAAGACGAAAAACGTGCTGGTTGGATAACATCGAAGAATGGACGAACACATGGTCAATACAATAACTCATGCGAGGAACCAGAGAAAGGAAGTTTTGATTGCCAACGCTCTTCGTAGAGTAGGGCATAAGAAGAAATATATTACTATAATATCGAATTTTGTTCGGAAATTATATGAATAGCAACGTAATAATGCAAAACGGTAATCAACCGTAATTTCGTTTATGTATATTTAGATTACAAATATATTTTGCTGCAACTAAAACTTGTTCGTACGAATAATAATTCGGTGTTAATATTTTAATCGAAAAATTTATCGCTCACATTTAAACAGAAACGTTTTTTCTTCGAATTTAAAATAGCGAATAATAGAAAAATGCTAACAGACGATATTTCAAACGAAAATCAAAATCGCGATATTCCGCGTTAGAAAAGATAATTTAGCAAAATAAGAGACGCTTGGCTATCTTCTTAAATCTTTTCAACAGATGTTTAAATCATATGCACGTTATAATTTCATATTTATCTTCTACGTAAATAATTATTTACCTTTTTTTTTTCAGTTATTGCGATCGGTGCAATCTAAAATTGTAGAACCCGTAATTAGTCTGGAGATAGTTACAGAAGAACATCGTATGTCTCTAGTTTTAGGAGATCTCGATCGTCGTCGAAGTGAAATTTTAAATCAAACGATGAGGGGTAATAATCGAGTAAGTATCGAATGTCCGTATTTTTCATTATTTGTTTATTTGTCATAATTAATACTTCGGAAAAAAATATTAAAAATCGACAAATTTTGAACATTTTGATGTTTTTTCTTTTTGTTCTACGAGATTTCAAATACCTTTTTTTTTCGTACATTTTGGAAAATAGCGAAAAGCGCAATTTGCGCTCTTTATTTTTTTATTTTATTAGTAATTTATTTAAATTATCAATAGTTGTTAATCGATAATTACTTGCATTCATAATTATACTCTATTTTGTTTTGATTTTTCATTCTCTCTCTTTGAATCGTATCATCCCTAGGAGGGATATCGTAACACGGAAATGCTGCTTTTGTGAAGTAGTTCGCGCCATTTGTTTGTATGCTAGATGTACACATTCACCGAAGCTTTTCTTCATGAATTCAGTTAATCCATCCGACCATCGTAAAGGTACACCACCACGATCTCTTTTTCCCTCTACTTTCCCTTCGATGAAGATTTTTTCCAATCCATTTGCTCGGACTATGTGACTGAAAAACCGTCCAATTCTGATAAAAACTTCTGTTAATAAACGTATAGGTGTGCCGATCTCCTTAATACAGATTCATCGGTTCTCTTGGCCGTCCATGGAACACGTAACATTCGTCTCCAACACCACAGCTCGAAAGATTCAATGCGTTTTTGCGTTCAACTCGGTGTATTATGTTTCAGCACCGTATAAGAATATTAAAAATATTAATGATTTAACCAGTTTAATTTTAAATATAAGCTAAAAAAAAGAAAAAAAGATTTATTATTTATTATTATAATATTATAATAATTAAGCTTATAAAAACCAAAATTCCATTCTCAACGCTACTTTCATATAAATATATCATACATAAGATATCAAAAGAATAATGGAAAAACAAAATTTAGGAGATTAATTTGAGATATATACATATATATATATATATATATATATATATATATATATATATATACATGTCGTTATTCAGGGCCAATAAGTAGGCAACCGAGAAGAGGTAAATATTTAAATGTAAAATTTTATCAATAAAGACATCTCTACCTTTGCTATACAAATCACAAGCAAAAATCACATGATTAGCGTCGGCTACCCGCATTACAGATGGAGTACAAATGGCTAGGAAGACAATTGTGGTTGGAACGAAGTCTGGCCAGGGTGGGAAAGCCGAGTTGGGGGGGTTTTAGGAGGCGTAAATGCGAGAATGGATGTGGTAGATTAGGTTGGGTAGATCTATAAAAGTTAAGTCGTCTTTTTCGATGCAGATCTGCAGGAGCGTATGCAACTAATTAAGAAGGAATTCTAATCGCATACTTCATTTCTCTGGATATCCTCACGGGCTGGAACGCAAACGAAAGATAGGACATGGTTATCGTATAAATAAAATAAATTTTCTACAATGGTTAACGAAATACAGTCCTCCTATGGTAGGGTAGCCTAGGTTTTTTTAAATCTAACAGAGTCACTTACGATTAATATTTTCCCCTTGATCCCGTTAGATCGGATATACTGAATGGCGAAAGCTTCTGATGTAAACATTACAAAAATTTTGTGAACCTAGTTTCGTGTAATTTAAATGAGGAATTGTTGCTCCAGTATTTTTTGAACCATCTGTAAAAACTAACACGTGATGTGGTCATAAGCTAGCGGTAATTGATAAAAATATACTATTCATTTAGCAATTATTTCCAGTTTGAAAGAACAACGTGTATTAATATCGATCTTTAAAAAAACACACACACTCGTAGGGAATGGTCGAATATTCGAGCGGAAATTTAGGTATAATAAGGTCAAAGATAGTTCTGTTGTCTATCACATAATTATAACGTCAATTTTAGGATTATCAAAATTGTTTCAGCTACACATGTCCCAGTACTCACACTTAGTTGATGTACATTTATATACACTTTTTATTTAAAAAAAAATAAATAAAAGGATGAAAAATAAAAAACCACATTTACCATTTAATATAAAAATAATCGCTTGACAATTATCTCGTGTTCTGTGTGGGTTTATAGTTAAAAACTGTTAATTATATTTCTTACGTGTTTTCTTTTTTTCGTTATTATTATAAAATATATTTGTTTTTTATTTTTAAAATATTTTTATAATTTTTGCTAATTTTAAATAATTTCGGAGTGGCAATTTGATGAGCTATTGTGAAAATAAATAATTTTATATGTAATATATTCGTTGTAGATAGTGTACGCCTTGGCTCCATTATCAGAGTTATTAGGCTACTCGAAACATTTGAGGATAATTACATCCGGTCATTCTACTTTTACTATGGAATTTCATTCTTATAAAGAACTCAGTGGGCAAGACGAAAGGGAAGCAATAAAAAATATTACCGGATTTTATCCGTCTTGATTATAAAGTCATTATGTAATATATACGTGCGCGGAATAATATGGTCTATCAAACTCCGTTAACGAGATGTTTTATCGTATATGTGTGCATTTATGCCTAAGTATATGTACGTTAGTAATAATTACGCCATCAAGTAAAATATTGTATATCTATAAAAAATAATTATGTATTCATCGCGGATTTGTGCATTTTTATTTACAAGTACGGAAGAAACGAATTTGTTTCAATTATATTATTTTACAATAATCGATGCAAATACACGTTATTAGTATTTTTTTATTCTAGTACTATGCGCATTTCTGGAGGCACAGATGAGAAGAACTCAGATCATGTTGAAGAGGCTAGTATCGTGCAAGAAACGAAGAACTCGAAGATACGTGTTGTTATTCGAGTTTAGGAGGCCTTTAATTGTTGTTGGTAATGTTAGTTTGGAATGTTGAGGGATGAAAGTAGTGCACTCTAGCAGATGTTTGACAGTAATTTTCCGGCGAGAACAACTGACAGGAGGTTCACGCATTAACAGATGCTCATATGTTATATTAATGTGTGGCCAAATCGGAGCCGTCTCAAAGTTATTTTCGCTTTTCTTGATAAATTAGGAGGCGTTTTCCAGCGACGATATTGTATGCATCCTCACGAGGGGTGGATAAATTGAAGTAAGGGTACATAGAGGACGCCTCTTTTACAGCTTGGTTCATTTCCAGGAAATTGTCAATGACCTGAAATCCAGTTTAGCAATTAGATGTTGATTATTGTTCCAATATTTAACGATTGACGTTGCACTTGAGTCGGAAAATATTGCCGACTGCTGAGAATACATCGTAAGATTTTCAATGATGTACACAAACTGAATAGCATATAACTCGGCTAAAAGAATTGAAAAGTACGGCGGCAGTGAGTAGCGTATGAGGATTTTTCCTAGCTGTAGAAACAGCACAGCCAACCCTATGCAACGATTTAGATCCATTAGTATAATATATCAGCATGTTTTTATACCGATGAAGAATGGATGACATGTCTGATCGATGTGCAGGTGGAAGCGATGAAAGGTTTACATCCAATTGGAGTGAAGTCTATGACGGAATCGCGGCGATATAACTGCAGTAAATTGGAGATAGGTGAACGGCGCGAGGTCATACAGAAGTGTGTTGACACGGTGGGAAAAGTTGCAATTTTGATTGGCAGTTAAAGAAGTGTTTATCTGGGAATTTCTGATCGGCAGCAGTGTATTTATAGTCTCTAATGATTGCGAGATGGCTTGGCACTAGCTACAGCCCCCCATATTCGATTCTAGAAAAGATCTGTAAATAGATAATAAGGATTGCGTGTCTGCACCATAGCTTGAATGAGCTAATTTAGACAGTAAGTTCAGTTTTTGTGTGACGTTTTGCTTTATAGTTCGAATATGATGTATCCATAGTAGTTTTTAATGCGCTCGATACAATGAAATTTAAGACGATCGTCATTATTAAATTCGATTATCTAGTTTGATAATTATGAATTTAAATTATTCGAAACTATTTAAAAAATATATATTTTAAATTAAAGATATTTTTATGTAAATTTAGTGACGAAATTTCTTAATTGTATAAATTTTTATTATTCAAATTTACGTTTTACAGCTTATTACATTTACACAGATGCGATACACTGCTCCATCAGTTTAAGCTTAATTATACTCCCTTTTACAATACTCTATAGTATATCATAATAACCGCTTATACACTCACATTTTCGCGGGCTGTCGCCGTTCGTGAAAATGGCGAGTGTACAAGTGATTATAATTTGCGAAAGCCGTTAAAGAGTGAATACCGGTGATATGTAAACAGGAATTTAAAATGGCCAGTGGGTGGGAAATAAAAAAAAAGAGGCAGATATCTTTAAGTCGCACGAATTGACGACAGAGATAACTAAAAGTAATTACCGGAGTACCAAATGAGCCTTGAATCTCACAAATATTAATTTTATCGTTGACGTATATTTTATTATTATTATTATTTTTATACGGGCGCCGGATGCACTAACGGGCCATATGCGCCCACAGGCTTACTGTGGTCCTAGATCTGATTTAAGAGGCTCAGTGAATCCAGGAACAGGAACACATTATGAATATGGTCAGTAGATTCAGATAAAAGTTGAGGTAAAGAAGGAGGAAGGCTGTGCTGGATTCTTAATGTTGTGAGAGCATGACAGGATGTTAGTATGTGGGGTATGAGCAGTTGAGACATTTGGCAAAAGGGACAGAGTGGCGAGTCTGTGCCATGAAGAAGATAGGAATGGGTAAGGTTTGAGTAGGATATACGGAGTCTTGTAAGGATAACATTTTTCTTTCTTGTTTGGAAAGGAAATGGCAGTTGGGATAGTGGATTAGGTTTGATTAAAAGGAGGTGGTTTTGTTCATTAGACTTCCATGCACGACACCAAGATTTAGTTACGAGAGATTTCAGGAAAGCTTTAACGTCACTATAGAGAGAGAGGCGAGCGGAAATGTGTAGAAGCAAAGACGCCTCTCTGGCAGCTCGGTCAATAGCTTCATTTCCAGGAATACCGATGTGGCTGGGAATCCAAATGGAAACTATGGAAACTTGAGATCTAGTAAGGAAGTCATGGACAAGCGGAATGCGTTGTATAAGTGCATTATCCGTATATAGGTTGTAAAACATTGAGTGAATCAGAAAGAATAAGGAATTTAGAAGAAGACTGCGTCATGGACAGGAACTCTAGACACTTGAATATAGCTAAGGATTCAGCTGAAAAAATGGAGCAGGACTTAGGAAGTCGAAAGCGATGAATGACAGGGAGTACCGAGAAGGCAGACCCCACACGCCTACCCGATTTAGAGCCATCAGTAAAACAGCACACAGCATCCTTATATTTGGAGATTTCAAGAGCAATATAGTTTTGAAGTATATGGGGCGGACAAAACCCGGTATTATTTGACGTAATCGATAATGTCTAGTATAGTGCCTTAAATATAAAGACAATTACGACATAAAAATACCGTATACTATTAAACTTATATTCGAGTGTTTTCAGGTTAGACGTAATGATGAATATTCGGGCATATGTCTCGTATTCAAGACAGTTGTGCTACTGCTAGTGATAATTTCTTCGGAGTTTTGTTTCAATAAATGTACTCCGCAGATATGTTGAAGAAGATAACGATCAAATGACAATATTTACTTATTACCTCCGATTCAGATACGAAATTTTTCATTAGTGCACTTTATTTTAATATCAATGTAAACGGAATGAAGGATGGAAAATAAAAGGCGCTGAAAAAATTCACGCAAATTTTAAATTAAAAAAATCACGCGTTAAAGAATAAATTTACACTGAAAATTACACAGATAATACATCAACATAGAAATCGCATATATAGAAAAAATGTATCGGTTCCTAGTATTCAGATGGATCGATTATTTAATGTATAAAGTCATGCCGAAATCCGCGTGAAATAATACGATATAGATAGAATAGAAATTTTAAAAATAAATCTGACAATACTGTACCTAAGATAGTGTGCAAAAACATGCAACTCCTGTACAAAATAATGAGCATGCTCACTCGAAAACACTGCAAAAACCGGACCTCTAATAAAACACTGAATTCACGAACTTAATCACATAAAACAAAAGACGTATCGCTGGGTGCACTATTCGTATAAATGATAATACAATGGATAACTCATTACACAGTGTCTTCAGCTTGTTTCGAATTCGTAAAAAAATCGATCAAGAAAAACTTTTAGATTTTATCTTTTTTAATGTTAAATGTTATATATAATTTTTCTCCCGCATGTATACTTTATACTACTTGTTTAATATTAAGTAATAGAAGCTTCAAATTAATTAAAGAATAACAGCATAAAGAGGTCAAAAAATGTATATTTTAAAAAGTGTCTATATATATATATATATATATATATATATATATATATATATATATATATATATATATATGAAAAATAGTCATTTCGATATTTGTTACTCTATATAATTTATATGCACATTATAAATCAAAATTATGAAAAGAAAAATGTAATAATATTGTTCACTTTTTATTAATAACGATATGGTTGAAAACATTTATGCGAATTGTTGGAGTAAGCTTTAATGATAGGATTTTAATATATATTTATTTTTCGGTAGCGTTTATATAATGGATTCCTAACTTCGACTGTTCCCTTGGCCAACTGAACAAAAAAACGTAAGTCGATCAAATTATATACTATATATATATTATATATTTACTATTAAAGTCACGAACAATGCGTCGGTAGTGTATCAACTTAATTTCGATTGGTTACATTCTTCCGGTGTAATTCTCGAGCAATTTTATCGATATTGTCAGCGTCTTCGCACATTTTCAACGTATTCTCGTTAAAAGCTTCTATTCCAAAGTACGCCCCAGCAATTGCACCAGCCATACTGGCGATTGTATCAGTATCGCCTCCCAAGGAGATCGCGAGCTGAATAATCCGTCGGATTGGATTATTCGTCTATATTCATAAACACATAATAAATACGAGACGATAGATCTGCCTATACTTATAAGAGTAAAAAAAAAAAACATCTTATTTCTGTATACATTATATTATTATCCATGTACCCACTGTTTATATCAAGATATAGTCTATATTCGCATTTGATTAATATATATATATATATATATATATATATATATATATATATATATATATATATATATATAAAATAATTGTCTTAATGAAGTAATGTTAAAGTTAATCAGTAAAAAAAAAATCTTTAATATGAAACTATTTAAATGTAGTAAACGTTTAGTCAGGACTTATTTCTACTTATAAATAATTAATTTGATGAATTTCAATTTATTACAATATAAATTAACGACTATACTTAATAATTAACTAAATAGTGAGATTCCTTAAATGAATGGTAAGACAACATATATGTACATAAACATTTACACACGTTTTTTGTGAATTTTTTTTATTTATTAACGTATATATACACAAATTTTACCGCGGTATGAAATTCAGCAATATATACACTATCTATATCCGATTAAATGAACAACATAAAAAGTATAACATTTGTCTCGAGACAAAATAAACCTGTATTCAATTTCGGACCTAACTACTTCAGTTAATTTTATCACAAACAAATATTAAATGTATTAATTATCAATAATGATATTTTTAAAAAATCAGATTCCTATTAGAAATACATATAATTTCGTACCTTGTATAACTGAAAGATTTGCAAAAATGCTGATTAAAATAGCCATAGTTCATTTAATAAAGAATTAGAAGTGAAACTTAAAGACGTTTTAACTAAATTCGTTATCGAGTTTTTTTTCTTATATATATATAGCAAAACAAAATAAAATCGAAGTTAATCACTAAAAAATTTATTACATAAACACGAAGCTTTTCGACTATGAAGTCATTTTCAAGCGTGTTTATGTAATAAATTTTTTAGTGATTAACTTCGATTTTATTTTGTTTTGCTAAATTCATAAAATCACTACTCTCCAATACATCAACATTATATATATAAAAGAATAGGCCTATCTATGTGTATAAGTCGACGATGAAAATTACAGAATCAAATAGCTATTTTTTCACAATTTACTATAATAGACGCTTTCCGATGTCTAAAACTGTCAAAAATATCGCCTAATTTTTATTTAAGCTTATATTTACCTCTTTATGATGGCGTTTATTAAGTGTATCGCACAAATAATGCTATATATATA